>CP092867.1:78189596-78291119 GCA_030710605.1 Cordylochernes scorpioides
TTGAAAACAACATACTTTATTTATGATGACCAAATATATCTCCAAATGAAAGGTGCAACAATGGGTAGTCCAATATCGCCAAACGCAGCTTGTATTACTATAGGCAAATTAGAAATAAAAGCTCTAAATTCACTTAAAAATGATGATTATTATTTTAAAAGATATGTGGATGACTCCATTTTATTTATTAATCAGGGAAGTGAACAAAAAATTTTGGATACTTTCAACAGTCTATTGCCTGATATCAATTACTCTATGGAAGTAGATAACAACAAATCAATAAATTTCCTGGACATGAACTTATCATACAATAATAACAATATTACAACTTCTATATACAAAAAACCAACACATACAAGAACTTATTGGAACTATAGCTCATAGCACCATTTCAGCCAAAAAGTAGGATTAGTAAAAGCTCTTATATATAGTGTAAAAACTCATTAATGATACAACTAAAAGAAATATAGAAATTAACAACATCAAAAAGAACTAATCAATGAAGATTTTCCCATCAAATTGATAGATAGAATAATAGAAGACATGAACCAAAAATATGAGAATAATACTTTAATTCAAAATCTAAAGTGCAAAAACAAAGAGGCCAAATTTATCACATTGCCATTTATAAACCAAAAGTTTGCAAGAGAGAAATTTTACTAATATATTCAAAAAGTATGAAAAAAATAAAAATTGCATGGAAACCATGTAACCCTATCTCTCAATATATCAACAACCATAAGAACACTAACTTACCAAAAAGAGCAGGTTTAATTTATGAAGTGAATGTGAAAAATGTGACCAATGTTATGTAGGAGAAACATCCAGAACTTTAAAAGAAAGAATGAAAAACCATGAATATACTCTGAAATGGGATAAAATTGAGAATTCTGCACTTGTAGAACATAGAAAAATCACAGGACATAATAATTTTAACCTAAAAGAAACAAAGATACTATATTATGAGAAAAAACTATTTTAAGAGACAATTTAAAGAAACATTTTTCATTCAAAAGAAATGTGCTACAATTAACAGAATGGAAGAAAGAGGAAATATAAATGATATTTATAGATATGCTTTTAATTATATTTAAAAATAAATAAATAAAAATAAAAAAAGTGTTTTTTTTTTTTTCACTTTTAATTCTAAGAATAATATTCCTTTTATATATTGTTTAACGGGCTACTAACCAAAAGTAATGATTTTTGAGCCCAAGCGTGATGTGAGGAGGCAAGGAAGAATAATCCGTGTTTCTCAGATAAATATCTTCTTCTTATCTGTTATCTTGTTTACACACTTGATAACAGTAACTATTTAAAAACATGCTGTGGTAAAATTTCTCAATCAGTACTTTTGTCTGAAGATGGTAACAACGCTGTTACCGAAACGTCACACACTATTTATTTATTTGGATTTGGTCTTATTACCTTGTTATTCTAAGTTGTATTTATTAATTTGTTATTTATTTGTATTTACATTAATTTGTGTCTCACCATTCCATGGATGTGAATATATTCAACTCACAAGTTCCCACCATTATTACACTTTCAGCTTGAGCAACACTTCAGTCCAACCAGCTCAGTGGGCTGGTGTTGTCTCAGGCTGACCCTCCAGGAGCCCTACTACGTGACCCATGCGCTGCGTCAGAACTCAGAAATCTCCTACCAGCAGGAGGTTGCCCCCTACTGCCTCACCACAGCTCTAAAAGTCAAGAGAGAAGAGAGGCTCAAGAGAGCCAGGTAACTGCATTTTTGTTTGCCCCTGATGCTCTTTTATGTAAAACTTGAGGTGAGATTATGAGAGGCTGATTTGTCCTTGGATTTATCTTTGTCATACATTTAATTGGAATAACAATCTCATCAGCAAAGAAATAATTTTCACTTCTAAATTTGGTATGTTTCTTTAAAAATGAATTCTTTAACATTTTTGAAATAATAATTATAGGATACAATTTGAATTATTTACTAAGAGAACAACTTGATGAGGGAAGAGTATCTTTAATATAATCAAATCACAAGCTTTCGGGCATAACCGCCCATCGACAGGTGTAAAAACGAGACAAAATCACTATGGCAATCAGCTATATATATATACAAAAAAGTAAGAAAATGAGACAAATATGTAAAATTTGTGCCAGAGAATTAACATAATAACGAAGGATCATTCATAGAAGTTAGGCAAAGCATGCAATCAACACACAATACATACAAGGCCATTACAGAGACCAAGCATGAACAACGACTATAAAATAAAACAAAACAAAAATAAAATAAAATAAAAAATAAAAATAAACTAAAAACTGCTATTGATGTGCAAAGGTATAAGTAGGTTATGAAAACTAAATCTTTCAGATAGGAGGTTCCAGTATTAAATTATCATATATCTCAGGAAGGTCTATTGCTCTATTGATGCTTTTAAATTTTTTGGTGAGTATAGCTTCCAGGACCAACCGCTGGTGCTTATTCTTAATCTCATGATCTCTGGCACAAATTTTACATATTTGTCTCATTTTCTTACTTTTTTTGTATATATATATATAGCTGATTGCCATAGTGATTTTGTCTCGTTTTTACACCTGTCGATGGGCGGTTATGCCCGAAAGCTTGTGATTTGATTATATTAAAGATACTCTTCCCTCATCAACATACATAATACAAAGACCGTGCGGCCACGCGTCGCGCGAGCTCCGCGTTTTTCGCCTCTGGCGAGTGTATGGATCCCGGCGGTACGCCGAATATGATACGGGCGGAAAGCCCATCGAAAGCTGAAAAGAAGCCTGTAAGGCTCGGCTTTCAAGCTCAACCATGTGCTGATTTATCAGCGAAAGAAAACATACAGAAGAACATTTCAATTTCTTCAGACGAATTTCAAAAATATGTAAATCCGCCCGCCGGCGGACAACATGCAAATCCGGCCGCGCCGACCAACTTTGATACTGCTTCGTTTTCCGAGGCCGCTGCCCAAGCCAATAGAAGCTGGGCAGATTTAGCGGAGGACAACAATCCTGAACACGAGGACAACTACACCACTGTCCAAAGAAAGAAAAGACGCCGTGGCTCGGCGGAATCACCTGCGGCGGCTGCACCTTCCTCTAACATCAGAGGCGCAGGAGCCATTCGCCGGCCACGATCATCCACGGGATGGGCACCGCGGGCGGAGGAAATTCGGACCACCCGAGCGCACATCGCGGAGGCCAGGGCGCGGCAAGCGTCTTCCACCGAGGACCACTGCGTTTACGTAGAGCGCAGCCCTGAACTGGAGCCCTTTCACTACATGAGGGCCATTGAAAGGATGTTTGGGAGCACCAGGGAGGTCTTCCAGGTGACCAAAATGAACGGCCACTTCCTGGTGGGACTGGCAAACAGAGGCATGGCCGAGCGCCTCGTCAACGAGGGCCTCGAGGTGGAGGGAACTCTCCACAGGGCCTTCCCATTCCGCAAGAGGGCGGAGAGAATTACGGTGGGCAACCTCCCCTTCTTCGTGGGGGATGCAACCGTCATCAGCGCCCTTTCAGCTTTCGGGCGTGTAACATCTATCGCCCCCAAGCTGATGAAGGCTGGCCCGTACATCTATAACGACGGCCGCCGAGAAGCGTTTATCATCCTCCGCGAAGGAATGACCATCGAGGGACTGCCCACCCGTCTCAACATCACCATCAAAGGCGAGGCCTGGCCCGCATACCTATCCTCCGGGATTAGGTGCTCCAGGTGCCGAGGCCAAGGACATCGCCGGGCCAACTGCCCCCTGCTTGCAGGGCGAACCAACGCTCCTGGACCGGCCACACCTACCTCTCCCACCAGCGTCCCACCAGTGACCGCGCCTGGGCTGCCTCAGCAGCCATCTGCTCACCCTACACATCCGGCGTCCTCCAGTCCAGCCATGGAGATCCCCAGCGCTTCTCCTGCGGCCCGGGCTGTGACCCCATCTGCAGCACCTCGGCCATCTACACCAGTGGCCCCAGCCGTACCTGTGGAGATGGCGCCTCCTGCCCCTCCACCTGTGACCCCTGCTCCGTCCTTGCGGGCTCCTGGGGGTTCCGTGAGCCCCCAATCAACGAAGTCGGGACCCCCCGCTCAGGACATTGAAATGACCGCCATCGAGGAGTCCTCCGCTTCCTCCACATCATCGAGCAGGACATCCATGAGAGATGACCTCGTGGCGTTCATCCAGAGAAGCCCCACCGTGTCCTTTACTGGGACGGACGCTCTTGGTCTCGGGCGGGAGGAGGTCTTGGACCTCCTCTCATCGAGGACCAAGGCCCAAAGAAAACGCGGGCTACTGACACCTCCGCAGACCGATGCTCTTGCCGGTCTGATTGAACAAATCCTTGGCCTGAAGCCCGCAGGCAATACCAATGTATATAAGATCTTACACCAGGTCAAATCCGAATTGAAAAAAGGACCGGCGGCAGTGCCTCCAACACCCCCACTCCCTGCGCCTCGGCCTGCCGGGCCAACACCACCCGTTCCCCACGGAGTAGAGACTAAACCGGCCATGGCGACACCTCCGCCTCCACTGCCTACCCCGATGGAGGAGGAACATGTAGACCACGAGGACTTGATGGAGGACCTATTTGATGAGTTGAATTCAGACACTGAATTAAAACCTTTACTCGACTCAGGGTTCAGCACGTACGATCTCATCGAGGCAATCCTACACAGAAACGAGAGGGCGCTTCTCATTGCGCAACTCTCGCCTAGCCAGAAGATCATCTTTGCTGGTTTCATTGACATCGTCATCTGGCGCGCCCAGCACTGCGATAACCATATTCGCCAAAGATTGGCCAACTTCAGGAAGGCCCTAAACTCCTGACCGGACCCAGGCGTCCCCTCGGTGTGAGCTCCACCCACTAATGTAAATAGTCACTTTTCCTCTTAACTCTTCGGAGTGAAATATTGACCAATAGTCAATAAAGTGGTTTTAATTGTCAATTGTCTTCCCTCATCAAGTTGTTCTCTTAGTAAATATTAGTGAAGGGATTATTGTTTCAACAATTTGAATTATATATTTGAAATGAATTTGGTCTTGTTACCTTATGTTTGTGTGTGAAATGATATTTAAATTTTGCAATAAAAATTAGGCACATTTCAAGCAAGCTCTTCGCCATTTTACTATTTGTGATTTTAGTTAAATTTTTTAAGGTCACAAAGTAATTTAGAAATATTTAAATAATAAAAGTATTTATATGAGTTTTGAATATGATAAAGGACAATTTGGATTATAGATTATAGATACAAGAAAATAAGACCTAATCCAAATAATTTAATAGTGTGTGACGGTTCGGCAACAGCATTGTTACCATCATTAGACAAAAGAATGATTCTTTTGTCTGATGATGGTAACAATGCTGTTGTCGAAATGTCACACACTATTATTTGGATTAGATCTTATTTTCTTGAGTTTTCAATATAATAATAATAAGGCACCTCAGTTAGCTGGTATTGTGATCAGGGTGCATGGACCGATCTGATCTGCTCCAACACCAATATAATAATAAAGACATACAAAAGAAATGGCTTCAAACATGATACACATTGTGTCAAATATAAATATTTACAAAAAAAAATAAAATAAAAATTGATAAAATCATTAACATTTATTACATAATAACATAATATACGTAAATATGAAAAGGGAAAAATGGAAACAAACTTGTGAAAACCTGAACCCAAGAAACCCAAATACAAAACTTTGGCATTTGGCAAAACAAATTGACAGAGCCCAGCCACAAACTGAAAACACAAATATGATTAAGAATATAGATGGTACCCCAGCAACTAATGACAAAAATGCTGCTAATCTTTTAGGTAATTCATATCAAATAAGTAGTAAAATCAAATTTGAAATAAAAGATAAGAAAGTTGAAAAAAAAGGCCCGCAAGATTATCCATGACTGTAAAAACGTCACTAGCACTCATAATATTTTCCATGAAAAAATCAATATGAAAGAGCTAGATTATGCATTAGAAAACACTGACCTGAACAAGACTCCTGGGCCAGATGGAATCCATGGCCAAATGATATCAAACTTGGGCAAAAATGGCAAAGAAAAACTTCTTGATATTTTCAATAACTCCTGGAAAACTGGAAAATTGCCTCAAGACTGGAAAACTGCAACAATAATTCCTATTAAAAAACTTGACAAATCTGCTGATGACCCAAAAAACTACCGACCTATCTCCCTCACAAGTATTGCTGCAAATTAATGGAAAAAATTATACTCAGACGACTTACCTACCACCTTGACACAAGAAATCTCTTACCAGAAGAACAATATGGATTTAGGAAAGGACATGGGACAATAGACCAACTCTTATTTTTCACACAAAAGGTAAAAGATGCACAAAACAGAAACCAACTAACCACACAATAGCTGCTTTTTAGACCTTACACAAGCTTTTGATAAGGTATGGAAAAACAAGTTAATTACAAAATTATACAAACATTTCAAAATTGATGGAAAAGCTATCACTTGGATAAATGATTTCCTTAAAAATAGATACATCAGGGTCAAATATAATGGCACTCTATCTAAAACCTTCAAATTGTACCAAGGATTACCACAAGGATCAGTCCTTAGCCCAACTCTCTTCACCCTATTTATTGCAGGCATAGAAGAAAAAATTTCACATAAAACCAATATTGGACTTTTCGCTGATGACATTATTCTATGAGCAGCAATACTAACTGGAAAAAAAGCTGAAAGAGATTTGAACAAGACTCTTTTCCACCTAGAAAAATTTGCTAATAAACATAAATTAGAATTTAACCCCCAAAAATCTGAACCTGTCTTTTTACTACCGATAAGAAACTATACAAAATAAGACCAAAAATTATTCTGAAAGCACAACAATTGCAATATAATAAACATCCTAAATTATCTTGGCTACACCCTGGATCCAGAAATTAACTTCCAGTAAATATATTGAAGAAGTTATTAGAAAAGGAAGAGACCGACTAAAAATCCTGAAATATATTTCAGGAAGAGAGTGGGGGAGCCGATGCAACCACACTAAAATTAACTTACACATCTCTAATTAGACCTATCCTGGAATATGGATATCAAATCTATGGTACAGCATCTGAAACAAATCTAAAATCACTGGAAAGGATACAACTAAGTGCAGCTAGAATTATTACAGGTCTTCGAAATACCTGCCCTAATGATATTGTACTTTACGAGGCAGACATTATGCCCTTAAAGGATAGAAGAAGCTACAATCTGCCAAAATATATAAACAAAATCAAGAGTTATGGAAACAAGCACAGAACTTCCAAGTACATACTTAATTGGGAATCCAATTTAAGACTAAAAAAAGAAGGCCCTCTACACCTGGCCAAAAGAAATGAATTTTTAAAATATAAAGTGGAAAAAAATTATTTAGCAGAAAAAATTTCTCCATGCAAGCCACTACAAAATGTTATTTTTAATGCCACTTTAAATGAACCCACCAACAAACAATACCAAAATCCAGAATACTTAAAACGATTATCATTAGAAATAATTAATAACATTCCTAAAAATGCAATAACTATCTATACCGATGGTAGCAGAGACGAGCTAGGACACACTGGCAGTGGCTGTCTCATCAAAACCACAAATGGCATTGAGAAAATGAACAGAAGAAACCCAGATTTTTGCTCAGTCTTCAGATCAGAACTTATAGCCATCTATGAAGCCTTAAAATCCATCAGAAATACTAATTATCAAGATATCTGGATTCTTACTGATAGTAGAAGTGCCATACAACACTTGAGTCACACAGGGGAACTCAGAGACAAAGTAAGCAGGAACATAATTGGTTATCTCCAAAAACTCTCAAAAACCTCAAAAATTCACCTTCAATGGATTACCCTCACACGTTGGCATTGAAGGCAATGAAGCTGCTGATGTGCTAGCGAAAAAAGGCACAAAAGAACCCTTGCCACAGAAAAATAAACTTACTTTTAAAGAAATAGAAACAATAGCCAAAAACAAAAATAAACAAGAACTGGAGGATCCCACCTAAGCACAGTTGGTACAGTGGAGTGAACCCAGGAGGAGCTCTGAACATCAGAAATAGACAGCATCAAACAACACTAACAAGATTTAGAACAGGCCATCTCAAGCCATTGAAGATAGAAAATAATAACAAAATTTATCCCACTTGCCCAAAATGTAGTTTGGTACCTGCAGCTCCAGAACACATTTTGGCTTGCATTAGATGCACTAAACAGGACCTTTGGGAGAGGCCGCTGCTCATCATAAAACAGCTCGAGGAGCATGAACTCATGGAATTCGTGTAATCTTTACACAAGGGGATAAGAAACAACAACAACAACAACAACATTTATTACATATTTTTTTAAATAATATTTTTAAAATATATTAGGAATATAGTCAAATTTTGCAGATAATAAAAAAAAAAAACTATGCAATCTGGTTCAATGCGATGCTTTATCCTAAATTTGGTGCCAAACTAATAATCTTACTTTTACACACTTTCTGGTTTAGAAATTTGGTGTAGCACTAAATATTCCACACTCTGAACATATTCAAATAAATATAAACTTGAATTGACACAACAATCCTGGAGAGCATTAAAGTGCTGTTAAAGCAGAGTCAATGAGTTCAATGAAGAGTCATTGAAAACTCAACCATATCACCATCTATTGATGTTTACATAACATTATGACAGTTTGATTTCATCTCTGATTGTTAGACGATGTGTCAGGAGTGTCACATGGCCAGAGGTGTCAGAAAGGTTCCTCAGACACAGCTCTCTACCCATGACAGACCTGCGCAACTTCCTCAGGAGAATCCTCACCGTGGCCAAGAAGATTGGTAAGCTGGTGGTGGTGGTTGTTGTTTACAAGTGAGGCCAGAATTGTTCAACCTGGAATTTTGCCAGTACATTTATAAAAAAAAATTGATGGAAATTTTGTTGGGAGAAATTTGATATATAAAAGCAGTTTGCCTCTCCCGTCAAAATAAACATCAAAACTAAATGCCATTGACCATCGCTGCAAACTGGTGGCCTTAGGTCGGTGAAAAAAACTACAATACCAGCATCTCAGTTTCCCAAAGCTTGTGTTGTGGCTTTGTCATCGACCTGAGGCCACTAGTTTCTGGCAACAGTCGGTAGATGGCGTCTAGTTTTGATGTTCAATTTGATGGCAGAAGTGACCTTTACTTTTATATATAGAAATGAGAGAGAGAGGTTAAATAAATTACAATTGAACCAAGATTATTAATATTGGTACACCAACCAACCATCTTATATGTGGGGGTCGGTGGACGAGTAGTCTAAATCATTGGTTTTTGTCTGCTACAACCCAGGATCAAATCCTGCATTGGGCACTTTTTTCTAATAAAAAATTTCAAATAGTCCCCATTTTTTCAAAAGTGCAACCCCACTAGTGAGTGTAAAAAACCAATAAGGGCACTGGCACACTTGTAAGTGCAAAAGTCAAACTGCTTTTCACATGCGTAGACATGTGGTGTATTTACAGTAAAGGCAGTCGCTAACTACCCACCATAATTATCATGGCCTTTACCATACGTGTACTAGGGATAGTATTTAAAAATATATATCTAACATTTTTATCTAAATATTTTTTCTTATTTCTCTCCTTCATGCTGGCTTCTCAGAGAAAACCTCCCCTGAATGATCCATCTGATGAACAACCACCAATCTAATAGAGACAAGGAATTATGTCTGTACCCACTCTGGGCCATGATTGAATCAAAGGCAAACATGGCATTTTGCTAATATGTGCTAATTGATTGTGTTAAGGCACAATTTGGATTATAGATTACAAACACAAGTTTATTTATTTGGATTTGGTCTTATTACCTTGTGTTGAACTTGTGTTATTTCTCTACCTAGTATTCTATAAAGTTGCCTTCAAGATCTTGAGACAAGAATATTTCCTAACCTCATTGCAGTTTATATATAAGGTGTAAAGATAAGCACAACACACGGTAATTCTTTAACCATTTTTCATAAATTCCCAATTTGGATTAAAGAGGGAGGAGTAACAAGGCCAACCAATTAGTCAGGGTGTAGAAGCCATGTTAACCATGGTGGGGTTTTAACAACTGTTTTTACCATAAATACACGACATATACTGTATACATATGTTGAAAGCAGTTCAACCTTTGCACCTATAAATGTGCCTGAGTTCCGTTTGGTTAGTTGCCCTCACTGGTGGGATTGGACTTTTGAAAGAAGCAGGGGCCATTGAAAAATATTTCTCTTTATAAAAAAAGTGTCCATTGCAGAAATTGATCTCAGGTCATGGGTGTCAAAAATTAATGGTTTATCTAATGTTTGTTCCTCCCCCAGAACTATTGAACCAAACAGTAAGCAATTTCACCTGTATAGGTGTTCAACTTATAGGGGTAGCTATTAGAAAAAAATTCATATATGAGGTAGTTATAATAAACTGAAAACTAATTTTCTGTAGTTCTACCTTTTACCACCAGGGGCACCACTGATAAGGAAAATAACTAAATCTGGTAACTTTTTTTATGCCAATATTTTTTTAAACTTAAAAATATTTAACTAAATAAAGGCTCCCTAACAAAACAATGGCTAAAATGCACCTGGATTATATCTGGGCGAAGCTGAGTCCACGCAGCTAGCTTTTAATAATAATAAATTAGAAAACAAGTACTGTAGAGTTTCAAGAAACCAAATAGACGTTGATATAAAGATTGATGAGAACAAAGCAATTTAAAAAAAAAATTCTGATTAGATGACAATTGGTTTCAGTTTTACTTTGTGTGGTAAATCACTATATTTATTGAAGTCTTCCAGTCCAAATTCTAAATATACTTAAGTTATTTTGTACAACAAACCGCATGACCCTGGGCTTTCAAGACATGGATCTTAGTGGAATGAGTTTCTCATATGTAAAATGGAGTCGGGAATAAGTGACCTAGCTGATGTGGGACCTGAACCTTTGTAAAGTCAAAACTAAGAAATCATCAGAAGAGACCCCAGAGTATCCCAGTTTCATAGGATGTTTTACTGTGATAAGGTACAATTTGGATACAGTAAAACCCCTCTATAGTGAACCCCAATGGGACAGAGCTTTTGGTTCACTATAGCCACGGTTCACTATTACTTTTACGTCGGCTTTTATTTTACCCAGAATCGATAACCTCTGCCTGTTCCATTGCACCAACTTGGTATAATCCTTCTCTATTCTAGGCCTTTCTGACTTCACCCAAGTTTCAATATATGTCTTCTCAGAAATAATATTTTTTCTTGTTCCTGAGTCAATGAGCATATTCATATCTCGACCGCTAGTCCGTACTTTTACCATATAATTCCGCATGTTACTTGTGTCCTTCACTTGATTTATATTAAAAAGGCCATTAGTTGCCTCTGCCTCCTCATCCATCGAGCAATTATTACGATCGCTCCTCCAGTTCCCGTTCTTACAGACCCTAGATATATGCCCTAACTTCTGGCATTTAAAACATCTTTTCTCTTTAAAGAAACATTGCTCTTCTCTGTGGTTTGTGTATCCACAGCGGAAACATTAAAAAATCTTCTCATTCCTCCGTCTCACCTTAACAGCTCTTCCCATTACATTAATTTCTTCCTGAGGTTTTCCGTCTTTAATTTCTGCAACGTTCTTTACCGCAGCCTCATGTGCCAATGCCATTTCTTGAGCTACTTTAAATGTTAGCATACTGTTCATTAACAGCATTGATTGTATCTCTTCGTTTAGAATGCCGCATACCAGGGCATCACGCAACCTATCCTCCAAATCAGGGAATTCACACTTCTCGGCAATTTTCTTTAGAGCTGTTATAAATTCAGATATTGTTTCATTTGGCATTTGAAGCCTTTTCGCAAATTTAAAAACGCTGCACTATTATATTTGGCGTCGGATCAAAGTATTTTTTATCCCTGCTACTATCTCCTCCCATTCTGTTTCAATGGATTCTTGGGAGAGGTCAACGTCCGTATTATATTATACGTTTCTCTTCCGCATAGCGAGAAAAATGTTGCCTTCTTTTTAACGATCTTTACTATATCATTCGCTATGCAATAGGATTCAAAGCGTTCTAAATAACTTGAGATTTCATTTCCATTGTTTGGGTTGAACTGTCCAATATTCATCATTGTTCGCTTACTTTTCCTTCGTCGCCACTGTTGTGTCTCTACACTACACCAGGTCACCGAGATCCACTAAGTCTGAGATAAAATCTTTATTGGCTCATAACACTAATATGACTGAATATTTACAATTTAATGATACATATATATACATAAAAATAATTAACATACAAACAAACAAACACTATGCAAAACCTTATTTGCATATCTCGACAATTTATCTAAAACATAACTATTGTTATGCAAAACACCACAATAAGCATAGTATTTTTAATAGATTTTATCATTTTGGGACCGAGAATAGGTTCGTTATAGGGGTAGTTTGTTATTTTAAAAATCGCAAAGTTCGTTATAAACGATGGTATTTTCAATGGAATGGAATCGGGAATCGCCGTGGGTTCGTTATAAGGGAAGGTTCGCTATATCCAGGGTTCATATTAGCGGGGTTTTACTGTATTTCAATTATTTAGATTTGGTGATGTTCTACAATATATACAGTAGTCTCCCATGAAAGACCACCCAAAAAAACATGGCAATCCCGGTCTCTCATCAGAGACTTGGACATGATAAGTTGGTGATGATAAGTTATGGTAGATTCTTACATTGCAAAAATGAAAAAATTGGTGTTTTGCATTTTCATTTATGTAACCTACATAGGTTTAATAAGTAAACCTTCTATGGAAAACACCATTCTTATAATATAGTTGTTTGGTTAAAAATGTATATTTTATTCTAATTTGTTATTAATTGTTAATTATTGTAGAAATTGTTGTTAAATATTATTCATTGATGTTATTCTATTCTTTATTGTTAATTTATATAATTCATTGTTTTACATAATTAATTCTTTATTGTTTTATTTTAATCTGTATATACAGTAAAACCCCGCTAATATGAACCCTGGATATAGCGAACCTTCCCTTATAACGAACCCACGGCGATTCCCAATTCCATTCCATTGAAAATACCATCGTTATAATGAACTTTGCGATTTTTAAAATAACGAACTACCCCTATAACGAACCTATTTTCGGTCCCAAAATGAAAAAATGTATTAAAAATACTATGCTTATAACGAACTTAAAATTGTGATTTAAAAAAAAATTAAAACAACAAAATTTTGAGCATGTTTCAGCTCACGGATCGCAATTTCAAAACAAAAAATTAGCGGCATTGTTTATTTTCATTTCCATTCTATTTTTGCTGTATGTTGTGTAAATTTTTACACATTATACTTCTATTTAATAGAATATCTTTTCATTCGACAATTTTGAAATAGAAGAAAAATACAAATGGTTTCAAAAATAAAGAAAAGGAACAAAGAATGGCGTTCTAAAAAAAACAGTGGCAGCATGCTCTTTAGAAGCGTTCTATATCAAGTTTAACCTCGGCTAAATAATAATTCCAAATAATTTTAAAGCCAGAAATGGTTTGAAAAACAGGTTAAAAACAAAATTTAATATACACTTCAGAAGAATATGTGGAAACTGGAATTGGAAGAAAAAGAAGAAAAAAAAAACCAGTTCCCCCCAAGTTCCCCGTGTCTCATGAGCCACAAACAAATCGACTTATAAATTCTCAAAAACTACCACTACAGTTCTATTTTTAGAATGGAATTCTTGTTAGGTATATGACTCATTCAGGGTTCGCGGATATTCCCCCTAGCCGGCCGTTTTACCACCGATTTAGTGTTTGTAAATTGGCGTTTTTATTCGCAATTTTACCGATCGCGCTATCGTATCAACATGTTTTGTGTCCGATTTTTCTGAATTGGATACTTTTAATTCATCTTCAATTGATTCAGAATACACGGAGATTCATTCCTTTGATGGAAATAACGATATTTTAAAACAATTCTGATTTTCAAATTTCACTTTTCACTTTCAAACAACAAGGTATTATATATATATAGAGGCATATTTTCAAATAAATATAGTATTATATTATTTGAGAAAGATGTTCTAAAATACTCTTATACCTTTTAAATATATAATTAATAATGTTTTGCTTAGGGGATTTGGCTTAATTTTTAAATAATACATAGGTTTATATATAAACATGTATGCTAATAAGAAGAACCTATTATCAAATGACTTCTTTTGATATTCAGCATATTCCTGTAAAGAAATAGGTCAATTTAGGGAATTAAAACAAAGTGACCATTATTAAGTGGCTGCCTTTTCCTGTTTGTATGGCTGTTTTCTAATTATACGGTCTAAAAATTTAGAAAAGTTTAAAAAAATGGCCAAACCGTGGCTATAGTGAACCAAAAGCTCTGTCCCATTGGGGTTCACTATAGAGGGGTTTTACTGTATTTTCATTGATTCAGCAACAGTGTGTTGTCTATATATTTTGTGTTTTGTTTAGTTTTTTTACTCATTAGTCTATTTAAATCGAGCCATCCAGTCATGTTAGGCTAATCAAATTCATTCATGTAGCTTTATATTCTAGAATCATTAAATTCGAAGTTCCTTGTTCAATTTACGTAGAGTTCCTCACACGGGGCACCAAAATGTAATTTGCGTTAACTACCGAGATCAAATTCTATGAGATCAAATTCTATGAGCTATGGTATAGCGATGATCCGCATGAATGAGTTCTGTATACTTGAATAAGGGAACTCTATCTAAATTGAACAAGGAACTTTGAATTTAATGATTCTAGAATATAAAGCTACATGAATGAATTTGATTAGCCTAACATGACTTGATGGCTCGATTAACTAGACTAATGAGTAAACTAAACAAAACACAAAATATATAGACAACACACTGTTGCTGAATCAATGAAAATATATACAGATTGAAATAAAATAATAAAGAATTAATTATGTAAAACAATGAAATATATAAATTAACAATAAAGAATAGAATAACATCAATGAATAATATTTAACAACAATTTCTACAATAATTAACAATTAATAACAAAATAAGAATCAAACATACATTTTTAACCAAACAATAGTTTAAAATGATTTACTTCATTTTATATTGTATTCCAAAGTTTGATTATCGATGTGCTGCGTGCTCTACATGTTTTAAATATCAGACCATTCAAAACTTGGCATCAAATAAGCTTCATCAAAATAGAATTTCTTAATATGGATGACAGCAGGTAGCTGAGAAATGTTGGAATAAAGTATTTGAAAAAGGTTGAAAAAATCATTTTATAACTTCCATCCCCCCAACATTCTTTATTATTAAAATATTGGTTTAATTAAAATTAAAAATACACAATTTATTAGTTATACACATTGATGTAAATTTTATTTTTCTTTAAAAATTCACTAAATTGAGAAACTTTGTATAAATTATATTTTGCATCTATTTCAATTTAAAATTTTGAAGGATGCTTTGATCAGATAGCTGTCACTTTCTTGTAGTATTGGGTGGCAAATATAGAAATTTGATATTTTAACTCCAGTTCTAAGTGCCTTGATGCCTTGCCTCAAAATAAAATAACTTTTCTATTTCGTTGTGTGTTAATAGACTCATGTATTGTTTATAATATGTGAAGTCATTCAATATTTTATTTGAAAACTTCTTGAAAGAGAAAACTTTATCACATACTTTGTAATACCTAACATTTTCTAATAGACCAACAAGGAATAATAGTTATTTTGCCTCCCAAAAGTTTGGTTAAAAATTAAAAAGTTAATTTTTTTTTGTAAATTTTATCACCAACTGAAGGAATCTTTTTTTTTTTTTATAACATTTGAACACTACATTATACAATGGACACATTCATCCAAATCAAAATTTTCATGCGTGAATAATCCTTGCATTGCCCAGTTATTTTCTTCACATCAAATCTTCTTCAGTTATGTTCCCATTTTTAATGTTGTTTAGTTTTATCAACTTTTAAAAGAAACATTGGAAGCTTTGAATTATTTTAGAAAAATTGAGCATTTTTTATAGTGATATTGGAAGCACATTTTGAATCGGATATCGCCATATCGGCCATTTGTATATTAACCATTTAATTTTCATATATAAATGATTTTTTCCTTATATAATATAACCCAGTTTTAAAAATTGTCGATGTTCCATTCAGTTCTTCTTATTCTTGATACAATTTTAAAATTGGGCTTTAACAATATCTAATTATTTTCCAATTTGTTGATCGCTAACTAACACCAAATGTCATTTATTAAAACATTTTGTTAATTAAAAAAGTTATAAACCTTTATTCACAAAATTTAATTTAATTAATTATAAAATCAGGAATAAATTTCAGAGTAAATAACCTATCATTTGAGAAACGATTAGAAAACAAAGCAAAACAAAATGTTTTAAAATGACAAAGAGGGTATAGTTCTTTGTTCAAAAAGCACTTGTTAATTGTGTCACAAAATATTTAATAAAAAAAAATTATTGAATAATTTTGAATTTATTATTTTTTAAAAATGAAATTGTTAATTTTAATTTCTTAATGATCTCTCATGAGAGACTAAAAATCGATTTTTAGTGGTTGCTGGTCGTTCAGGAGACGGTCGTTCATGGGATAGTAGGCTTATAAGGGATATTCATCCTTGCCTTACAAGGTGGTTGCTCATGAGAGGCTACTGTATATTTATAATGTATTGAAGTGACTGTCCTAGTGAACACTTAAGTGACTCACTGAAGGTGCAGCTGGAGATGATGCAAACGAGGACATTGTGGAGGCCACAGTCCTACTCCTGACAGAGACATTTCTCCCCGACCAAGAGGCCACCAACTTTGATAAAAAGAAGAAGATCAAGAGTGTGTTCCGAAATGCTCCCAACAAGCTCATTGAGGAGGCTGAAGAAGCATTAACCATCTTGCTTAGTTCTTTGCCAGAGAAGGAGCAAGGAAACCTTTTCCGGAAGGAAACAGACAATGAGCTCCTCAAAGAGTCCTTTGCCACCAAGGTGCCAGTGCGAAGACCTCCAAGCCTTGATTCCATTGATGTCCAGTCATTCTCAGATGATGAGGACACAGCTGTGAAGGCAGCAGCTCCTGAATTCAGGCTTGCCCAGCATGAGCACAAGAAACCAGTTGTCAATGGAGCTGCGGTAGTGGCTCCTCCCCTCAAGAAGACTGTCCATGACAAGGCTTGGCTGACCACCCGCGTTGATGACTTCTGCAAGGACTCCAAGATGGGAGTGTCTGTGGGAGAAATTGTAGAGAGCATCCTCGCCTACCTCAGCTCCTGCGGCCTCCAGGAACTTCAGCACAATGTAAGTCCCTCAACTTTATAATTTTATACATATTTACACAGTAGAACTACTCCATGAGAGGACACTCCCACTAGAGGACACCATTCTACAAGGACAATTTTCATTGCCAAATTTATTTGGCTTTTCTCTGGTAAGAGGACATCTTGGCTTTGAAACTAGGTGTTGTCCTTTAGAGAGAAGTCTTACTTAATGAACTTTATTTTTGTGACATAAATCACAAAGGAATTAACAAAAAATGAACTTATAGATCAACCACAATGTTCTACTTTTTCCAATTAGGAAATTGAAATTTCTGGCTCAATAGGAGAGGGGAAGGTCCAGGTAATCCATAAAAATTTTCACCTTTATAATTTGCCTACATTTGAAGCTACTACTAAGTTGATTTTTAGAAGTAATGAACTACCACAGTGAAACCTCCCATGAGCAACACATTTGATGAACTTTTAAAAAGTCATTTCTAACTTCAACCAATCCAAATTCTAGTAAGGGTCCTCCTTTAGAACACCCTGGGTATTTCAAGAGGTCTCTCATGAAGGTTCAAGTGAAAACTTGCACACTTCACTTGGTATATACCATAGTCATTCTATGAATAGCAACTTCTATTAGAGAGAGGAGTTTTCTCAGATGGCTTGTTACTATATTACTACATAGGTAGATCTGAAGTGGATGTTAAATTTTTAAATGGGATTAAGACATTAATTTTCTAGGGCGACAAAGAAAGAAAGTTTTGAGAAGATTTAAAGGATAATATATATAGCCCCTTCTAAGTGAATATAGTCACAAGGAAGGACAGGCATCATTAGAGAATCATTTCTTGGCTATAATGGAGAGATGTACCTTAAAGAAAGAAGAGAGAGGTTGACAAAGGAAAAATTGGTTTGATAATCCAATAGAAGAATTAGGATTAAGATACAAAGAGGTGAAGAGAATTACATTACATAGAACAGGATGGTGTTTTTTTTTTAGATAGGAAATGGCACTTCTCATGGTAAAGGAAAAAGCAAGATTATACTTTATTGGTTTGTGATTCATTTTTACCAGTTGAACAATGCAGTTCTATAGATGTTTGGCAAAGATACCCAAGCAAGCTTATTTGTGTGTTTCAGCTATTTGGGCTGCTGGGCTGCGAGAGGATCCAGCTCATTGAGGAGATCATCCAGCACAAGTCGGAGCTGATCAGCAGCCAAGCGTCCTTTGAACGGAGGAAAGAGAAGAAGGGCCCCTCTACTCTGGAGAAACTCAACTCTCAACACAGGGGCGTGCCAGCCAAGCATTGGGTTGTGGTCCAAGTAGGTGTTGCCTCAAATATTATAATCCAACACTCTGATGTATTTAGTATAACTTCTTTAATTCAACCAATTATAATCCAACATCCACTATTATTCAACCGTCTTTCAAATTCCAACCAACTTAGCTACTTTAATTCAACCAATTATAATCCAACCCCCACTATAATTCACTGTCTATCAAATTCCAACCAATTTAGCGACTTTAATTCAACCAATTATATAATCCAACCCCCACTATAATTCAATTGTCTATCAGATTCCAACCAACTGACTTGAATTCAAAAGGAAGCACCATAACATAAGGTAATAAGGCCAAATAAATAGTTTGTGATGTTGCGGTAAAAAAATTGTTATCAAAATGTCGCCCACTTTTTTTTATTTATTTGGATTTGGTCTTATTACCTTGTGCCTCTAATATACAATCAAAATTGTAACTTATCATTTCCCTAGGGGTGTTGAATTAAAGAGGTCTGACTATTTTTAATTGAAGTTCATTGGTGCTAGTGTGCATTACACCTATTTAAAAAAATATATATACAGTAAAACCCCTCTATAGTGAACCCCAATGGGACAGAGCTTTTGGTTCACCTTAGCCACGGTTCACTATAGCCACGGTTTGGCTATCTTTTATTACTTCAAAATTTTTAGACTGTATAATTAAAGGACAGCCATACACACTGGAAGAGGCTGTCTCTTTATAGTGGTCACTTTGTTTTAATTCCCTTTATTGACCTATTTCCTTACATCAATACTGAATAATAAAAGAAATTATTTGATGGTAGGTTCTTCTTATCATTAGCATACCTCTATGTCTAATTTCGAAATCAAGACAAATCCTAGGCAAAGTTTTATTAAATATATATTCAAATATATAAAATTATTTTAAAACATCTTTATTACATTATATAATACAATGTTTACTTGGAAAAAGGCTCAAATACCTTGTTGCTTCAAACACTCTTCAAGCATTTCACCTTTCAAATAAAGTTAATGTGTTTTTCTTCTATTTCATGTTTCCACATATTCTTCTTAAGTCTAGAATTCCATTTGTTTTGAACCTGTCATGCAAACCATTGCTGGCCTTAAAATCGCCATAGTTCATAGCATAGAAAATAAATTTGGTTGCATCACAGGTCCGTTTATTTGTTCTTTTTTTTTTTTGCCCTAACACGTACGATCGGGACAAAAGTTGAGGTTGATTCCTCTTTGTAAACAATTTTAATAGCCTTCCATTTTATATTATATAAAATAGAATATTATATTCTATTATAATATAAAAGTTATATTTTCTTATTTTAACACGTTCTTTAATTTTGGCTGTGTTGTTTCACTTTGAAAAGTTTGGAAATGGCCTTTTTTTTTAAGTAATAAGGTTTTTGTTTTTAGAATGCCTTTGTTTTCTTTATTTCGGAAGCCATTTGCATTTTTTCTATTTCAAATTTGATGGTTGTAAAGATTTTCTATTTAATAAAAAGTATAATGTGTAAAAATTTATACAACATACTGCAAAAATAGAATGTAAACAAAAACAAAAAATGCCACTAAATTTATTGTTTGGAAATCGCAATCTGCGAGTTGAAACATGATCAAAATTTTGTTGTTTTATTTATTTTTTTAAGTTCATTATAAGCATAGTGTTTTTAATAGATTTTATTATTTTGGGACACGAAAATAGGTTCGTTATAGAGGTAGTTCACTATTTGAAAAATCGCAAAGTTCGTTATAACGATGGTATTTTCAATGGAATGGAATCGGGAATCGCCTTAGGTTCGTTATAAGGGAAGGTTCGCTATATCCGGGGTTTGTATTAGTGGGGTTTTACTGTATATACACTGCGTGACATTGAAAATGGAACACCAAGAAATAGTGGCCAGAAAGTGATGAAACTCGGCAGACAGATAGAGACACGGACGAACAATAAGTGATCTTTTTTTCAAAATGATAGTCATAATACAGAGCGAGAACGGCGTCGGCTTAGTAGCAAGTAGGACCACCGCGGACGGCGATGCACGCAGCAACACGTCTAGGTAGAGAGTCAATCAGAGTACGGATGGCGTCCTGAGGGATGACTCTCCATTCCCTCTCAACCATTTGCCACAGTTCGTCTTCTGAACGCGGCTGTGGCAAGGCATGCAAATGGCGTCCAATTATGTCCCAGACGTGCTCGATTGGTGAGAGATCAGGAGAGTACGGTGGCCAGGGAAGCATCTGTACATCTTGCAGAGCTTGTTGGCTAATGCGAGCAGTGTGCGGTCGGGCGTTATCCTGCTGATAAAGGGCATTGGGTACCCCCTGAAGGTAGGGGAAGGTCACCGGTCGCAGCACATCATCAACGTATCGTTGGGCCATCATAGTGCCCTGAATACGAAGTAAAGGTGACCTGGAATCATACGCGATTGCCCCCCAAACCATGATTCCACGTTGTCGCACGGTGGGGCGTTCCACAATTGCTGCCGGATTGGACCTTTCTCCACGTCGACGCCACACGCGTACACGGCGACTATCACTGGACAAGCAGAAACGCGACTCATCTGAGAACACGACCCTGTGCCATTCCGTCATCCACGTCGATCTAGCCCGGCACCATTCCAAACGTTGGCGCCTAT
The DNA here is from genome assembly GCA_030710605.1 of Cordylochernes scorpioides. NCBI lineage: Eukaryota > Metazoa > Arthropoda > Arachnida > Pseudoscorpiones > Chernetidae > Cordylochernes > Cordylochernes scorpioides. Next base: position 78,210,812 of record CP092867.1, read on the forward strand.
TCGGTGGGGTCAATGGCAGTCTTCTTAGCGGACGGCATGAGTGCAAGCCATTAGCAACCAATCGACGGGAAATGGTTCTGGTCGAGATGAAATGATCTAGGGTGTCTTGCACATGTTGCAGGATGGCGGTACAAGTGGCTTGTGGGGCCGCCACTGCTTGTCGAAGGATACGCCGATCCACACGTGCTGACGTCACTCTGGTTGCACCGACATTCCTATAAATTGCCACATTTCCTTGTTCCAACCATCTTCTCCACAGTCGGTGCACCGTGGACGCACCAAGGTGTGTATCAGCTGCGATTTGACGTATGGACCAACCTGCCCTTTTCAGTCCGATCACCATGCCCCTCGTTAAAGCGTCTGTCTGCTTGAACTGCCTCCGTTTACGATGACCTGGCATTCTCTGTTATTACACGTGTCTTTTGACACAAGAACAAAATTTCTACAATGATATACACGAATACTGTCCTTTCTGCAAGTTCCTTCCCTTATATCTTACTCCATGTGCGCACGAGAGCTGCGCATTTTACATCATTTGCATAACTCGGTTAGGCGCGTCTACCCTGAAATTTGCATAATTTTCTGGCCACTATTTATTAGTGTTCCATTTTCAATGTCACGCAGTGTATATATATATTTACCATTTTTTTACTGTTTGTATGCTAACATTATTAATATAAACTCAATAGTTGGGTCAGGCATGTCTCTGTATTTGCTAGTGCACTATCTCATTGTAAAGTCATGCTACCTACCATAATCCTTCAGCATTCCTGTTGTCCCAAAAGGATGAAGTTTTGTGAAGTAAAAGTTGTGATGATCTTAATTTTTTTAATACAAAGTATAATTACTCTAATTTAAGAAAAGTTTGGTCTAAAAATGATGTTTGTGATTTCTATTATCAAAGGCTTCCTGGTATATGTGTTTAATGAGAAATGAGAATCCCTAAGGAATCAAACAATGTGTGTGCAGACTGAGAAGGAGAAACAGCTCCAGAAACAGATCCGCAAGGGCATGCGCCGCAACCACCAGAATGGGAATAGCCAAGCGGAAGCTGCTGCCCCAGTAATAGACTTCCAGAAAGAATATGCCACGCAGCAAAGGTAAATTTCCTTATAAAGTGTGAAAGTTCAGCCCAGTTATTTGAGGCTAGAACATAGTCCTTTCTAGAAATGGTTCTAGGAGTCAGTTTTATATGCCTTATTATATTAGTCTAACCTTGTTAATTCAACCAATGATGATTCAACGCCATCGATAATTCAACGATAAACAAATTTTGACAGCAATATTAGTTATTCTTGTTTTACTACTATTATTACTACTAATCTGAACGTTGCAAAATCTGTAAACCGGCTCCCAGCCAACAGCTCTGTTTCAGCTCAGTGAATTCCAGCTCATGTTGGAATTCCTGAAAATGAACCTGCAGGCTCTCTAGCAAAATCTGGAGCACCTGATCAGTCTGAAGCCAGAAAATCCATCTATCACCCAACTAGATGAAAGAAGCCTCCTCTGTACCATTAAGGCCCAATGCCAGCAAGAATGGAAATCCACTGCTGCACATGACTGGTACAGAGCAAGAGGGACAATCACCAATTCTGTACTCCCAAGGGAACAACAGTCCTTGATTTCCAGACTTAAGTCTGGTCATCTACGGAAAATGACCTTCCAGAATGGTTGAAAGGTTTTCCCACTATGTACCCTAGTGTAATTCTCAACCTGCAACCTCAAACCATATCATTGACTGTATTGGCTCATCCATTGATGAGCTCTACTCATCCCCTGCAGACACCATCGAAATTCTCAAGCTCTACAGGCTTGATACCCTAATATGATTAAGTGGAAAGAAGACTACTATACTAATTTGTTTAAATAATACTTGGAGACTAAAAATTCGATGTTTCGGTCTGCGGAGGCACTCTGGTCATAGTGCATGCACACCATGCAATGTTATAAAGCAGTGATACCAATGTTGCCCATAAGTTCACGCATAATTTTTTCTTTTTCACTGACAATTTAGGTGCCTTTGATTCAATAACCTAACCTAACCTGCCATAAGTCACCAACATAAACATCAATGTGTCTTAGAGAGTAACCTTTTGTTATTTGAAATAACTTGCAGAGAAAGAAAGACATGCATGCCTTTTAAAGATTGATCAGCTAGAATGCACAATGAATATATCTCTACTTTTTTTTAAAAATTATTCCTAGTACATGTGGTACAGGTCATGATAATCATGGTGGGTAGAAGTTGGCGACTGCTTTTACTGTAAGTGCACCACATGTCTACACATGTGAAAAACAGTTCGACTTTGTATTTACAAATGTGTCAGAGCCCCGTTTGGTTACTTGCACTCACTGGTAGGTTGGACTTTTGCAAGAATCGGGGGCCATTGAACCATTTTTTTTTTTTTAATTAGAAAACAGTGACCAATGCAGGATTCAAGCCCTGGTTGTAGTGGTCGAAAACCAAAGGTTTAGACCATCCTTCAACCGACCCCCTAAAAAAGTGTCCAATGGGGGTTTGGCCCCGGGTCGTGGCTATTAAAAATCAATGGTTTATATCACTCGTCCAGTGACTCCCTGATCTCTAGCCTACAACCATAAAGGATACTTTTTGTTAAATGAAATTTTTAGCCTTTTCTCCATTTCACAAATTTATTCAATTTCCTCCACTGCAATTGCTCACTTATATAAAAATACTATTTATAATCCTTTTTGCTTTTAAAAATATGTATAAAAAAATGTTATCCCTCACTAAAAGTTAATCATGTTTCATGATTCATTCGAAATAAATGAAATAAAAAGGCTAAATGGTATCACAATTCATATATTAGCAATTAAAAATATTAAACTAGTATTTTATAAAAATATAATTTAAATAAGTTAATATTTGGATGTCCTAGAAAAATGTCTACCAGCAGTTTTAATGTTGTGTTCAATTGATAATCATCTTAGCTGACCATAATTCAACATCAACTTTAATTCAACTGAAAGCTCTGATCCCTTGGGGTGTGTAATTAAAGAAGTTAGACTATTTACTCATGTTGTGACATTTATATATATATATATATATATAGAGAGAGAGAGAGATATAACGAATATATATAAATAAATACCTTATATGATATTTGAATCACATATCACAGATAACTAAATATTTATCTTGGGTGACCTCCATAAAATTTTAGGTCAACTCTCCTGTCAAGATACACTAAAACTAAATGTAATCTTTTGACCATCTACACAAACTAGCGGACTCAGGTAGGTGATAAAGCCACAACACTATCTTTGGAAAACTGAGAAGCGTCCACCTTGAGACCATGGTTTCGGGCTAATGGCCCTCCTCAGTTCAGTGCAGGCTTTGTTTTGTAATATCTTTAAGGGATCAAATGAAATGTTCACGGTGGACGAGTGGTCTAAACTGTTGGTTTTTGAACGCTGCGGTTGAATCCTGCATTGGGCACTTTTTCAAATAAAAAAAATTATCCAATGGACCCTGATTCTTGAAAAAGTCCAACCTCACCAGGCAGTGCAAGTAATCAAATGGTGCTTTAGCACACTCGTAAGTGCAAAAGTTGAACTATTTTTCACATGTGTAGATATGTGGTGCACTTACATTAAAAACAGTAGCCAACTCTACCCACCATGATTACTGTGGCCTGTACCAAGTGTACTAAGGATAATAAAAAAGAGAGACCACTTCTGTCTTAAGGCCATGTTGGCTCTGTAACTACGCTTTCTTTAGAGAGAGGTTCTACTGTATATAAATGCAGGAGGTGACCATGAAGACTCCTTACAAATTCTTACAAGCATTACAAAGAAATACTTAGGTTAATCAAATTTAGAACCTATCTACTCATTCATTACCATGACATTGTGTTTCAGGAACCCCATTTGAAGTTTAGAGGACCTATATAAGGAAGTAATCATTATAAATTTATATTCAATGATGACATAATCATTGAACGAAAATAACCTTGTATGACATCATCATTACTCCCATGGGCTAGTTATACCTATTCAATGGCTTTACTGAACTGAGAATTCACTATCATGAAAAAACTTGGATAATGAACGAATAGACCTGCAAAATTTGACATATTTTATCCACTTGTATGAATTTGTGAACATACTTTGTGGGACACACAGTATAGCTCTCTGTAGTTAAAGAAGGTCACTGCAATTATTATACTACCAAGTGTCACACCGCTCTTGTTTCAGGATGTTTGCGCTGATGGAGTCCCAGAGGACACCAGTGTTCCGCTCCCTGCCCCCTGCCATCCAGTACCAGGAGAAACACCCTTTTGTGTTTGACTCTATGGCTGAGGCTAAAGTATCTCCTGCCTTTATAGGTGGCAACAGGGTAAGTGGTTGCTGTCCACATTTCCCCATGTTTGATGATTATATTAAGATCCATTTAAATTTTTTTTTAAATCCTCATACTGCAGAACTTTGATGGCCTTTCTGTTTGGTCTCTTTACTGTACTTTTCATAGGTTTGGCTGTTTATTTTCTTAAGTGTCTCCTCTTTTCAGCAAAATCAGTTTATTTATTATCCAAGAAAGCTTCTGCTTGCCCCCTTAATTCTAATTTTTCTAAACTGTTTCAGTTCTTCCTCCCCCCATGACATTGAGAGGGTCCAAACCACCAAGTATGAAGAGATCAAGGTCCCACCCAAACATTTGAAAGATATCCCAAAGGAGGTCAGGGATAAACAAAGTAGTTGTAGAAAACATGGATGAGGTGAGTTGCCTGGGGCCATCCTTAGATCTGTGCACCACTGCAACCTAAACTTGGAACCATCAGTGAATTAATCCTCCCATTTGGTAAAAAAATTACACTCATGGAGACAAAACCTGAGGAAGTGGAAAGTCATCTATTTTATGAAGTAGACAGAGCCATTTTTTTTTCACACTTAGTTAACTCGTTTGTCTTCAATAAAGGTCACTGTGTATCATCAAATATCTTTCAGAGTTATTGTCTGAATCCTTATATACATGTTAAAAGTACAACTTCCTTAAGTTTTGTCCATGAGTGTATAAGCATTATTATAAGCCTTATATCCATTGTAATATAAAGCTTGGGTCTTAATTGGAGCTCTGTGTGTTGTGTAGATTTGCAAGAAAGGGTTCCAGGGCATAAAGGAACTGAACCTCATCCAGTCAGTGATCTACAAGACAGCCTACGACACCAATGAGAATCTGTTGGTGTGTGCCCCCACTGGGGCTGGTAAGACCAACGTGGCCCTGCTTACCATTCTCAGCTGTATCCGCCAGCACATACAACATGGTGAGGTGCAGAAGGACAAGTTCAAGGTAGTCATGTCATTCTGTTTTAGGGAAAGTGCTTGTTGAACTGCTGTGTGTGTCCAGATTGTGTACATTGCCCCCATGAAGGCCCTGGCCTCAGAGATGGTGGACAACTTCAGCGCCAGACTCAAGAGTCTGGGCATCACAGTGAAAGAGCTCACGGGAGACATGCAGCTCACCAAGAATGAGATCATTCAGACTCAGGTGAGGAGGCATCCAGTACATCAGCCATATTTTCTATCCCTGCACACCCATCATTAACACAAGGTGGTGGCGGTGGCAGATAATTGTGACAACCCCAGAGAAGTGGGATGTGGTGACCCGCAAGGCCACAGGGGACATCTCACTGGCCCAGCTAGTCCGGCTGCTGATCCTGGATGAAGTCCATCTACTGCACGGAGACAGAGGTCCTGTTCTGGAGGCTGTCATTGCCCCGGACTCTCCGCCTGGTATGTCCCAATTCTTCCTTCTGTCTACTGTTGATGTGGCATGTTGTAATACAGTAGAACCTCCCTTTAGCGGACACCTCTCCACAAAGGACAGTTTTCATTTGCAAAATTACCATTTTTACAATTAAGCAACTCTCCGGTAAGAGGACACCTCTGCCTAAAGGACACTTCGGCTTAGGTGTCCTTTACAGGGAGATTCTACTGTAGTACAATAAGATTTTTACTAAATCCTTTACTTTGAGAATTTCAACATGTTGGGTTAAGAAGCTGGAAGGGTACAACTGGTGTCATTAGATAAGGAACCTGTAGAGCTCGAATGTTACTGCTACCTGAAGGATATATGACAACTTTGCTGAGAATGTGTAATTTGAGTGTCAAAGGAAGATTAAAATGTCTAATTCTTTTTCACTAATGATCTACTAGGCCTGTAGACAATCCAATCTGTTTGGCCATTGTTAACAATATGGCTCACCCATATTCATGATCATTTCAATGTGTGAGTGATTCTTCTCCTTCCATGTATGAAACCTTTATAACATCATCTACCTCTTTAATTTAACTGACTATGGTAGAACCATTTTTCTAATTTTAACCAAAGTAGCTACTACAATATAACTGGCTATAATTCAATGCTGACATCAATTAAATAGGAATCACCTATTCCTTGGGGTGTTGAATTAAGAAGGTTTGACTGAATTAATTTCATTTCAATTAGTTCTTCCAATTCATTGAGTAGTTTCCTGGGAAAATGCAGTGGTTCCCCTTGCATTCCACATCAATATACTGTTGACTTTTAGTGGTAGTTTAATTATTCTTTAGAAGCCATTTTCAACTTAAAAGACAAGTATTTTTATCCATGTTAGGTTGGATTAAGTTGTGCAGCATCAGACTTTTTAAATCAACTGCAGGATCGCCATCTAGAAGCTCTCTGCTGCCACTGGGATTAGAAAGATGGTTGACCATCTCTACCCGAGGAGATTCCTCAGTATGAAGTTGTTACATACCACTGGATGTTTTAGGTGGAGTCCTCTCAGACCATGATACGGATTGTGGGACTCTCCGCTACTCTGCCCAACTACATCGATGTGGCCAATTTCCTCCGAGTCAACCCTAAGACTGGCCTCTTCTTCTTTGACGACCGCTTCAGGGCCAGTTCCTCTTACCCAGCGGTTCATTGGGGTCAAGGGAAACAATTCCCTGGAGAAGCTGGCCAACATGGACGAGGTCTGCTATGAGAAAGTCCATGAGCTGATCAGGAATGGACAGCAGGTAAGTTCATCTCATTTGCACAAAGTGATGATGTCACAATGACATTTTTATTTTGCCCAAGGGCCTTGAACATCACTTGGGACTGAAGCTTTTATAGCCATGTTGCTACTGTTGTTATAACCACACTGCAAGTTAGGGTAAAGAATAAACAGTAATACCTCTCAAATGTGGAGATTTCAAAGAACCACCAATAGAATTTGCGTTAGAGAATATATGTAGGGTAGAATCTCGGAGAAAACACCTCTTTGCAAATGGCAGTTTTCATCCCCAAAATTATCATTTAGCAACTCTCTGGTAAGAAGACACCTCTCCTTAAAGACACTTTGGCTCTGCAACTAGGTGTCCTTTACAAGAAGGTTCTACTCTATTTAAAAAAAAATGAATATTGCTTTTTTTTTATTTTAAGAGATGAACAAAATATAAATAAAATTAAGCATAATGCATTATCATGCCATCTATTGATGAAAATGTCAACTATTTATAGAGCGTAGGTTTCTTTTCAAATAAATCTATTTTCTGCTGCAGTGCTGCTGAATACTGCAAAAATGTATTTCAGCAATAAAGTTATATTTAAACAAGAATTACCTAATGTTACTGTCAAAATTCAATTAAAGAAAGGGTTGATTTATCGTGTCAAATTAACATTGGTTATTTGTTATATACAGTAGAAACTCCCTGTAAAGGACACCTAATTGCAGAGCCAAAGTGTCCTTTAGGGATGTGTCCTCTTACCAGAGTTGCTAAATTGTGATAATGGTAATTTTGCAAATAAAAATTGTCCTTTGTGGAGAGGTGTCCACTAAAGGGAGATTCAACTGTTTAAATTTAATGTATATACTTTTAATTTTAAAATTAAGTATTTATTTATAATCTTTAAATTTAAACTTTTTATAGGGTGCATGTTTACTTTTCAAATAAAATGATTTTCTACTGCCCTTACTGCAATGATAAAAATATTGGGAAAGCCTGAGGGCCTCATATAAGCCAGGTCCTTCCATTTATTTTTATGAATGTACTAAGATCCCTATAAATAGTTTAAATTTAAAGATTATAAATAAATACTTAATTTTAAAATTAAAAGTATATACATTAAATTTAAACAGTAGAATCTCCCTTTAGTGGACACCTCTCCACAAAGGACAATTTTTATTTGCAAAATTACCATTATCACAATTTAGCAACTCTGGTAAGAGGACACATCCCTAAAGGACACTTTGGCTCTGCAATTAGGTGTCCTTTACAGGGAGTTTCTACTGTATATAACAAATAACCAATGTTAATTTGACACGATAAATCAACCCTTTCTTTAATTGAATTTGGAGAGTAACATTAGGTAATTCTTTTTTAAATATAACTTTATTGCTGAAATACATTATTTGCAGTATTCAGCAGCACTGCGGCCATAGAGCATGTGCAGCATAGCTAAATGTATTGTGTTGAAGCGTTGCAAATGCCAATGCCAGCTATGGCCCTATGCCACGCACAATTTTTGTTTTCCGTGGATGATTTGACTGAAATTGGTTTGATAACCTAATGTAAGAAGCCACAAGTCACTAATGTAAACAATGATATGTAAGAAATTCAAACTATTTTTTGACATGTATGATTCTTTTTGAAATAAAACCATTTTATACTGCCCTTACTGCAATGATAAATAATGGGAGGGCCTGGCACATCAGTTGTGAACCCTCCCAGCGGTTTCACCAGTTTAATCTATCTTTTCCAAGAGTTTGGCATCAGTATCAGTATAAAAGGAAAACAGCCAAATACAATATTACAGCAGTATGGTAGATTAAACTGGTGAAACCTCATTGCAGTAAGGGCAGTAGAAAATTATTTTATTTCAAAAAGAATCAATGCGAGATAAAAAATAGTTTAAATTTCCTATAACTGATGGTATGCTAATACAATGAGATGTCTTGTGCTATCTGAAGGAATTTGAAAGACACCCAAGCCTTTTGAATTTTGATCAGCTTGAATAGACAATGACTAGAGTTCTAACCCTAAAAGCAAACAGTTATAAAGAATTTCTTTAAAAGGTTTAAACATAATAAATTGTTTAGCTTTTTCTATATTTAAAAAAATATATTCATTTCTTCCTATTGAACTCATTCATTTAGATTAAAATAGTATTTGTGAGATTTCTCTTATGTTCAAAATGTATTAATGCAATTTTATCCATCACTAACATTCTAATGAAATGCAATTAAAAAAAAAGAACAATATGCACCAATTATTAAATAAAATTATATCACAAGTATTTTCTAAAATATTATTTTAATGATTTTATATTTGGTTGTCCTAGAAAAATGTCCACTTGCAGTGAATGTTGCCATAAATTGATTAGCATCAACTGAACAATATTCGTTTTATGTATAAAAGAAACATTCGCGCTTTTAAGTCCTTTTGTTTTAAATGTATAGATGGCGCGTTATTGCTTTGTGTTAATCAACTGACTTTAATTCACCTGGAAGCTCTGGTTCCTTGGGGTGTTGAATTAAAGAAGTTTTAGAGTTTTTTGTTTTTTCCATTAGTTTATATCAAAAATAATACAACAGTAAAATTGTACTGGAATCAGGTGGATAAATTGAGAAAAGGCATTTCCTGTTTATGCAACTAAAATATGCTGATGTTTTGCGCCATCTGTTGGAATAAATATCAACTTATCCATGGTTTTTTCAGGAAGCCTCAAATATCAGCTTTTTTGGTTGTTGAGGTGTAGCTTTCACCACGCTGATGAGGGCAACAGCCTGAAACACATACATGTTTGGCTTTTCTTGTTCAATCAAGAAAGGTTATTTGGTCAATTCTGAAATAATTAAAAAATCAACAATTAATTGATATTTATTCTTACATATGGCGCAAGCCACCAGCATTTTAGATGCTATTGTGTGGAGAGGGACCACAGAAAAATCAGAATTATTGAAACATCCACATTATCAAAGTACATGTTAAAGAGGTATATTGCTGTAGTATGATTTTTGAGAATTTCTATTTTATTTCTGACAAATATTTATATATAAAGACAAAAGTAATATTTTAAATGAATGTGTAAAAAAGGTAATTTAAGAAGTTATTCTCTCTATATTGTGTTAGGTAGAAAAATGAGGGAGGACAGGGCAAGGTTTGATAAAGGCAACCACTCCTAGCACAAATAAACAAACAGAGCAGCAATGAATTGTGAAGGGATTAATTATTCTTTCAACAAAAGTGTTTCTATCTGTTTTACAATAATTTATTTTCACATATCAAACTAAAAAGACTAAAAAGGTTTTGATAACAGCAGCATTGTGTTACATTATACTCTAGTTCTACTCTAGATTGCTGCCATTATTGCTACTTCATGTTTAAAATATTTTAACAACAACAATCCCTTTACTAAGACATCTCACCTTATATAGACTGACTCATCCTGGGGTGTCCAAGAAAAAAAAAATAGATAATCAGTTCTACACAGTCTTAACAATATTCTCAACTTTTCTGTAGAACCGCAAGTGAGCAAAGCTCTCAACGGCCAATGAATCGGTGAAAAAATCTTTGACTTGTTACAAGATAGGTATATGAACGTGACTTTCTCCCTGTGTTTATTTGGCCTTGTTGTCTTGGATATTTAATCTTTGAAACAAATTGTACCTTCTTATTCTGAAATGCTAATACAATAGAGCCTCTCTGTAAAGAACACCAATTTGCAGAGCCAAAGTGTCTCTTAGAGAGAGAGGTGTCCTCTTATCAGAGACCTACTAAATAGTAAAAATGTTCATTTTGGTGAAGAAAAATTGTCCTTTGTAGAGAAGTGGAGTATGTTCTACTCCAATGGCTGTCTCATCGCACTTAATTTGAATTTGATACTTTCAAAGTAATGGTGGTGTGTGTGTGGGCTTTAATCTAAATATAAGCTCTGCTACATCTGACATGATCTAGTAGTAAAAACACTCTTCTTCTCGGACAAACCGTGTAAAATATTAGAGTGCACACTCTTTGTGGAAAATTCCTTCACATAACTCCAATGAGGGACCACCCCATGGAGAGGGATCACGGATATTGCATACTTTAAAAATTGGCCATAATGGGAATTTCTACTATGTGTGTGTTGTTTGATATGGGGTACATTATGAGATGTACCTATACAGCAGTGGCTGTGCAGGTGATGGTGTTTGTTCATGCCCGGAACAGCACGGGCCGGACTGCCAGGTATATAAAGGATACGGCTATAGACAGAGGCCATCTCCAGGACTTCCTGGTGGAGCAGGTGGAGCGCCAGAGAGAGAATGTAAGTTTCCTACTTAACTCTCCATGCCGCCATCTTTTAAGGGTGAAGCTTCTATAGTCCTTTCACTTCAGAGTATTGTCTGTCTCCCCTGAGAACTTTCTCAATTGCAAAGAATGAAAACAGAGAAAAAATCATTAGGGGGTTATATTGATGGAAATAAAAAAGCATCTTTCTCTTGATTCTGCAACAAAACATCGCTTGGTTCCCCACCACATCAGGAGTGAATCTTCTTTAGTTTCCTTACTTTAGAGTCCTTGCTCCCCTCTAGCTGTCTTTACTATTATGAAGAATGTGAGAACACAGGGGGGGTTAATATTGATAGAAATTTACCAAAAAGTATCTTTCTCCCGATTATGCAACCCTGTATGGTAAGTTTGATTTGCCAACAACATTCCTTAGGTGACGGTGAGTCACTGAGACGTCTGTATATATCTTCTCTGTATGTAAATTTGAAGTTCAGGAGATGCAAAAATTATTTCCCTCCAATTGTACCTTTGTCTTTCCACACAGATGGCATTCACTAGCTGCAAAACTCTTCTGCTTATTAGAGCTCTACAAACCTTGTTTGATCCCATAACAATCTATGTGGGCGTTGCTTCAAGCCATCAGTTTGCAATAGCCATGACCTGGCATCGAATTCTGCATTGAGTACTTTTCTGAAGAAAAAAGCTGTTTCAATGACCTCTGATTCTTGTAAAAACCAAATGCCCCACTGAGTACATGTAACCAAACAGGGTCCTGACATATTTGTAAGTGTAAGTAGTACGTTAAACTACATTCTACATGTGGTGCACTTACAGTAAGTGTTGGAAAAGAAGGAGTTCGCAGCAGCCAATGGGAGGCCGACGGAAGGGGGCTACGGGGATGCAGCGGTTGAAATGGGAGGAACAAGGAAAAAAGGAAGAACATGTAAACAACTTTCGAACACGAGAATTTGCCCTGATCCCCGATTCTTTTAGTGTAAATATTTAAATATATAATACTTTACTTATTTTCTTAATTTATAATAAATATAATTTTCCCTCCTGTTTTCGTCATACATTTTAAAAGTGTTATAAACAGCGACACCACAATTTTGAACCTTCAACCCCGACGACCAAAAATAGAGGTGAGTGACTACCTCTATAGAACTTAGATCGTCGTCACAACACAGAGTGGCGGTGAAACGCAACATTTTTGGCATCCCAGCCGGGACTGTTGAAGGTAAATTCTAGAAAAAAAAAAAAAAGCATTTTGAGCTGACCATTTTGGAACTCGCTAGCTAACCCTACTTGCCGCTCTGTTTACATGATGGTGGAAGAATTAATTCTACGTTTAAAGAAGAAGCGTGCTATTAACAGATCATATTTAACGAAAACATGCAATAAGATTGAAAGTGGACTTGACACGCTGAGAATTGAACTTGAAGAATTATTAGAACAATTGAATGAATCATTTAATGAACTTAAATTAGTTGATCACGAAATAGAAACGCTTCTTGAAACTGACGATTTAGAGAGGGAATTACAGGGCGTAGAGGAATATCGAGAGAAATATATTACTTGGAGATTTAGGGCAAATAAAAAGATTCGGCAATCAGATTTTCATGGCGAAAATATACCGAATTCGAACTCACGAATAGATGAAAATGAAATGAGACATTATGTATCTTCCTGCACGACTGTGAAACTTCCAAAATTCATGATATCGAAATTTAATGGAAACTTAAGTGAATAGCTGACGTTCTGGAATTCTTTTGATGCAGCTATTCACCAGAACAATTCACTGAACCCGATCGATAAATTTAACTATCTGAAGTCATATCTCGGCAGAACTGCACTAAACACAGTCAAAGGTTTCGCTTTATCTGCGGACAATTATGAAAAAGCTATAAAATTGCTTAAAGACAGATTTGGGCGAGAAGACATTTTGATTAGCCGACATATGAACAATTTGTTGTCAATGAGACCACTCAAAACGTCAAGCGATGTAAGAACCTTCCGCAAACTTTTTGACAACCTTTCTGTTCAAATAAGTAGTCTCGAGTCACTAAACGTGTACATTGATGTTTATGGACAACTCTTGTGTCTGATAATAATAAAGCTTCTACCTGCCGACCTTAATTTGGAGTTGAACAAAGAACTCCCGACAGGTTACGTAATTAATGACTTGATTACCTTTCTAGAAAGACAATTAACTGCACGGGAGAAGAGTTTTAGAAACGAAATCGGTACCAGAAATGAATCAATTTCTAAACCTAATTTAGTAAACAAACACCCAAAGACCAGATTCTACAATGAAGAACCAATTGCGACAGCTTCAAAACTTTTGAATTCAGTTCACAAATCGAATGAATGTGTATTTTGTGGTAAAGACAATCATGGAAGCCCTAAGTGTGACTTTGCCGCTAATTTGAGTTTAAACGAAAAGAGATCACTCATGAGGAAAAAAGGTGTTTGTTATAAATGTCTTTGGCCTTCTCATTTAAGTAAATTTTGCAGAAATGTAGTCCGTTGTTCGATCTGCAACATGTCTTCCCACCTGGATGTCATGTGCACAAAACGGATTTTAGATAGAGGTGGATCTTCTAAGTCTCCAACGGTGCAAGATGAAACTCTCTCCAACTTATCGACCTCCCCAGACGTCTTGTTACCTACTTTGAGAGTGACCCTCAAAGGGAACAGAACGGAAAAGATGGCACGAGCTATAATAGACACCGGATCCCAAAGATCATATATTTTACATAGCACAGCAATGGAAATGGAATACGAACAATCTAGGAGAGAGTTCTTCTGGCATTCCTTGTTTGGAGGATCGAGTACCGACGTAGTTGAACATGAGGTCTATACCATTCATTTATCTGACATTAATAATTCCTATCGCTGTGAGTTTGAAGCACTAGGTCAACCCCTTATCTGTGGAAGCATACCTCCGGTCTGTCCTAGATCATTTTTAGAAGGGAGTGAAGAACTCGACGTGACTGATTTGATGAGAGACCGTATAGAAGTCCTAATAGGTGCGGACATCGCCGGGAGATTGCTAACTGACGATCAGAGAAGAATCTCATCTGGACTGTTGGCAATCCGTACCAAACTAGGATGGACTGTGATGGGAAAGATTCCTCCAACGGAGGTGAGAGATGACACCAGCTCCCTTTGCGTGACCACACTTCTATCTTTGGATCAAGAAAACTTGTGGAAATTAGATGCAATTGGAGTCTCTGACGCGGAGGTTGAGAAGAAGACTCAGTCATTACAAGCTGAAATGGAGGAACATTTCGCTCACACCACGACGAGAGATATTGAGGGGCGCTATGAGGTAGCTCTATCCTGGGTGCAAGACAAGGAAAGGATTCCTTTGAATAGAGACACACTGACAATTGGTTTGGAAGATTTTGAATTAATTGGACCAACCACCAAGAGAAAAGTACCTTCAATTGCGAGCAAGATGTTTGATCCATTAGGAGTTGCTTGTCCTGTGACTTTAATTCCCAAGCTGATATTACAGGAAACTTGGACACAGAAGTTGACATGGGACGAAGTCCTACCTGGATGCTTAGTACAAAGCTTTTGGAAGTGGTTTATCAAACTGAAACACTTGCCTAACATAGAAATTCCTAAATGAATAAAATAAAGCATCAAGGGCTGCGTATCTTTATTATAATAAATATATACGAGCTTTCGGGCACATACGCCCTTCTACAGGATGTGCCCGAAAGCTCGTATATATTTATTATAATAAAGATACGCAGCCCTTGATGCTTTATTTTATTCATTTATAAATCGTACAGGGCTTTTCAATTGATAGAAATTCCTAGATGGCTCTGTTTTAAGGACTCCTATGTAGAGAAAACCACTCTCCACATCTTTTGCGACGCCAGTCAGTTTGCCTATGCAACCTGTATTTTCCTCCACATTGAAAAGGAAGATAGAGTGGACATCCAATTAATACAGGCTCGAACACGAGTAGCTCCACTGAAGAAACTCACCATCCCAAGATTGGAGCTTTTGGCTTGTCTGATTGGAGCTCGTTTGGCAGCTAACGTAATACAAGATCTGGAATTTGAGGAAATTCTAAGATTTTATGGGACTGATTCGACCAATGCTCTCTGTTGGATCCAAAGGGAAGACAACTGGGCAGCCTTTGTTAAGGAAATTCATAATCTTAGCTCCCCCGAATCTTGGCGCCACATACCAGGCCGAATAAACCCGGCAGACCTCCCATCTCGGGGATGTTCAGCAGAAACACTTAAGGAGACAAGATGGTGGGAGGGACCTGCATGGTTAAAGGTATCTCAAGAAGAGTGGCCCAAATCAACCATTATCCCTGATTTGGAAATTGTTTATTCTGAAAGGCGCAAGACCATCCTGAACACCTTGTTTACGACAATAGAAAATGAAAATTTATTTGGACGTTATTCCCATTTTTTGAGAAAGTACGAATCACCGCCTGGATATACAGAGTCTTCAACAACGCTAAGATTGATAGAAGAAAGATAATTTCAGAAGATCTCAGTCCAGAAGAAATCACTAAGTCAGAAATAATTCTGATGAGACTTATCCAGAGAGAATCGTTTTCAGGGCATGAAGATAAGAAACTACAAGGCTTTAAGTTGCTAGTAGACTCTTCAGGGATTTTGAGAATAAAAACTAAAATTTGCAGAAGAGAATATTTCGCTAATTTTAGAATGCCCATTTTATTGCCCTCAGTTCACTTCTTGGTCTCTTTGCTCATCAGGTGGAACCATGAAACCCACGGGCACGCCGGTCTACAAACACTCCTCGGTATTCTGAGAGAAAACTATTGGATACTAAGATCCAGGAAAACCGTCAAGATCATCAATCAATGCATTCGCTGTAAACGATTCACCGCGACACCAGCTACCGTTGAATCAACATCATTACCAGAAGACAGAGTAAGAGATGCTGCAGTTTTCGAAATAGTAGGAGTTAATCTAACTGGACATCTTATCTTAAAGAATAAGAAGAAAGCATGGATTGTCATCTTCACATGTGCAGTGTATAGAGGAATTCATCTGGAACTTGTGACATCTTTGTCTATGGAAGCCTTCCTCCAAGCTTTCTGCCGATTTATTACTCGAAGAGGCCGACCATTCATTGTGTATTCGGATAATGGGACTAATTTCAAAGGCATGGCTAATACTTTAAAGAAGATTGATTTTTCGAGATTAAAATGTGATCCCACATTGAAAAACACCTGGAAATTCATACCGCCTGATGCTCCTTGGTGGGGTGGATGGTGGGAGCGTTTGATAGAAATGATGAAACAATTGCTCCTTAGAATTCTCGGTCAAACCTCCTTGGGATATGAAGAACTGTCCACAGTAATGTGTGACGTCGAAAGCTTGATGAACTCACACCCCCTGACATACCTAACTGAAGAAAGTGAGGATCTCGCTCCATTGACACCTTCGTTGTTCTTACATGAGGTCAGAGAGGTTGGTGTTCCAGACCTGGACTTGATTGATAACCAGACCCTCTCCCGCAAATATCAATATATCAAACATGTACGAGGAGATCTTATAGAACGATTTCGTATTGAATATTTTGGATTCCTGAGACAAGAAACGAGACGCCTGAAGACTACCATACCATTCAAGGTGGGAGACATGGTGCTCATTGGACAAGAGAGTTTAAAGAGATTACACTGGCCGTTAGCCAGAATAATCCAACTCTATCCAGGAAAAGACGGACTTGTGAGGGTTGCAAAAGTGAAAACTTCATCAGGTGATAAAATATGACCTATTCAAAAACTCTACAATTTAGAGATAACGCCCGAGATAAGATGTCGAGACCCTCTAGCGAAGCGATCTCCCACACAAGAAGTTCGATTGACAACTGAAGAGGACCCTTTGATTTCACAACAAGAGCAACATCACATTGAAACCCCGAATGTTGTGTCAAGTTATGGACGGCCCATCAAGAGACCCAACTGATTGGATCTACTGAACTTTTCCTTTCCATGTTTGAGTCGTTGAGGCGCCAACTCAAAGGTGGGAGAAATGTTGGAAAAGAAGGAGTTCGCAGCAGCCAATCGGAGGCCGACGGAAGGGGGCTATGGGGATGCAGCGGTTGAAATGGGAGGAACAAGGAAAAAAAAGGAAGAACATGTAAACAACTTTCGAACACAAGAATTTGCCCTGATCCCCGATTCTTTTAGTGTAAATATTTAAATATATAAGTCTCTAAATAACACCCCCCCATGATTACATAGCCAATATCACATGTACTTGAGATATGTAAAACTAATGTATGCGCTGCTGTCCAGTACGGAGCACTCACACAGCAGTTAAGAGACCTTGTTCAATATGGGTTTGGCATCCACCACGCTGGCATGCTGCGCACTGAGAGGAACAAGGTGGAGAAGTTCTTCCGCGAAGGGAAAATCAAGGTTCTCTGCTGCACTGCCACCCTGGCCTGGGGTGTCAACTTGCCGGCCTTCGCAGTTGTCATTAAGGTGAGTAACCTACAACTTGTTTGGGCCTAAGTTAACTGGTAGAATGTATTCCTGTTCTTATTTATGCACAAAGTTAAACTTCGCTAAAACAAACTAGGGATATAGTAAACCTGTCCTTATAACGAACCTAAACAGTTTCTCCTGATACACTAGAACCTCCATGAGAGGACACTCGCACTAGAAGACTCCTCTCTTGAAAGGACAGTTTTCATTTCCAAAATCAAAATTTTTACTATTTAGCAACTGTGTAAGTGGACACCTCTCCCTAAAGGACACTTTAGCTCTGCACTTAGGTGTTGTCCTTTACAGAGAGGTAGTTCTACTGTATTAGCACTACCATATAGCGAACCATGGCCAATGGTTCAGTCCCATCGTAGTTCATTATAGTGAGGCTTTACTGTATTTTGTATATTTTGTTTGTTTTATTATTTAATTCTGTTTTCTATTTAGCATATTTTTATTAGCTAAGATATAGGTGCTTTAATTCAGCTGACAATAATTCAACTCTTCAATTTGACCAATTTCAAATCCCAAAATCAAATGATATGCTTTAATATATCAAGCTCTAATCCAACAAATTTAATTTGAATATCCTAATATATAATAGTGTGTGTTAACACTCTCTCCTGTGTGTCTGTCAAATAATGATACCAATATTGCCTACCTGCATTATTATCATTAAATGTAAAATAGCCTTTACCATTTTCCTTGCAGACCTCATGGTGAATCCATGTATAAGACTATAGGTCTTAATAAAGACTCTGTGTGTTTTGTGTAGTACTAATATACAGTAAAACCTCTCTATAGTGAACCCCAATGGGACAGAGCTTTTGGTTCACTATAGCCACGGTTTGGCTATTTTTTTTACTTTTCAAAATTTTAGACAGTATAATTAAAGGACAGCTATACACACAGGAAGAGGCTGCCTCTTAATAGTGGTCACTTTGTTTTAATTCCCTTAATTGACAAATTTCTTTACATTAATACTGAATAATACATAATACAATTGTAAGTGCAAAGTCGAACTGCTTTTCATATGTGTAGACATGTGGTGCACTTACAGTAAAAGCAGTAGCCTACTTCTACCCACCATGATTATCATGGCCTGTACCATGTGTACTAGGGTTAAGCAAAAAAAAAAACTGAATAATAAAAGAAATTATTTGATGATAGGTACTTCTTACATTAGCATATACCTACCTCTATGTCTAATTTCAAAATCAAGACAAATCCTAAGCAAAGTTTTATTAAATATATATTCAAAGATATAAAATGATTTTAAAAAATCTTTATCACATTATATAATACAATGTTTATTTGGAAAAATGGCTCTAATACCTTGTTGCTTTAAAGCACTCTTCAAGCATTACACCTTTCAAATAAAGTTAATGTTTTTCTTCTATCTCATGTTTCCACATATTCTTCCTAAGTCTAGATTTCGTTTTTTTTTTTTTTTTTTTCAAACCTGTCATACAAAATATTGCTGGTTTTAAAATCATCATAGTTCATGGCATAAAAATTATTTTTGTTTCATCACAAGCCCGTTTATTTGGATGTTTTTTTTTTTTTTCAAGCCCTAACAAGTACGATCGCAATCGCGACTAAAGTTGAGGTTGATTTCTCTTTGTAAAAATTTTTAATAAACTTCTTTTTTATCCCTTATAATATAAAAGTTATATTTTATTATTTTAACATGTTTTGAAATTTTGCCTGTGCTGTTTCACTTTGAAAAGTTTTGAAATGGCCTTTTTTTTATCTTTAGTAATAACGTTTTTTTGTTTTTTGAATGCCTTTGTTTTCTTTTTTTTCGGAAGCCATTTGCATTTTTTTCTATTTCAAATTTAATGGATGCAAAGATATTCTATTTAATAAAAAGTATAATGTGTAAAAATTGATACAACATTCAGCAAAAATAGAATTTAAATCAAAACAAACAATACCGCTATTTTTATTGTTTTGAAATCGCGATCCGTGAGCTAAAACAAGCTCAAAATTTTGTTCTTTCAATTTTTTTTTAAATTACAATTTTAAGTTCGTTATAGGCTTAGTATTTTAAATAGATTTTATTATTTTGGGACCGAAAATATGTTCGTTATAGGGGTAGTTCATTATTTTAAAAATCGCAAAGTTCATTATAACGATGGTATTTTCAATGGAATGGAATTGGAAATCTCCTTAGGTTCGTTATAAGGGAAGGTTCGCTATATCAGGGGTTCGTATTAGCGGGCTTTTACTGTATTTACAATAATAAACCATAAGGTAATAAGATCAAATCTTTTTTTTTTTAATTATCCCTAGTACACTTGGTACAGGCCATGATAATCATGGTGGGTAGTTGGCAACTGCTTTTACTGTAAGTGCACCACATATCTACACATGTGTCGGACGTGCGTCGCTTGGCTCTGCCAACTCCGGTAAGCTTTGTTTATAAAACTTCTTCCTTGCCTGTTTTAAAGATAACATATTATATATAAATAGCTTAAATAAAAAATAATATAGACTTTTGATCGGCAATTGCTGTTTGAATTTTCGAAGGTTTATTATTAAATATGTCAAAATTTGGAAATGAATGTTCTAATTGTAGAACGATTGGATGAACAATGCAAATATTTTACGGATAAATTTGATAACGGTCAGAAAACATTAAATAAACAAGATATAGGATATTTAAGGGGAACAATAAAACAGATAAAGGATAATATAATTATATAATTGCCTTATTCTGTCTGTGTGAAGTTCACTGTGTGAAGTTCACGGATAGATTTTGGTCAGAATGGATAAAATAAAAAAAGTGTCAAGGGATGGGAATCGAACCCACGACCTTCCGCTTACCGGGCAGATGCCATGACCACTAGGCTACCGTGGACATATTTTTTTGTTCATAAAGTTAATATATGATGCTAATATATATAATAATTGTATAAACGATAAATTTTGTGAATTTTTTTTGTTTCAATTTTATTGAAAAAAAAAACGATATGGTGCCTTTAAAAAATGATCTTTATTACTATGCAGTTTTCTATTTAGTCAATATACCTAAGTTCATGTTGCAAATGTAATTATCTCTATCGATTTAATAGGTGAAATGCAAAAAAAAAAAAAATCAACATGATGAAATCTTTATGAAACTTCACATTTTTATTTTTATATTTTCAAGACACACACAGTTTGGGGCGGGACGTTTCACAAGAGAGACATCCACAGCGCCAATTTATAATTGTAACAAATAGTATTTTAATTAAAACATTTTAAAAACACACAGTTTGGAACGGGACGTTTCACAAGAGTGACATCCATGGAGCCAATTTATAATTGTAATGAATAGTATTTGAATTAAAACGTTTTTAAAATATATACGCACTCGGGTAAAACCCGGGCGTTGCCCGGGCCATTCGTCTAGTACAGTGTCGGGCAACCTTTTTCGAGTTGCGGCGCACTAAGCTTAATTTCTTTTTTTCGCGGCGCACTTGTGCTTCTCACTATAAATTTCCTCGTAGGTAATTAAAATACAACATAAATACTAGTAAAAATTTTAAACATATATATCACATTTTATTCATTTTCAATATTAAATTAACATAATCAATGCGAGCATTGCGATTGTTTTTGAGAGCATATCAAATCAATACGGGGATCTACTTGTGAAAGACAAACGCGCATCTCCTCATCTATCATTTGAAGTCTTTCGCGCTTCTTAGACTTCATTTCTGTGAGTGTTGAAAAACCTTGCTCACACAGGTAGGAACTTCCAAATGGCAACAATGATTCGATGGCCGCATTACTAAGTTTAGGAAATTTGGAGTTTAAGCACAACCAAAACTCAGATAGCTCCTTTTCAGTCAATAGTCTTTTGAAAACTAAATCGTTTTTTAAATCAATTAAGTTTTCTTGCATTTCTTCTTCCAGATGTTGAATTTCACAGTGCATAAATGGGTTAACTACCCATTCCATCTTTTCAACGTCCAAGTAAGGGAAATATTTATCAAAAGAAGCGGATAGTAATGTCAAAGTTTCTTCGACTTCTTTTTTGATAATAGATTTTGATGGATTCTCTTGAACCATCGGAAAAGATGCAAAGTTTTCTTTAGCAATGTTTAAATTCCATAAACTGAGTTTTTCCTTAAACGCTTTCAACTTGGTGGAGATAGTGATGATGTTCTCCTGAGCACCTTGCAAATTTAAATTAAGGCTGTTTAATTTGTCGAAAATATCACCCAAAAATGAAACTCATAACCACCAACATCACTCATCATGAAAGGAAAATTAATCTCTTCGTTATCAATGAATGCCATTATTTCATTTTTCATTGAAATAAATCGATTTAAAACTTTGCCTTTCGACAACCATCTGACTTCAGTATGAAACAATAAATTTTTATAATCGGAATCCATTGCTTCACAAAATGTTGAAAAAATTCTCGATCGAAGAGCATTTGATTTGATGTAATTGACTACTTTGACAACTTCATCTAGAGTTGTGACAAGGATGGGAGGAACCGACTTTGACACTAACATTTCTCTATGAATCATACAGTGAACAAATTTGATATTTGGATTTTTTTTATGACATGTGCTATCAATCCCTTTCTTGAACCTTTCATAGCTGGAGCTCCATCCGTACAGACGCTAACACAATTTTCCCATCTCAAGTTATACTTCATAACATTTTCATCAACTAATTCAAAAATGTCCGCACCAGTCGTTCTTTGTTTTAATTCTTTACAAAAAAAGTAGTTATTCACAATTTTTCCTGTATCGACAAACCTCAAAAATGCCAGCAATTGAGCTTTATTACTAATATCTGTGGTTTCATCAAGCTGTATAGCCCATTTTGTTGATGAATCATTAAAAGATTGTTTTATTTGCAACTCAATATCTTCTGACATATCTTCAATTCTTCTCGCAATAGTTTTTGATGATAGTGGAATTTTCGTAACCTTCTCCATAGCATCATTCGTTAACATACATCCAGCCACAATTTTTAAAGCAGGCAAGATAATTTCCTCTGCTTCCGCCTGAGCTTTCTTCTTTCGAGCGATGAGTTGAGCTATCATGTAACTAGCTGTTTGAGCTTCATCTGAGGTGGTCATAAATTTCTTGAATTTTTTTGATTGCTTTTGAAAACTTGTTCGTATATTTTCAAAGTAGCTTATTGGATTGTTCATCTGCTCCCGATGATTTGTCTCAATATGTCGAAGTAGTTTACTTGGCACCATTGTTTCGTTGCTGAGGGTTTTTTGGCAAATTAAGCAAAACGGCAGTGATGGATCATTAACAGATGGTATAAATCCATATTTGAGATAATCTTCAACGTATTTCCTCTTATTTCCAGTTGATTTTTACTATTTTCTTATCTTCTTTATTTTCGTTTTGATTTTGTTTATCACTGGCACCTTCTCTAATTAGAAATCTCTCCATCTAGTTTTGAGAGAATTTAGAAAAAAAAAAAAAACACACAAATATAATAATAAAATGTTTAAATAAAGTTACCTTGAGTTAAAAGTGAGTGAGAATTTCGTAACAAAAATATTTTTTTCCTTTTTTAACCAACAGATTTTACGGTGTACAAAACTTATTGTGTGAATGTGTGTGTGTTTTACAACATGCAAAAAAATGAAGAATTATTACAGCAATACTTTGACGAAAACTCCGAATAAATTTTTTAAATAAATTTATAAATTTTTTTTGTTTTCTTTTTTTTAAGCTTTGTAGCTTTGAGTCTCTATTAATAAACAGCTGTGACAAAGATTGTAAATGACGGTTAAGTTTGGACATATTATTTTAAAAATTAGGTATTTTCCCGCAGTATGTATTCAACTTTATTAAATAAAGTTGTTTTCGCGGATTTTTTTTTTTTTTTAACTTATGATTTTAAATAGGTACGTACCTATTTGCATTTTTATTTTTTAATAATGGCACGTGCCAGTTATGTACGTCAAGATTATGTACATACGTTATATGAAATATAAAATTATGCAAACTGTAGTAATTATAATACCAAAATAAGTTTTATATAAAATGAAATATGCTTTTTTTTTATTTCATTTTTTTTATGAAAATTTTTGAAAAAAATTATTAAAATTGAATAAAAATTATAAAAAATATTTTTTGAAACATTATTTTTAAATTTAACCAAAAGTTCTAAATACCTACAAAAATGTTCGCGGCACACCTAGAATTCTTCGCGGCACACCAGTGTGCCACGGCACACCGGTTGCCCGACACTGGTCTAGTATAACAGAATTACTTAAAATTGATCAGAAAATAAATAAAATCGAAGAATGTATGCAAAATAACTTTACGGGGTAATCAATAACGATTTATCAAAGATAATTGGGCAGGGTTTAAGTAAAGATTCGTATGCAGAAGTGGCTAAAAACAAAGATTACCTACTTACACAAAAAGTACGACAAAATACTAAAGAACAAACCATTATTATAATGGCTAATGAAAATCAAGCAAAATCACAGGTACAACAAAAGGTAAATGAGGGTATCAAATTTCTTAGACAAGAGGGCAATAGAACAAGAATCAATAGAATAATGAATACAAGAAAAGGGATGATCCTTAAACTGCCTAATGATCAGAATATAGACCAACTGATTGAAAATTTCAAGAAGCTTGACGAAATCAACCAAATCAGCAAAATATATAAGCCAAAACTAAGAGATCCTACAATTTTGGTTAAGTCGATTAACAAAATAACAGATATAACAATTTGGTATCGGTAATTTGTGAAATGAACCCAGAACTTGCTGGGCTAAATAATGAGATCAAGGTCTTATTTCCTATTAAATCTGTAAAGGCTGAGCAAGATGTAGTTCTGAGGGTCTCCCCGGGGGGCCTATGCTATTATTAAAAAACTTGGCAAAATATATACGGATATCCAACGGTGCGATATTAGGGATAAAGTTCTTGTTGATCAATGCCAAAATTATTACTCATTCCACCCTGGACATCGGACCAGAAACTGCCCAAATATAAAAAAATGTGTAAAATGTGGAATGGAAGGACAGCATCACTGCTCCGAAATAATAAGATGCAGCAATTGCTGCAGGCACCCATATTTTAAGAACGGAAATTTAGGTCATAAACCAAATACCCAAGCTTGCCCGATCTACGAAAGAGAGATAAAAAACACGATGCAGCGTACCGACTATTCAACAATTCAAGAAGAAGAGAACAAGAATTAAACACCACTTGAATGCATCTGAATGGAAGAAACACAGCTACTGATAGAATTAAAATTATTTAACAAAATGATAGGAAAAGCAATACCTGCATAAGTGAGCTATGTTCATCCAAAAAATTTATAAACACAGACTTAATTCTGATTCAGGAGCCTTATAAAATAAAAGAAGAGATAATTTTTCCAGGAAACAATATAATATATCATCAGGAGAACAGTCCAAATATAAATGCAGCAATAATTGTTCGAAACAATGCGTTACAAATTAAACTAATAAAAGAATTTACTAACTCCTTCGCCACAACCATTACTATACAAACAGAAAGTAAGAAAATTGCTATATTAAACATTTATATTCACCCCAATTCTATGAGAAAGGAGCACGAAACATTCTTCAGAGCACTAACTGACACATTTATAAACACGCCCCTAATTATAAGTGGTGATTTTAACGCCAGATCACCATTATGGTATGATTCCACAAAAAATTTCAACGGGCATAGATTGATCCCCATCATTGACAAAACGAACTTAATCATACATAATAATAAATCCACTACATGTCGAAATGCTAGTGTGATTGATCTTACGCTGACTAACAAACAAGCAATAGCAGCTATCAGAGACTGGCACACAGAACAAATATCGCAGATCTCTGATCATGTAGCAATAATCTATGAGGTACATACAACTGATAATTTCACCACAGCTACTAATTATTCCACATGGAAATTCAGTGAAGAAAAGGCGAACTGGTCAAATTTTGGCCAGAATTTCAATAAAATAGATCAAAATAATATTGAAAACTTTTTAGATACAGCAAATACAAGGAAAGACGTTGATAGCACGGTAAAAGAACTTTCGAACACGCTCATTGAAGCAGCATATAATACACTTAAACTAAGAAAAAATAAACCGATAAAAAACAACATAAACAGATGGTGGAACGCGGACTTGACTCGCCTTGAGAGCTATTGTAAATACCTCCCTAACTCCTTTTATTGGGCAAAAAATCCCTCTATCCATATTCAACAACAGTATAAAAGTGCAATAAACAAATATGTCAGGGAAATAAATAAGGCTAAAAGAATGTCTTGGAGGTTTTTCTTAGAGGACATCAAATCAAAAAACCCATATGGAAATTTATACAGGGTATACAAAAATATTAAAAACGGTTCTAACCGAAAGGGATTTTTGGAAATTTTAGACGTGAATAAAGATGAAGAACGTTTCCAGAAGACAGTGGAACTTTTGAACAACCTTTTCCCCGATGATAGAGATAATGAAGACACACCCTTCCACATAAACATAAGGAACTATACTCTAGGATTTCATAATAAAGAAATATAATAATAACGCCCAATGAAGTAAATAGAATAATTGATGAGTTAAACTCAAAGAAAACGCCTGGAATTGATAATATTTCTAACAATATGATAAAACATACTAAACAACTAATAGTTCCAATACTGGTGAAACTTTTTCAAAAATGCTTAGATTTAAATTATTATCCGAATGAATGGAAAAATCAGAGGTAATAATTATTCCCAAACCAGGTAAAACAGACATGAAAAGTTATAAAAGCTACAGACCCATTTGTCTCAACTCAAACATTTCCAAAATATTTGAAAAAATAATTAACAACATACTATTAAAATTTTATGAAGACTCGAATCTGCTTAACAATCGTCAACATGGATTTAGAAGATCAATATATACTCTGCATTAAATGAAATTATCAAAATAGCTCTAGAACATAAAAACAAAGAATATATAGCTATAATCGCAGTTGATATAAGTGGAGCGTTCGACAATGCATGGTTGCCGATGGTGCTAAAAAGACTAGATGAGGACAATGTTCAAGCTTCAATAATAAAACTACTACAGTCTTTCTTTGATAATAGAAGAGTGGGATTTAGATATTCATCAAATGAAACCCATAAAAAATTAAGCAAGGGATGTCCACAGGGTGGGCCTATATCCCCTACAATATGGAATATTATTCTAAACGATTTATTGGATAACTATTCAGAATCAAACAGTGAAATCATTGCTTATGCGGATGATATAACTGTGATATGTTGGGGAAACAACTTGACAGAACTTTAGAATACAACAGGAAAGGTCATGGGGAGAATATTAGACTGGTGTGGGAACAATAAGTTGACCTTATCTGAAGAGAAAACGAAAATCTTATACTTATTTAATAGCAAAATAGCTGCAAAAATTCCGAACACTATCACTGCCAATCGGGTGGAAAAACTGAAGATTATGGGAATAACTTTTAAAAATCATAGAAATAAAAACAAATTGGATTTTATGCCTCATATTGAGGATATTATTACTAAGACAAATAGCTGGTGGATACCTAATTGGATTAACTGGGAAAGCATGGGGACTGGACAGGAAAAGAAGAATAGTACTTTATAAGACATTGTTTCGAAATACACTAACTTATGGTTCCACGATCTGGTACAACTTTATACCCAAAAAAGTCAAAGATAAATTAAACTCTCTGCAGTACAAAATTTTGAAGCACAGTACACAGGTTTATAATTCAACATCTTCAAATTGTACTCATATTGTTGCTAGAACACCAAAGCTCACAGATTTTATTGAAACAAATATACTAAAAATAAATATTGGATACAAAAAATCAGATTCAACTAAAAAAAAATTATATCTAATTTTATAAACCAGAAATTTGAGGAATACTATGGGGTTCCAATGATAATTTCAAGAGATTCTTTGATACTTCAAGAATTCCTAACTATGTTCAACCCAACTTCTATAACGTTCAATTTTTTACAGGACATGGTGACTTCAACACATATTTGTTCAGGATTGGCAAAATTGGTTCACCTGGATGCACTTGTGGAAACGAAAAACAAACCCCTGAACACCTGATAAACTGTCCATTAACTTCTGATCTAAGGGAAGAAGACCAACTTCACCTGACTAATACAAAACAAGTTGCTTACAATAAAGACTTGAATACATCAAGTTTAATAAATTCTGCAGGCTGTATATTTTAAGGCTAAAGTGTTGACTGTACACATTTCAAGCTACTATTTCTAATTGCTATATGCAAGATTTGACATCGAACGTTTAATTTTCATGATTCCTAATGTTCAATTGTGTTAATTGTATATAATTTAAGATATACACGCAATTATCCTAATTGTGGATATGGCGTGTCTCTCCCAACTGTTAAATAAAAAAATATCTACACATGTGAAAGCAGTTCGACTTTTGCACTTACAAATGTGCCAGAGCCCCGTTTGGTTATTTGCACTTGCTGGTGGGGTTGGACTTTGCAAGAATCGGGGGCCATTGGACCATTTTTTAAAATCAAATCTAAATAAATAGTATGTGATTTTTCGGTAACACAACATTTTGGTCTTATTGCCTTGTGTTTAACTTCATTAAGCCTTTGGAATACTTGCCATTCAAGACCTGTTTGTAGAACAAGCCTTTCTCTCTCTATATAGAAAAGTAAAATTCTGCCCAGTTGGTTGTTGTGTGGGGTGAAAACTCCTTATCACAAGTAATACTGATTACATTGAGAAAAGTTAGTTAGTGACTCAAACTTTAACTATTTGATTTTGAACAACTGCAAATAAAAAAAAAAGGTATTTTGTTAGGTCATTTATCTAGTAAATACTCTAAATGAAAATCATTTGATTTAAACAAAAATATTCCTGATTATTGAATGCATTCAATTAATGGATTGCATTGTATTTCTAAGCATATACATTGAACTTTCATGAGAGAACAGTTTTCATTTCCAAAATTGCCATTTTTGCTGATCACCTGCTCTGTGGTAAGAGGAGACCTCTCTCTAAAGGACACTTTTTCTCTGAAACTAGGTTCCTTGAGAGAGAGAGAGGTTCTATTGCATACATATACATATATATATGTCATAATTTGTATATAATTGTATGCCCCCCGACCCACTATGCATGTACAATGTATGATTTTCAAAGATTTAATAAAGAACAAGGTAACTGGAGAAAGAAGTAGCAACAAAACATAGGAAATAGGTTAAAGCGGGCACAATTATAAATAACTTGTACAGTCAATACTTCCTGACAGAAGCCGGACGTATCTAGTGACCGCAGAAGTTATATTAGTCGAGAAACACTCAATACTTCCTGGCAAAGCAGGACGTATCTGGTGACCAGAAGTTATAAAGTAGAGAGACACCCCATACTTCCTGACAGAAGGCCGGACGTATTTGATAACGCGGAAGTAAATAGAGTCGAAATAACACCCGACACTTCCTGACAAGATCGGCGGTATCTTCATCAAAGCAGCCGCAGATCCAATTAGAAAGATCCACTAAGTAGGTCAACCAATAGGAAAACGGGCACGTTCCATCCTTCGACCAATGGGAAGGAAGACAACTCGTGGTGTTAAATCGAAAGACAAGAATTGTCAGTTGTGCTTTGGCTCCCAAAGAGGGGACATCTACTCTCGAGACCTCTCTCCCTCTGCTCATCCCACAACTAAGTTCAATCACCGCCATGTGATCAGATAAGGAACAATCAAAACCCGCTCCACTCTTCTCAAGCTTTCTTCCCTCCAACCCAGTTGCCTTTTATTTCCAAACCCCATCACGTGTCCTGATTATTCCTAACTGTATGCTTCACTTGCCACTCAACGACTGCGTTTCAACCAATCCTCACCATTCAAATCGAACAACAAGAAATTCCGCAACGATATTGTCACATATATATAGGTATGTTTATCAAATCTTGGGGTAATGATAAGGCAAAATTTGGATTATAGATTAGAAATACAAGGTAATAAGACCAAATCTAGATAAATAACAACAGTGTTACCAAAGATCAATAGAAAAAAACCCTGTTAAATTCATAAATAAGTTATAAATTAGTCATAAATAGATGCTTTGTGTTTTAACTTATTTAGTCTTACCAAAACAACACATTTATTTATTTATTTGGAGTGGTCTTATTACCTTGTGTTTCAAAGCTTGGGGTAGTTGCTATGGAATATGTTGTATCTAAGTCAGGCCACAAGTTCCTACAAACAAAGCTATGTTAATAATAGAACTTAAGGATGGTGACTCCCATATAGAGCTGTTGGTCTAGGTAACTCCTGCCCTTCCTTCCTAACTGGTTACTTGTACAGGGGACAGAGATCTATGATGCCAAGCACGGCAACTTTGTGGACATTGGGATCCTAGATGTCCTGCAGATCTTCGGTCGAGCGGGCCGCCCCCAGTATGTGAAGGATGGGGGCCAGGGCCTCATCATCACCTCCCACGACAAGCTCACCAAATACCTCTCTCTCCTCACCAACCAGATCCCCATTGAGAGCCAGTTCATCACTAACCTGGTGGATAACCTTAACGCAGAGGTACGCCAACATTCTCTCAGTGTCCTTTCTGTTGTTGTTTCTTGTGCAAAGATTCCATGAGTCTGTGCTCCTTGAGCTTCCACCCTACTTGTTATTTGGTCTTACAAGCAGCCACTTAGGCCAACATAATACTGAGTATAATACATTAGTGCACCATCTGGTAGATTAAACTGGTGAAAAAATCGCTGGGAGGATTCACCAATGATGAGCCAGGCCCTCCCATTAAATTTTCCATTGCAGTAAGGGCAGTAGAAAATTGTTTAATTTTTAAAAGAATCATACATGTCTATAATAGTTTCGAATTGTCATAATACTGAGTATTGAAAATCATTGTGACCACAAAAATTTTTTTTTTTTGGGTATTGAAGCATATACCTTTTTTACAGATATACACATATATAATTAAAAATTAGTTACATTAAAAATTCAAAATTCGAAACTATTATAATGCGTATGATTCTTTTTTTTTAATAAACAATTTCTACTGTCCTTACTGCAATGGAAAAATTAATGGGAGGGCCTGGCTCATCAGTGGTGAACCCTCCCAGCGGTTTCGCCAGTTTAATCTACCATACCGCTGTTATATTGCATGTTTCGATCTTCCTCTTATAGCAATATTAATGCTAGACTCTTGGAATAGATATTTTAGATGAACTATGGACATAAGCTTTGAGGACAGCAGAATTACATACATTTATAAATTTATAAATATTTAATTAAAAAGGTATATATTGGATCAAAATATATGCCTTTTTAATTAAAGATTTATTTATAGATTGCTCTATTAAAAAAAAAATATATAAATATATAATGCATCACATTAAAAATTCACTCAAGCACCCCCCCCCTCACATTTTTTTCCAAAATTTTCCTAACTATAATGAATTTATTCAAATTTTCCTCTAAATTGAATACAGATATCTTTATAAAAATATCCATCATTTGCAGCAGAAATAAATAAAATAGATGAGTAATAAGACCAAATCCAAATAAACAAAATTTATTTATTATAAATATAATTGATGTGAGGAACAAACTTCTATTCATCTGCTGCTAAATTGCCCTGTCTTCCAAGAGTATAGAATAAGCAATGGACAAATGTTTCAAACCAGTTTGATCTAATTTCAACAAGAGACAAATATATAAAATTCAACTCATTTTGCAGGTTTATTTTGAATTTTATAAAAAACTACTAAATTCCATTGGAACACTTTTATTTAGAAATTAACTCTTTTTAGTATTGTTTTAATTGAATAATTCTTCAATATCTAGCATATTTTCATTCTAAAATATTCGATAACACTTTTTTAAATCTGTAAATTGCTTTTCTCGAATACACACAATACTTTACAATTTGATTTCATTTAACTAAATTTGCATACCAACTCTTTGTACATATATCAATTGTGTTGATATCTAACTAACTTGCATACTAATTCTGTACATATTTAAAATATCTTTCTTTTCTTTCAAAATTTTTGTTTATCTTTAAAGTGCTAGTGTCCCTAGGGGGACATAGCGCTCTAAGTCAAAATAAAGAATAATAAATATAATTTGGTCTTATTACCTTTTGTTTCTAATCTATAATCCAAATTGTGCCCTATAAAAATAGTTGAGAAAACCCAAAGTGGGCTATGCAAAAATGAGCAAATATACCCTAGGCAAAGATATTTAAAACAACCTGAAGCGTGGTTGCTGCCCGCTGGTGCCAAGGCATGGTAGATGTGGTAGATTCTGTCATGGCCGGGCTGTAGAATGGATGTGTTTTGAATGGTTGGTGCTTGCAGAGTCGAAAGGTTCAAAGAGGTTTCTTTCCCTTTTTTTTTTCCAGTCACCATCCTGTAGTCCATTTTAACACATACAGTATAACTTATTTAATTCAACCAACTATATTTAAATGATTGATATATTTGATCCATTTTTTCAAATCTGAGCAAAACTTAGCTCACATTATTCAACGCAGGCGTCAATTTACCAGACAGCTTTTACTAGCTTTAGAGCTCTAAAGAAAGCGGTCTGGTAGATTAAATTGGCAAAACCGCTGGAAGGGTTCACCACTGATGAGCCAAGCCCTCCCAATATTTTTCATCGCAGTAAAAACAGTAGAAGTTTGTTTTATCTATAAAGAAACCTTTGTGCTTTAATGTTTTGTTTATTATGTATAGATTCTTATGTATTGATTGACAAATATTATTGTAGGTTGGCTGATGATTGATTAGAGACGAAGGGAGTCTCCATCTTTGTTTTCGCAGAAATGTAACATATAAATTACAACAAAACCTGTCTTGGGAGTTTCCATTGGTTCCAAGCAAAAATACACTTGAAAGACGGGGGTTGAATAAATTGGTTACACTAAACGTAAAACTATTCCTTCCTACACAAATTCAATGATGCTCTTAATAAAGGATACTCAAAACATTTAGCCCTTAGGGGCTTAAAATTGTAGAGATGAATGCATTATAAATTGCCTAAAGAAAACAAAATTAATTGAAAATTGAGTTGTTCCCACAAAATCGACTTCTAAGACAGGAAAACTTCCGAGACAGATTCTACTATACTTATTTGGTGTTGTTACCTTGTGAGACTGGCAGCAAGTGGGTTGTTGTGTATTTTGAACTGACATAATCTTGATTAGGGAGGGAAATACTCCAAGTGTTACCAATTTGAGCTGTTTTGTTGCCACCCTCCTCAGAGTCAATCCTTGTTTGGAAACATTATTTGGTCTCATTCTGGTGGATTGTTTACCTTCATTGGAGTGACACCTCTATGTGTTCTACCAGATCTCCCTGGGAACTGTGACCAATATTGATGAAGCCGTGGAGTGGCTTAGCTTCACCTACCTCTTTGTCCGCATGCGCAAAAACCCTCTAGTGTACGGCCTCAAGCAGGCTATTGTAGAGGTGAGTCATCTTTATTTTTATTGTAAAGTTTGAGTTTTTATTTATGAAAAGCAGATCGAAATAAATGTAATTACTAGTAGATAGTCTCTCCCTTTTAGCAAAACAAGGTTTGATACTCTAAAAGGGCTTAGTTTTTGACACAATGTGTATGTGCTCACAGAGGGATCCCAGCTCTTTGACTATCGTCAATACCTGATCAGGAATGCTGCAGAGGAGCTGAACAAAGCACGGATGATCCGCTATGACCCTAACAATGGCTTCCTGAGCCCTGTGGACATGGGCCGAGTGGCCAGTCACTACTACCTCAAGAAGAACACAGTGCAGGTCTTCAACGACGAGATTAAGGAATCCATGACTGAGCCTGAAGTTTTCGGTCTCATCTCCAAGGCTGATGAATTTGAGCAACTCAAGGTGAGTTGATTTTCAGATCTAATGAACTATTGGAAACTTGGTTGAGTGTACAAATTGGATCTACAGTCTTTTTCATGTCCTTGAATTTGAAATATTTTTACATTGGTAATATTCTAATATGAGCTACCTACATTGTCATTTAAGCAAGTTGTGGATACAGAAGTATTTGCTTCTATCAATGCTCATCAAAATGGTAACTGCTAAGCTTTTAGGATATAGTAAAGTGTTATGTTTGTTGAATTAATGACAAAGGCCAGTTTAAAGCTTATACTGTGAAGAAGGAAACATAGTTTATTTACTTTTAAAATATACGCGTGGTCTCATGCCACCACTCGAGATCGGCTTACTACCTCTCTACCTCCGCGCATGCGTGGCGGCTACGTCACGTCCGGTGACATCACGACATCACATCTTCCCCCTTTCCTGTAACACTTGGACCGTAGTCGCGAAGCGATGGGAGAACTGTCAGGAGGTGGGGTAGATTCCTCCTGGCTGGCGTGGTCATCCAAATGTAGGGCAGGATGTATTCCCAGTTCATGTCGGATGTCAGGACGGGTTTAGGTCCCGGCACACTTCTGGTACAGTCTCAGTCTGCGGGCATTCCACACTTTACCATCAGATAGCACAAATGTAAATGGTCGCAGTTGTTTGGTTATGGTGAACGGGCCCCTCAACTTGGAACGTCCTTTCATGACGGGATCACCTGCTTGGACTTTTACCTGATCTCCAACTTGTAGTTCAGGACTACAGCTTTTACTTTCACTGTCGCTCTTGTCTTCCTGACGGCAAGCTTCCTCAGGTGGTTTTGTTTCAACTTCCTTATCGAACACGTGCACCAAAGTTCTCAAAGTTCTTCCATGGAGCACTGCTGAAGGTGTTTGCTTTGTAACGGTGTGCGGTGTAGATCTGTATTCTCTCAAGAACAGTTGTATCGTTCTTTTAACCTCTGTATGCTGTAGGTGTGCTGTCAGGGACCGTTGACTTTAGAGTTTTATTGAAGTTTTCCACTTCTCCGTTGCAAGCTGGGTGGTAGTTAGCAGTCCGTATATGCTTAATGCCATTGCTCCGCAGGAAGTCTTCAAACTCCTCGGAGATAAAGGGTGTTCCATTGTCGGTGACAATCTCACGTTGAAATCCCTCTCTAGAGAAAACATCTTCCAAAAAGTTTATTATCACTTTAGAGTTAGTCTTGTTTGTACAGAAGACTTCGGGCCATTTAGATGTGTAGTCAATTAGAGTTATAACAAACCTGAATCCAATATCGGAGTCAATGAAGGGTCCAACTATATCCAGGCCAAGTTTAGTCCAGGGATTTGCTGGCCTTTCAACAGGAGTTATGGGGACTCGAATAGACTTTAGTCTCTTGTCGTGGTTCTTACATACCAGCAATTGGTTACCAAGTCTTCCACGTCTTTATCCATCCCGGGCCACCAATAGCTTTCTCTTAACCTTTGCTTAGTTCTGACCATTCCTTGATGAGCTTTATGAGCAAAGGTATAGCAAATTTATTTCGGAGAGATACTGGCACTAGAATTTTTCCTTTTTCATTCAAGATCAGGTCCTCCTGAACTGAAAGATCCTTTCTTAATCTGAAGTATTTATTTAATTGTGAAGATTCATTATTACTCCATGGTTTTCATCAGTTGCTCTTTTAAGGCAATAATTTCAGGGCACAGTGAACATTCTCTCAGGAATTCCTCTTCACTGATAGCCAACATGTCTTGATTGATGGATGCAATT
Organism: Cordylochernes scorpioides; assembly: GCA_030710605.1. Lineage (NCBI taxonomy): Eukaryota > Metazoa > Arthropoda > Arachnida > Pseudoscorpiones > Chernetidae > Cordylochernes > Cordylochernes scorpioides. Next base: position 78,246,182 of record CP092867.1, read on the forward strand.
AGTTCAACTTCACCATCATAGTCCTCATAGGATGATAGCGATGATCTGGAGAGATAATCAGGTAATACGTTATCTCTTCCCTTTTTGTATTCGATGTTGTAATCAAAGTTCATGAGCCTTGCAGACCATCTTGCAATTCTCAGTCCTGCTCTATCGTTGCCTTTAGTTGTAAGCAATGTCGTTAGAGAGGATTGGTCCGTTTCCAAAGTGAACATCAGACCCCAGACCCATCTTCTAAACTTTTCACAAGCCCACACACAAGCGAGGGCTTCTTTTTCAACGATTGAGTATTTCCTCTCAGCATCAGAAAGTGTTCTTGAGGCACACGCCACAATGCGCTCTCCTCCCTTTTCTGACAGCTGTGAGACTACGCATCCTATGCCACTATGAGATGCATCAGTTGTAATGGACCGTAGGCAATTTTGACAAATAGGGCAAGTACTTGTCCCTTTTTAAGAGAGTCCTTTACTGTTTGCAAAAGCTTTTTGCATGTTCTCCTCTCCACTTAAACGGAACACTTTTCTTAAGCAACTTTTGTAGAGGTTCCATAATTGTACTTTTGTTAGGGATGTATTTCTGGAACCAGTTTATCATTTCCGATTAAGGATCTAAGACCTGACTTATCTTTGGGAGGAGGGCAATCTAAGAGAGGTTTCATCAACTCCTCATCCAGATGAACTCCATTATCATCAATTATGGTTACCTAAAAATTTTAAGGACTTCTGCCTGTAAATTGACTTTGCGTCATATTTAGCATAAGGTTGACTTCTCTAAGTCTAGACAGAACTTGATTTAACTTTTTATCATGGTCTTCCATACTGCTACCCCCAATAATAATACAACGAGGTAACAACTTACACCTTTAATGTCCATCAGAAGTTCACTTAAATATCTTTGAAAAGCACCTGTGCTGAGCTCAGGCATAGGCAACCTTTTAAACTGGTAAATCCCCATATGAGTAATAAAAGCAGTGATGTACCTGCTATCAGGGTGAAGTCTTATCTGGTGGTATGCCTGGATAGATCCAAGTTAGTAAAAACTTTACAACCGTGCAAGGATGATAGTAGTCCTCAAATTAGTGGAATTGGTAGGCATCCAATATCACAGCCTTGTTTGGTTCTCTTAGTCAACGCAAAGCCTTATTGAGCCATCTTTCTTTTTGGAGACCACAATGGGTGAAATCCATTTAGATGTAACAATGGGTTCAATGATGTCCATTTTTCACCAGGCGTTGAATTTCCTTGTGTACTTCATCTAAAAGGACTGGTGGCAGTCTCCTTAGTTTTTGTTGTACCGGCGGTACACTCGTATCAACAAAGATTTTGTACTCAATGTCCTTTGCGAAGGGTAAAGTTTCAAGAATCTTGCTACTTTCAGTGATTTGGTTGACTTTTCCATCCTTTAGGAAAGCCCGAGTTTTAAATAACTCCAATCCTAAAATAGGAGATCAGCTCTAACAACATAAAGAGAGTATGTACAACCAGTGTTACATGCTTAATTTACGGGAAGGTCACCAAGTACGTCATAGCTTGCTGCGTATAGCTTTTTAGTGCTACCGAAGCTGGGTTTAATTTAATGTTTTCAAAGTATTTGGTACAAACTCTCTGGAATCAATGACACTGAGGATCCTGTGTCAACAGGAACTTTATAAGAACATTACTTGTTCCACCATTAAACATTCAAGTCCATTTCAAGCTTTGAAGGCTGATGAATTGGTTGGTTACATTGTGCCATTGTAATGTTCTTACTGAAAACTTAGATAAAAACAATACTTTTAAAATGCCCTACCTTCAGGCCTGGTGACACTTTACATCCTTAGCAGACAATCAGGACTTGTAGCTTTATGCTTACCTCCACAGCGCAGACACTTGAAGTTTGTCGAGATCTTTTTGCGCTCCCGAAGATTAGGCTCAGTGCGGCGATCATTAGCAGCGATCTTATTATCCCTTCGGGCGTATTATCGAACATCTTGTTGTCCTCCTGGGCCTTCTCGTACTGATAGCAAGTTGCACCACTTGATCCAGGTTTCAGTCCGTAGTCTCCACTAGAAGCCGATCCCGTAGTTGCTTAATTTTGGTTCCGACAATGAACCGATCCCGAATCAATTCGTCTTCCATAGAACCATAGGCACAGTCTTTAGCCAGCGCGCGTAGTGCCGATATGTAGTCAGCGATTGTCTCGCCTTGTAATTGCCTTCGATCATTAAAAACTTCATCCTGATTACCCAGGGCGAGATTTAACAACATATCTCTGCCTTAGAAGATCAATAGCTTCACTTAGGAAGTGAAGTACTGGCCTTGTGCAACGTGTAATATTGCCGTTGTGCTTCAGCTCCAACACTGTTCAAGAAATAGCAATTTTTCTGTTTTCTTTCTTCACATTTAGTTTATCCTCAGCAATCATGTAGTGTTGAAATAACGAACATATTCGTCAAAGTCCATGCTTTGGATGCCATCTTGCAGAACGGATGAGTTTACGGCAGCCATCTTGAATTATTTTTTACTTCCAAAAAAAAAATCAATTTAAAAAAAAATTGATCACTTACCTTGAATCTCATCGCCACTTTGTTATGTTTGTATGAATTAATGACAAAGGCCAGTTTAAAGGTTATACGGTGAAGAAAAAACATAGTTTATTTACTTTTAAAAATATACGCGTGGTCTCATGCCACCACTCGAGATCGCTTACTACCTCTCTACCTCTGCGCATGCGCGGCGCTTACGTCACTCCGGTGACGTCACGACATCACATAGAGCACCTTGGAATTATTTGCAGCTTAGAAACAACGGCTGTGTGGTGGTAGGTGCGGGATGATGAGATGGAGGAACTGTCAATGATCCTGCTCAATGCCTGCCAGTGCCCCATCCCTCTCGGAGTGGAGTGCACAGAGGGCAAAGTCAATGCTCTCATCCAGGCCTACCTCAGCAAGTATCCACTGGAATCCTTCTCCCTCATCTCTGACCAGAGCTACATCATCCAGGTGGGTAGCCTCCCCTCCTCCTCACTCCCAGCTAGCTCACTCCATGGTGTGGTTGGTCCCAGAATGCCACCCGTATCTGCCGGTCCCTCTTTGAGATCTGCCTGAAGCAGAACAGGTCCCTGATGACTTCTAGGTTCCTCTCCACCTCCAAGATGCTGGAGCACAAGATGTGGCACTTTGACCATCCCCTGCAGCAGTTCTCCACCCTAAATCATGATGTCCTGGAGAAACTGCTGAACAAACGGATGACTCTGGACATGCTCAGGGAAATGGATGCCAATGAGATTGGTAACGACTACCTCCTAATCCTTAAGTCCTCTAGAGAAGTGTGTCGTACAGTAAACCTCAGACAGTACAACACAATCTCTTCTTTTACACCAACTTGGTTAGAACATCAGAATTCATGTCCTATTGTTTTAACCATGGTTATACCAACATAAATAATTGGCCCTAAGTGATGTTGTTATAGTGAGGTTTGCTTGCTTTTACAAAACCCTTCAAAAGTATTAGGAGTATAAATAAGTTCTTGCAGTTTTTTTTTTTTTCAAAACTTGGAGCTTTAGTGTGAAAAATTGGTTAGGCCTTCAATGTTCAAAGTATTGTCCGTCGCTAGCCACTACTTTTTCCCATCTTTCTGGCAATTGACGGATCCCATTGCGGAAAAAAGCTGGCTCTTTGGCCGCTATCCATTTGTCGATCCATTTTTTGACTTCATCGTAATGGGAGAAGTGCTGGTCAGCCAGGCTATGTTGCATTGATCCGAAGAGATAATAATCGGAAGGAGCAATATCTTGGCTTTACGGCAGGTGGGGTAAGACTTCTTATTTGAGTGTTTCTAAGTACGTTGTGACGGGTGCTGTAGCATGTGACCGAGCATTATCATGTTGCAAAATAACTTTGTCATGTCTATTGACGTATTGCAGCCGTTTTTCTCACAATGCTCGGCTCAAACGCATCAATTGTCTTCACTAGACTTCCCCTGTGATACTCTTGTTTGGTTGTAGCAGCTCATTTTTTATATTTCAATTCAAAACGCTATGTTCCCCTAGGGACACTTGCGCTAAATGTACATACAAATATAACAAAGAAAATATTCAACATGGAAAGATACACATAATATACCACTCCTCGCTGGTCCCACCAAATACACCGCATAATCCTCCCGCAATGAATATTCGGCTTGGCCATCGATGATGAGGCACAGCCAGGCTATCCATATGTTGCCCGATGTTTTGGATAATCGTAATGGACCCACTTTTCATCACCAGTTACAATTCGATGCAAAAAAAAACCTTTTTTTTTTTTTTTTTTTTTTTTTTTTTACGTTGGAGCAGTTGTTTACACGTGAAAAACGGCGTTCAACGTCTCTTGACTTCAGTTCATAAGGCACCCAATTTATGACCTTTCGGATCATTCCTATTTCTTTTAAGCAATAAAAAATGGCTGGTTGAGTGACTCGAAATGTTTTTGCGAGTTCCTTTTGCCTTTGTGTTGGATCTTCATCAAGCCTTGCCTCTAAATACTCACCCTCAAACTTTGGTGGCGCTCCGGGTCTTTCTTCGTCTTCCAAATTAAAATTACCACTTTTAAACTGTACAAACTACTTCTGACACATTCGATCAGCTAGAGCATGGTTATCATAAACTACGATGACTCTCAGCATGTTTTTTCTCCATATTGAAGTAATGAAGTAAAATTCCCTGCAAAACACATTATTTGGTACAAAAGTTGACATTTTAGGAGCAAACAGAAACTAGGTTGTTTACACTTCAGAGAAATGACGGATACTTAAAAAGGAAGCCTTATGATGACGCTTTAAAATAATGGTGTTGCCAGATGAAACAGTGGAATAATAAACTAGTAGCGCTGTCTTTATTAAAACCGCACAAACTTATTTATACTCCCAATAATATATGCTTGTTATAAAAGTCAATTTTATAAAAATTGCTAACAGGAAAATGTATATGCCTCCAAAAGATATCTAGGAAAATTTATATTGAATTTATGTAAAATAAAATATTTTTGTTTAAGCATTTTGCCTGCATTAATGCACCGTCACTTCACTCATTTTTCTGTTTAACTAACAAAATGCAGACTTTATAAGCAGAATAGACAACATAATGCAAAATACTGGGTAGGTTCACCACTGATGAGCCACAACCCCTTTGACTTAATTTTTTTGTGTACTTAAGTAAGGTCTGTAGAATGGATTTTATTTATTAAAAAAAAAAAAAAAAACGCATTAAAAAATTTCACAATTTCTGTGTATTAATTTTTTTCAATATTTGGTCACCCAGGTTCCTGGAGTGTGCAGAAATGACCAACTACCCAGGGTGCATTTAATTTTTGTACTTACTATTGGAAAAATTTGTAATCTGAGGATATAGTTGCCTCCTGAAGGAAGGTTTTGCTGAAAGGAATATATTTCAATTTTTAAAAGTAATAATTCTAATGTCTGTGCAGGCTACCTGCTCCACGATATGCGCAGCAAGGGCTATGTCAAGGAATGCGCCATGAACATCCCTAATGTGGAGTTGGACTACATGGTGCAGCCCATTACGCAGGAGGTGTTGCGCATCACTGTGACTGTCACCCCCAACTTCCACTGGAGTGATTCCTTCCATCAAGGCATTTCCGAACCTTTCTGGCTCTGGATCAGCAACCCAGATGACAACTTCATCCACCATTCTGAGTCCTTCCTCCTCACCAAGAAACAGGTAGCTCTGGTTGTTGGTGGTAATCTTTTACCAGGGGTGATGGTGCTGCCTTCTTCTTCTTTCTTATCTCCACTCGATCACACTAAGGTATCAAGCTAGTAAAGCTTGAGACTTTTGATGGTGTCAGCCGGGGAAGAGTAGAGCTCATCAATGGATGAGTCAATACAATCAATAATATGTCTTGGGGTTGCAGGCTGAGAATTGCACTTAGTACATAGTGGGAAAACCCTGTAATTATTCTGGAAAGTCATTGTCCGTAGATGACCAGACTTAAGTCTAGAAATCAAAGACTGTTGTTCTCTTGGGAGGACAGAACTGGTGCTTGTCCCTCCTGCTCTGTACCAGTCATGTGCAGCATCAGATTTCCAATCCTGCAGGCATTTGGTTTTGATGGTACGGAGGAGGTCTCTTTCGTCTAGTTGGGTGGTAGATTCTCTTGCTTCAGGTAGGCCAAGAGCTCCCGCCTTTGCCAGAGAGTTTACCAGCTCATTAACAGGAATTCCAACATGAGCTGGAAGCCATTGTACTGTGACTGAGCTGTTGGCTGGGAGTCGGTTTACAGACTTAGCAATGCTCTTGAGGAGAGTTCTTGACAGGAGAAGCAGCTTTGAAGGGTATAAATGGCTGCTCTTGAGTCGGAGTAGATTATTATTCTGCTTGGCAAGTTGATGCCTTTTAGAGCCGTATCTATTGCAGAAAGTTCTGATTTATAAACTGAGAGGTGTCTAGGGTGGGAGAGGGAGATTTTTTTCAGGATCTTATCTTTGTAGATAGCAATTCCACTGCCAGACAGTCCAGTTTCAAGTTGGCTACCGTCAGTGTAAATTGTGATTGCGAAGAGGGAGCTATTTTCCTCAATGTTTTGGAGGCCAAGAGCTTTAAGTAATTCTGGCTGAGTTTCATGTTTGTGGGGATTGGCTGGTAGATGAGGGAAACAGATGAGTTTTTTGCGAGTTCTGTGTGGGGGATAGGAAGTTCTGTGTTTGGGATTAATTTGGATGTCTAAAAGATTAGAGTTGTGAGCCTGGTTGAGAGGAGTGGGGCGTTTTAATCTTTGGTTTGGGACCCAATTTCTAATAAAATTTTCCTGTAAGATGTTCTTTTGGAGAGGTATCTTTTTTGTTATAAATTTTGAAAAGCAGATTTTTCTCCTTAGGTGCAGGGGAAGATGGTTGGATTCGAGTTCTGCAATGCGATTTGGGCAGGATCCTCGAAGTCCACTGATGATTTTAGTTGCGCTTGCTTGGATTCTGTCTATTTTGGATAGGTTAATTTTACTTGCATTGATCCAGGCTGGTGTAGCATATTCCAAAATAGGTCTTACGAGTGCATGGTACGTTATGCGTAAGATATTGGCATTTGCACCCCAGTTTAAGCTGATATTTTTTCAGGATTTTGAGTATTTTTGGCTTTGCTTATCATGGTGTCAATATGTTTTTTAAAAGTGAGTGCAGGGTCGATTGTGACACCAAGATATCTTGGGGAATCTGAATATTGGAGTTTTGAATTATTTAAGGAAATATTTGGGGTCCAGTGGCGAAGGTGGTTGTTGATGGTGAAGAGGCCGATTTCAGATTTGCTGATGTTGATGGATAATTTTAGTTTCTGCGTTACCTTTTACAGATTTTTCATGGCTTTATTCAGAGAGTGTTCTGCATCGGAGAGGTTGTTTTTGGAGACCCAGATCATTATTTATCTGCGTAAAGGGCAATTTTAGCTGGTGGTTTGGTAAAAGTGTGTACATCATTTAGGTAAATTTTGAAGAGAATAGGGCTTAGGATTGATCCTTGGGGTAGACCTTGGTAAATACAATTGGTTTTTGATTTGACGTTGTTGAAGTTAACCTGTATGGTGCGTTTGGATAGAAAATTGCTGATCCAACTCAGCATACTTCCCTCTATTCCAAGTTATTGAGTTTGAGAATTAGCTTTTCCTTCCAGACTCTGTCGAAGGCTTGGGAAAGGTCGATGAAGGCTGCTATAGTAGATTTTGTAGGTCTATGATGGAAGCTGTCCTGGATTTGTTGAACGAAGTAAAAGATTGAATCTTCTGTGCTTTGATATTTTTTAAAAGCTCTTTGATGAGGGTCTAGTGGGTTGTTGAGGTTAAGATAAAAAGTTAACCTATTGAGAATCATGTGTTCCATGATTTTGCAGGGAATAGAGGTCAGAGAGATATGTCTGCTGGGTTAAATACCAGGGGGTGGTGCTGCACTGTTGGGTTAAATAGCAGGTGTGGTGTTGCCGCCCTGCTGGGTTAAATACCGGGGTGGTGTTGCTGCCCTACTAAAAGCCTCGTCCAGTTTATGCTCTTGAAAAGGTTTACTGAAAATGTTGTGGCTGGGTATGGATTTTGCAAGGTTTCTGGTGAACCTAGATTTTCTACCTATTATTTTATCCTGTAAATTAAAATTAAGTTTCGCGGTGGAGCTGTAATGGTGGGCAAAATGATTTGCTATGCTGTTTTTGTCTGTGAGGGGATTTCCAGAATTATCCTTGAAGATATTTGAGCTGCTGTGAGATGGAGTGTCCTGATTGAGGCATGTAGTAGTCTCCATATTTTCGTGTCGCTGGTTTTTGCGTCAATTGAAGAGCAGAGTTCAATCCACTTATTCTGTTTGATTTGGTCGGCCTTAAGCTTTATTTTTGCAGCAAGGTGATTGTAATCTCTGATGAGGAGGGTGTTATTTATCTCAATGAGGTCTTGGTAAACTTGGTTCCTATCATCTATTTCATCTTTCAAAAGATCTAGTACCTCTCTGTATCCGGGAATGTAGAATTTTCTGTTTCCTCTGGGGATATTTTGTTTGACAGAAATTAGGACTGCAGACTTCCAGTTCTTCCACCTGTCTTCCAAAGAGGAATTTAGTGGGATTTTGCTGAGAAGACTATCTAACAATGTTTTAAATGAATTCCAGGAAGCTTTCTTATAGTTCCAGAAAAGTCTTTGTGAAGATTTTGGTAGGGAGGTGGAGGTGGAGATTTCTGTTAGCAAAGGAAGATAGTCGCTTCCGATGCTTTTCAGGGTGCTGTTTTTTATGAACTGTTGCAAAGATGGAGAGGTGATGGTGAGATCTAGTGTTTGCGGAGTTCCATAGGAGTGAGAGATGTAGATAGGACCATGGGACACAATTGTGAGGTTGTTGTCATCCATGAAGGTGCTAAGGATAGAGCCCTCAGTGTTGTTGAGGGAACATCCCCAAGATTGATGCTTGCTGTTGAAGTCTCCAAGGATGAGTATATTGGGGTCAAGTAGGTGTGCAACTAAGTCTAGTTCTGGGCCTGGTTTTGGGGTGGGTGATAAGTATTCACAATTGTTAGGGGTCTCTGGTTGGGTAGGTGTATTTTGAAGGCCTGTAGTTCAGTGTGGGTTGTTGAAGGAAGGTCAATTTCTTCAAAAGAAAGGTCTTTGATGAGGGTCTGGAGCCCTCCTCCTCCATCTACTGAAGGTCCGTCGTTTCTCAGTATTTTGAAGCCCTTTACCTTAAAAAGGTGGTTGGGCTTAAGCTTGGTTTCTTGCAGACAAATGATATTAGCACTTTTGGAATCTGCCAGTGATAACCTTGCTTTTATTAGTAGATATTCCATTGATGTTGAATTGAAGAACATTCAATTTGGCATTGGGAGACTGTAGAGAATTTTTCGAATGAAGCCCTCTGCCTAAACTCCAGACGCGGCCCTGATTATTCTCCACGACGGCCGATGCAGCATAGTGGGGAGATTTGACAACCATCATGATTGGGTAAAGTAAAATGCATCTGCCTTTGTCATTAAGACTGGGAGCACTACTCAGTGGCAGGCCGACTTAGCTCCAAAAGAAATGGCCGCCTCTGACATGAGGAACAGACACCATGTGCAGCCGCTCCTAACATGGAGGACAAACGCTGCTCATCCTGTATCCCTGGATCAGGAGCCCTTACAGGGTACTATCAGCCGGGCCAGCTGAGCCCAGGTTTTTTAGCGAGCTTGTTACTTCACCCCCCTCCTCCTTTTTCATCCGGGCTTGGGACCGGCAAAGGGAGAGTTGTTGCTGCCTTAAATACCAGGGGTGGTGTTGCTGCCCTGCTGGGTTAAATACCAGGGGTGGTGTTGCTGCCCTGTTGGGTTAAATACCAGGGGTGGTGGTGCCGTCCTGCTGGGTTAAATACCAGGGGTGGTGTTGCTGCCCTGTTGGGTTAAATACCAGGGGTGATGGTGCCGCCCTGTTGGATTAAATACCAGGGGTGGTGTTGCCACCCTGTTGGATTAAATACCAGGGGTGGTGTTGCTGCCCTGCTGGGTTAAATACCAGGGGTGGTATTGCTGCCCTGTTGGGTTAAATACCAGGGGTGGTGTTGCTGCCCTGTTGGATTAAATACCAGGGGTGGTGTTGCCACCCTGTTGGATTAAATACCAGGGGTGGTGTTGCGGCCCTGCTGGGTTAAATACCAGGGGTGGTATTGCTGCCCTGTTGAGTTAAAAACCAGGGGTGGTGGTGCCGCCCTGCTGGGTTCTTCTTCTTCTTTCTTATCTCCACTCAATCACACTAAGGTATCAAGCTTGTAAAGCTTGAGATTTTTGATGGTGTCTGCCGGGGAAGAGTAGAGCTCGTCAATGGATGAGTCAATACAGTTAATAATATGTCTTGGAGTTGCAGGCTGAGAATTGCACTTAGTACATAGTGGGAAAACCTTGCAACCATTCTGGAAAGTCATTGTCCGTAGATGACCAGACTTAAGTCTAGAAATCAAAGACTGTTGTTCTCTTGGGAGGACAAAACCGGTGCTTGTCCCTCCTGCTCTGTACCAGTCATGTGCAGCATCAGATTTCCATTCCTGCAGGCATTGGGTTTTGATGGTACGGAGGAGGTCTCTTTCGTCTAGTTGGGTGGTAGATTCTCTTCTATTAGGTAGGCCAATAGCTCCAGCCTTTGCCAGAGAGTCTGCCAGCTCATTACCAGGAATGGCTGGAAGCTGTGACTGAGCTGTTGGCTGGGAGTCGGTTTACAGACTTAGCAATGCTCTTGAGGAGAGGTTCTTGACTGGAGAAGCAGCTTTGAAGGGTATAAATGGCTGCTCTTGAGTCGGAGTAGATTATTATTTTGCTTGGCCAGTTGATGTTGATGTCTTTTAGAGCCGTATCTATAGCAGAGAGTTCTGATTTATAAACTAAAAGATGTCTAGGGTGGGAGAGGGAGATTTTTTCCAGGATCTTATCTTTGTAGATAGCAATTCCACTGCCAGACAGTCCAGTTTCAAGTTGGCTACCGTCAGTGTAAATTGTGATGTCGAAGAGGGAGCTATTTTCCTCAATGATTTGGAGGCCAAGAGCTTTAAGTAATTCTGGCTGAGTTTCATGTTTGTGGGGATTGTCTGGTAGATGAGGGAAACAGATGAGTTTGTTGCGAGTTTTGTGTGGGGGATAGGAAGTTCTGTGTTTGGGATTAATTGGGATGTCTAGAAGATTAGAGTTGTGAGGCTGGTTGAGAGGAGTGGGGCGTTTTAATCTTTGGTTTGGGACCCAATTTCTAATAAATTTAACGGTAAGATGTTCTTTTGGAGAGTTAATCTTTTTTGTTATAAATTTTGAAAAGCAGATTTTTCTCCTTAGGTGCAGGGGAAGAAGGTTGGATTCGAGTTTAGCAATGCGATTTGGGCAGGATCCTCGAAGTCCGCTGATGATTTTAGCTGTGCTTGCATTGATCCAGGCTGGTATAGCATATTCCAAAATAGGTCTTACGAGTGCAAGGTACGTTGTGCGTAAGATATTGGCATTCGCACCCCAGTTTAAGCCTGATATTTTTTTTCAGGATTTAGAGCCTATTTTTGGCTTTGCTTATCATGGTGTCAATATTAATATATACAGTTATCAGCGTCATGCGTTCTTAATTCTGTCACCGTTTGCTTTTGGTTCAGTGGTAGAATGCTCGTCTGCCACGCGGGTGCCCCGGGTTCGATTCCCAGCCGATGCATTATTCTTTTTTTACAATTTTTAAAACTCATTTATATAAACTTTAATATATACAGTTATCAGCGTAATGCGTTCTTAATTCTGTCACCGTTTGCTTTTGGTTCAGTGGTAGAATGCTCGCCTGCCACGCGGGCGCCCCGGGTTCGATTCCCGGCCGATGCATTTTTTTTTTTTACAATTTTTAAAACTCATTTATATATTATACAAGAATGACATCCACGGCGCCAATTTATAATTGTAACAAATAGTATTTGAATAAAAGCATTTAATCGGGTAAACAGGCGTTGCCCGGGTCATTTGGCTAGTGTTTTTTAAAAGTGAGCGCAGGGTCGAGTGTGACACCAAGATATCTTGGGGAATCTGAATATTGGAGTTTTGAATTATTTAAGGAAATATTTGGGGTCCAGTGGCGAAGGTGTTTGTTGATGGTGAAGAGGCCGATTTCAGATTTGCTGTTGTTGATGGATAATTTTAGTTTCTGAGTTACCTTTTGCAGATTTTTCATGGCTTTATTCAGAGATTGTTCTGCATCGGAGAGGTTGTTTTTGGAGACCCAGATGATTATGTCATCTGCGTAAAGGGCAATTTTAGCTGGCGGTTTGAAAAAATGTGTACATCATTTAGGTAAATATTGAAAAGAATAGGGCTTAGGATTGATCCTTGGGGTAAGACCTTGGTAAATACAAGTGGTTTTTGATTTGATGTTGTTGAAGTTAACCTGTATGGTGCGTTTGGATAGAAAATTGCTGATCCAACTCAGCATACTTCCCTCTATTCCAAGTTATTGAGTTTGAGAATTAGCTTTTCCTTCCAGACTCTGTCGAAGGCTTGGGAAAGGTCGATGAAGGCTGCTATAGTAGATTTTGTAGGTCTATGATGGAAGCTGTCCTGGATTTGTTGAACGAAGTAAAAGATTGAATCTTCTGTGCTTTGATATTTTTTAAAAGCTCTTTGATGAGGGTCTAGTAGGTTGTTGAGGTTAAGATAAAAAGTTAACCTATTGAGAATCATGTGTTCCATGATTTTGCAGGGAATAGAGGTCAGAGAGATAGGTCTGCTGGGTTAAATACCAGGGGTGGTGGTGCCGCACTGTTGGGTTAAATACCGGGGTGGTGGTGCCGTCCTCCTGGGTTAAATACCAGGGGTGGTGTTGCTGCCCTGCTGGGTTAAATACCAGGGTGGTGTTGCTGCCCTGTTGGGTAAAATACCAGGGGTGGTGGTGCCGTCCTGCTGGGTTAAATACCAGGGGTAGTGGGCCGTCCTGCTGGGTTAAATACCAGGGGTGGTGGTGCTACTCTGCTGGGTTGTAGTGCTGCTATGCAGGGTTGAACACCTGGGGTGGTGGTGCAGGTAAGGAAGAAAGAGAGCCAGACGATGGTGTTCACCATCCCTATCTCGGAGCCCTGGCCCTCCCAGTACCTGCTGGAGGTTGTGTCTGACCGCTGGTTTGGCACCTCCGTGGTGCAGCCAGTGTCATTCCAGCATCTCATCCTTCCAGACAGCCACCCGCCACACACCAGTGAGTATGCTAAACACACTCTATCTGAATTATCTCTCCCACTTAGAGGTAACCCTCTCCTGAACTAATTTCTCTATGTGATGTTTTGGATTCAGAATCTACATTCAGAAGTAGCCCACTAAAAATTATTGATTATCCTGAGCACCTCTCAACCACACTATTCATTTTTGAATGTATTTTCATAGTTGTTGGTACCTCAGAGCGCTAGATTTTAAATAATTTAAAATGGAAAAAAATCAATCGTTGTAAATTTATTTTTAAATTATCTCAGTTTCTTAATTTTTTTTTTTTTTTTGAAGTTCACAAAAAGGTAATAGCTGAAAACTGACAGATTTTGATTAAAATAGAGATCTCTGAAAACAAGCCAATTTCAGTAAAATACTTGTTAAAATGGTGAGGACTTTTGGTTGGTTCATACTTGGTGTTTGGGTGGTTATTGTTAGTGTCATTAAGACAAGTTCAACTTTTGAAGACAATAGACAAATATTATCTGATTTGATCTGTTGGTGACCATCACACAGCTCACTAGGGACCTTTTGGTAGCTTCCTTAACCCAGCAAGCTCATTAGAGGTCTTCTTAAATTTTTCTGTGACATTGAAATATTTGCGAATTCATTTGCTTTCATTAGGTATATGAAATAGGTTAGTTTTTGTTTTTATACTTGGGCTTCCAGGGATCTACAAGGATTAATTTTGTGTAAAAGATTGAAATATTCATCCTTTTTTCCAGTCCTTTGAATTCTGAGTAGCTTTCTTCATATCCACATTTTAAAAAATAATTCATTTTCTTTTCTGAAAGTCCAGCTTCACATCCCTAAATGACCACAGGAAGCGCTAATGCCTTTGAAAGTCTGTGTCTTCAGAGATCTATGCCTTGCACCTTTCATAAGCTTGTCTAATTTCATTGTTGAACTCAAGGTAATAAGACCAAATCTAAATAAATAAATAGTGTGTGACGTTTCGGTAACAGCGTTGTTACCATCTTCAGACAAAAGTACCGAATGAGAAATTTTACCACAGCCTGCTTTTTTTTGTGTGTACACAAGATAGCAGATAAGAAGATAGTTTTCTGATAAACACAGAATATTATTCTTAGAATTAAAAGGTGAAAAAAAAACACTTTAAAAAAAATATATAATTAAAAGCATATCTATAAATATCATTTATATTTCCTCTTTCTTCCATTCTGTTAATTGTAGCACATTTCTTTTGAATGAAAAAGGCTTCTTTAAATTGTCTCTTAAAATAACTTTTCTCATAATCTAGTATCTTGTACTCTAGTATCTATGTTGTATAAATTTTTACACATTATACTTTTATTTAATAGAATATCTTTGCATTCGACAATTTTGAAATAGAAAAAAAAAAATGGCTTCCAAAATAAAGAAAAGAAACAAAGAATGGCATTCTAAAAAAACAGTGGCAGCATGCCCTTTTAACCCTCAGTTACTCGCGCCTATTTTACAGACTTTAGTACTCGCGCGGAGTCTCGCAGACCCCAATATTCTACAATGAATAAAATCCTTAAAAAATAAAATATGGAAATAAATTCTATATTTTAAACCTTGGTTAAGGATCGCAATTTGCATTGGAGAAAATGTGTGTTCTGTAAGGTTGACGAATTGGCTTTCAGTTTTCAAAGGGAAAAGATCTTTCCTAGACCAATAAGTGAGTTTCTTTTCATGTTTCTTGGCTATTCTATGATTCTGAAGTTCTATTGCTGCGGTCGTTCGAATTAGTAATTCAGTAATTTCCTGCGCTGGTAAAGATATTGATAGAATGGAAATGAGGTCTTTGATGGTTTTCCCAAGATACCTAATCATGGAATGGCATCCTTTGGTGGATAACAGACGAACAATTCAAGACATTTACTGCTAACACCACAGATCTTCCTTATATTTATGGAATGCCGAAAATACATAAAGATAATATACCCTCTTAGACCTATCATCGCCTACCATCTCTCACCAGCAATAGCCGTTTCCCGTTATTTGTCTTCGTACCTCTCACCAATAGTCCGTTCCCATAACGCCTTCTCCATAGACAAGATATCAGATTTCATTCAAGATATTAGAGAAACCCGCCCCGCACCAAACTGTAAGATGGCTTCCTTCGATGTAGTATCCCTCTTTCTTTGTCTGCCTCATGATCTTATATTGGAAAATCTACGTGAAATGTTAGAACAATCCCGCATAAGTCCGGCAGAAATAGACAAAATTACCACCCTTTTTAGTTCCTGTCTTTCCATTAGTAACTTTACATTTCAAGACCAAATATTACAGCAGACCAGTGGATCACCAATGGGCAGCCCTTTTTCCCTAATACCCGCAGAAATAGTCCTAATCAAAATAGACAGATGGATAAATCGTAACAGAGGCCTGGGCATAATGAGATGGAGACGATACATAGATGACATATATTGTGAATTTGAATCAGAAAAAGAACAACTCATTTTAGATACCCTCAACGGCTACCACCATAAAATATCCTTCACAATAGAAAAATAAATAAATGGAGTCTTGCTCTATCTCGATTCCCTCATAATCAGAACAGAAAATAGTTTCCACACCACCGTTTATTACAAGAACAGTTTTGAACCATCATACCTCCCGTTTAATTCTTATGGTCCCATTTCTCACAAAATAACAGTAGTGAAAACCTTAACCAAGCGTTTATTCACCTATTGCTCCCTCCCCAAATTTAAAGAAATAGAAAGAAATAATATTTATAGAAATCTTAGAAAATTTGGCTACCCCCCACCTTTCATAAACAACACTGTTATAATCCATCCCATCATAGAACCCAGCAGACCTTCAAAACAACCTGTTATATTGATTACTCACCAACCAAGTCAAAAATAGCCCAGGAAATAAAGAAATATGTCATCAAGTTCTTTTTCCGGACCCCAAGACCCATCGGCAATATCCTTAGAAATCCCATCACAAAAACGGCCACAGATCAGAACCCCCTACAGAAGAAAAACGCCATTTATTCTGTGTCATGCATTGACTGTCCATCCATATACGTCGGAGAAACAGGCAGGAAAATTATAACAAGATTGAAAGAGCATAATTACAATATGAAAACCAAAGATCCTAGGTCCCTCATTTTTCAGCATACCATTAATACCGGTCACAAATTTAATTTAGATAGTCCAACTTGCCACTACAGTAACATAACCACCAAATCCGAAAGATTAATCCTTGAATCTCTGATCTCCAAACAACATAATAGCATTAATCGCAGAATAGATATCCCTGAACAATTTGGCCATTATTCCACACCACAAAAATCATATCTCTCGTTTATCCAAATCATAGTCTAAAACTTTATTAAAATATTGTAATTAAGGTTAATTTCCATTCCAATTGTTAAACATAGTAAAATAGTAATAATATATGTAGATTTAATACTTTTCTTCCTGATATATATGTAAAACTTGTAACAAATTAAATGTATATAACTGTCTCTCAAAAAATCAAATAGTTCATTTTTGCCTGTAGAAGGGCGGCTTCAGCCCGAAAGCTCGCGTATATTATAATAAAAGAAACTCATTGCGAAAGGTTGTATCTTTATTTTTTAATCTCTCAATTAATTATAGCATTTCATGACTTTGCTTGTTGTGGCTCATCTGTAAAAGTATATGCAGATATAATATTTTTGTTATCTTTTGGCAGAAACAATTTATTTTCCCGTTTTGTTAGGTTCGGGTCAATTAGCCCAAATGCAATCTCTTCAATAAACGATCTTTTTTTAAATATTTCCAATTTTTGTTCCTTTTATATACAAATTTTGTTGAAACATTGATGAAATAAAAAGAGACACAATGGCCACACACACACCTCCTTGTCCTACTATTTACTGTGGAATTTTACACAATTGATCAACTACATCAACATCTTATTTTGTTTCATTACAATATTTTCCACCAGATTCAGAATCTTTTTGTTTTGTGGAGTTGATTATTGAAAATTAAATAACTGCTTTAGAATTTTTTGTGGTACATACGAAACCAGTCTACTTTCTCTTGCGAAGAAATGAAAACTGTGGGTTAAACGTAGCTTTTGTAGCGAAAAATGGGGAAAATTCTCATTTTATTTTTATTCAATTTTCCTAAAAAGCTAAGTAAAGTCATAGATAAAGGATATGAAAAAAAGAAAAAAAGTATTGCCGAGCTATAAGGTAGCTTACCTATTTCCCCATGCTTGAAAATTAAAGTTACGTTATTACTCGCACAGGGTACAATGGACCCTAACTCCATTTTATTGTATGTTATAGCTCAACAAAATTAAGTTAATATAGTTTTACATATTCATTGTCATTTAAAATTAAGCTACTCAAGTTTTTTTTTTTTTTTGCTATCCCTAGTACAGGCCATGATATTCATGGTGGGTACTTAGCGACTGCTTTTACTGTAAGCGCACCAATGTCTACACATGTGAAAAGCAGTTCGACTTTGCACTTACAAATGTGCCAGAGCCCCGTTTGGTTACTTGCACTCGCTGGTGGGGTTGGACTTTTGCAAGAATCGGGGGCCATTGGAGAATTTTTTTTTTTTTAACAGAAAAAAGTGTCCAATGCGGGAATCGAACCCGGGTCGTAGTAGTCGAAAACCAAACGGTTTAACCAGCCTTCCACCAATCCCCACTCAAGTTTTGATCTCCAAATGTTTTATAGAATTCTAGATATTTAATGAAATAAGTCTGACTGGGGTCTATCAGACCCCCCGCGAGTACTTAAGTTAAACCTTAAGCGTTCTATATCAAGTTTAACTTAGGCTAAAAAAAATCCCAAATAATTTTAAAGACAGAAATGGTTCGAATAACAGGTTAAAAGCAAAATATAATCTAACTTCAGAAGAATATGTGGAAACTGGAATTGGAAGAAGAAGAAAAAAATCAGTGCCCCGTGTCTCATGGACCACAAGCAAATCGACTTATAAATTCTCAAAAAATAGCACTACAGTTCTTTTTTAGAACGGAAGCCTTGTTAGGTATATGACTCATTCAGGGTTCACAGATATTCCCCCTGGCCGGCTGTTTTATTACAGATTTTGTGTTTGCAAATTGGAGTTTTTATTCGCAATTTTACCCTTTGCGCTATCGTATCAACATGTTTCTCGCCCGATTTTACTGAATTGGATACTTTTGATTCATTTTCAATTGATTCATTATACACAGAGCTTTATTCCTTTGATGGAAATAGTGATATTTTAAGACAATTCTTATTTTCAAATTTTACTTTTCACTTTCAAACAAGGTATCAGAAGCATTTTTTTTTCAAATAAATTTAGTATTATATTATTTGAGAAAGATGTTATAAAATACTCTTATACCTTTTAAATATATAATTAATAGGGGATTTGGCTTAATTTTTAAATTATACATAGGTTTATATATAAACATGTATGCTAATAATAAGAAGAACCTATTATCAAATGACTTCTTTTGATATTCAGCATTACTGTAAAGAAATAGGTCAATTTAGGAACTTAAAACAAAGTGACCATTATTAAGTGTCTGCCTTTTCCTGTGTGTATGGCTGTTTTTTGATTTTACGGTCTAAAGATTTAGAAAAGTAAAAAAAAAAAAGGCCAAACCATGGCTATAGTGAACCAAAAGCTCTGTTCCATTGGGGTTCACTATAGAGGAGTTTTACTGTAGTTTTCTCAGCAATGCATGATACAGATGTGATTTACCATTGCCTTCTGGTCAAATATATTTGATTTCTTCACCTTTTTTTTGGGCATGGGACCTGGGCAGGCCTTCAAAGAATCCCACTTTATTGTCACTCTATTCATATAATTGTGGCTTTGTGAGATGGAAAATTTTTTGAATTTACCCAATATGATAAGAAAACTAAAAATTCATGATATTTTGGTAGCAGTATTTGTACAAAGATTGTTCTTGCTACCTCTTATTGAAGATGTCTATGGGGAAGTAGTTCTCCTGCCAATACCATGTGTGACACAGACCTCCTCAACCTGGACCCTCTTCCCGTCCAAGTCCTCCAGAACCAGGAGTGGGAGTCCCTCTACCGCTTCTCCCACTTCAACCCCATCCAGACCCAAGTCTTCCACACATTCTTCCACACAGACAACAATGTGCTGGTTGGGGCCCCCACTGGCTCTGGCAAGACTGTTATGGCTGAGCTTGCATTCTTCCGGGTGTTCAAACATTCCCCTAGCACCAAGGTAATGGTCCTCTGTTATCTAGTTGTTGTTTGGCTGGTGTATGATACTGGCTGTCTTGTTTAACTTAGGTTCCAGGCTTCAGAAATCCTGGTTAATTAAGTGGCTTCCATATTTTGATCTCCTAAGTGTATTCATTTCGCTAATTAATTCACCTACTTCATAGTTACTGGGAGCAAATGTTGCTAAGGTGTTTTTTTACCCCACTGCAAAATGACAGATACACTTGTAAAGTTTCCTAGTTTTGAAAGTTCTTATTTGAATAAAAATCAATATATATATATAGACCAAAAATCCAAGAGGGTATTCCACCAAAAAGGACGCGTTTACAATTCACTAGACCCTCCAATCACTATCCAGATAAGGAACCCAATGATGAAAACTAAAAGGCCCAATGAAATGGAGATAAATAACATTCATCTATGAAATAAACTGCTTAGACTGCAATAAAAAGTACATAGGAGAAACAAAAAGAACACTGCGTTGTAAGATTATAAACTCGTATAGAAGAAGCTCCTTTTGAGTTTATAAACTTACAACATAGTTATGGTAATCGAAGGTTGATGTCTAAAAAGAACACTGGCTGATATAGGATCAAAGAGCATCTACAGGGCCTCCGAGGCATCAGGAACATCACAAACATTTGCATATAATAGAAGGCCATAAAGTGAACTGGAAAGGAGCCAAGGGGTTAGAAACAAGGTGGAAAGACTCTTCTTGGAAGGTTGGGAATCAGAAAAATCTGGAAATAATTTAAATAAGATTGACATCCCACTACAATACAAGGCTATTATACAGAAAATTGAGAAGAAAATGAAAAAGAGCGCATTAGAGAATAAACGTTTGAATATCCTTTTAGAAATATTTTTAGCCTTCAATCCTAATTTTATGTTTTAAAGTTTTATTTGTCGATATTTGATATAGTTTAAAGTTTTACTTTCCAATTTCATTGTTCTGGTTTTTAGATTTTTGACGGCCTGTGTTGTGGTTTTGACGTCGATTGCGTATCTTCTGCAATTTGTTCTCCGGATATATAACCCTATATATGTAAATACGGACAAATATTTTAAATAAAATTTATTGATATAATTTCTATATATTTAATCTTTTAAGTTGTGTGTGAAAAAGTCTTTTTTTATTTTAAAGCTCTTATTTATTTCTCAATATATGCAGATACATGACGCTTTATATGTATTTTAGGCAATATTTTACCTATATAAGTAGAAATAGGATTCAAAATAGTTATTCCCCTGAGGAGAGAGTGACAGTGAGTCACTGAAACATTGAGAATTAAATAAATAATTGGTTGATATAGCTATATTTTTCTAATTCTGTGAACATCATTTTTTAAAAATTGATTTAAATCCAATCCCAAGCTCCACACAACTTTACTTTATTTGAATCTCCTGGATAAAATTAAAATGATAAAATTTGTTGAAACCTGTTGTATTATTTTAATTAATCTACACAACTGTACCATTGGGGCAACGCAAGTTGATCCCAACTCTGTGTAGTATGGGCAACTTTGCTGACTGATGAAGTCAGCCTGGCCAACAGACAGCTAGTTGACCATGCCATTACTCAGCTCACTGACAAACAATATTGAAGATAATATGTGTGGTTGAATCACCACATTGTGCATCGCATGTTTAAGGCTGTATAAATTGCCTTGTAGTCCGCTCCAACCACAGTCTTCCCTCCCATCATCAACATGCTGCTGTCCCAGATTGTATACATCGCCCCCCTCAAGGCCCTGGTGAAAGAGAGAATCAAGGACTGGTCTGACCGGCTGGAGAAAAGACTTGGCAAAAAGTAAGTACTACCAGTGGAATCTGTTGTTGCTATTTCTTATCCCCTTGTGTATAGATTACACAAATTCCATGAGTGGAATGGAATCTTGTTATAACATAATTCTAAAGAGGCCCAAGTTTTAAATCCTAATTGTTTCAACCATAGTTGTATCAATGATATGTGCATTTTTGGCTCAGGTTATTTGGTGTTATTCCTTCACTCCCACACCAGTGCTGTTATCAAAATTTCACACATTTGGCCTTGTCACTTTTTAATTGTTTATCTTAGTCCTATGTGATGTTGTAGTGAGGAGTGCGAAAGATAGGAACACAGAGAGTGTGAGATAGGAAATCTGAAAGTTCTATCGTTGTACAATCTGTCTGGGCACTAATAATCACTTTTGAAACACTGGCCTCAATAAACCCACCAAGTATTTGCGTGTGTATCTTATCTCCATAGTTTGATTAAATACCATAATCAAGATTCAACCCTTCAGTGTTCACACAATATAAAGCAGATTTAGTTATAGATGACAAGATGAAATAAAAGAAGAAGAGTTTCTTTAATAGAAATATATCGAAGCAAGCTTTCGGGCAAAAAAACCCTTCTACAGGCGTGATTACAGCAACAAACGTGGCACTATAATGCAGGTACAATGGCTAAAAAGAGAATATACGCATAACTATTTACATATTTGCGGAATAAATTATGTAAAAGAGGATTTGCATTTGTTATGACTATTTTATAATTAGAGAGATAATAAGTAAATAAGGAATTTTTATGTTTGGAGTTTGAAACTATAGGGGAATATGCTAATGTAAAATACCGTATATGTGATTATTTCAAAATTTAAGTAATATTGATTTCTGGCTTTCTTGTTGAGGTTATTACTGCAAGGCCAGGAGAGCACAATATGCATCTGGAAGTTCTATTTTTCGGTTAATGCTGTTATGCCTATGGGATTCTATTGACTCGAGAACTAATCGTTGGTGCTGGTTATGAATGTGTCTGTAATGTATGGTGGGTAGTTGGTGTTAAAAGAATGGCCAGTATTGAGTGTGTGCTGATAAAGGAGGGACCTGGTGTCTTGATTGGAGATGTTTCGAGAATGCTCAGACATTCTGATGGCAACGGATCTACCTGTTTCGCCAACGTATGTGGCAGAGCATTGCTCACACGAGACAGAGTAGACCACGCCAACAGAATGGAGGGGAACTGGGGTGGCATACGATTTAGTATATGGGTGACGGAGGGATGTGAGCAGGTTGGAGGAGTTCTTATATATGGTGCGGATACCATATGTCTTGAGGCTTCTAGCTATATCAACTGAGGAGGGGAGTAGGACAGGAAACATAATGATCTATAAATTATAGGTAGATTGGAGGGACCAGGTGTATATGAATATCTGTTGATAAATTCAACTGAAAATGATGCTTTAGAGAGGTGCGATATGATGAGATTTCTCTCAGTTTCTTTGAATACATCGAGTGAGCAGTGGGTAAATATTCTTTTAGTGAGAGTTTTTATTATGTTAATTTTATGGGAAATAGGACAGTGTAAATTCAAATGGGTATAACTGGGGGGACATTGTTTTTTATAATAAACTGTGGTGTGGAATGTGGATGCGGTGCATATTATTAGTATGTCAAGGAATGGGATGACCTGGTTTGACTCTATTTCCATAGTGAAGGAGATGTTGGGGTTATAACTATTGAGAGCTGCAAGTATGGTGCTCTCCTGGCCGTTTCTGCATATTGATGAGGCTGAAGTGGGGATATAAAACTCAATTTATTGGTAGGTTGCAGTACATTGTCCTGGTGGGCTATGGTCACCATGGCCCGTTCCAGGGCTGGGCTTATGGTCCGGTTCTGGAGGGTTGTTGAGGTCCGATTCTCTGCGGTATAGCCGTTGGGAGGGTTAGATCTGGTACAAGACATCTTTCGTTCGCCGGGCAAGGATAAAAAGAAAAAAATAATAAAAAAAAATAAATAGCACGAAGGTCAAACGATCACTGGCACGTTGTATTTGTAAGCATTCCGCGAAAACGGTGGTCCGTGGTCAAATACAACTTGTGCCTGTTATCTCTGTGGTGCCGTTTCTCTGATAAATAATAAAATAAACAAAATTTAAGATAATTTTGCAACGTCACGTGTATTTCCGGTCAGTTGCTTGTTGACACACAACACCACCCCCCCTCTTATCTTAGACTCGGTCCCTCGAGTCGCCGTTATCTTTCTAGAAATTCCTTAAGTCTCGACACGTGTGCTAACGTGCTCTGGCGCCTACTATTTTCGTTGCGTCCGTCCTGTGGTCGTAACCTATATGTCGTTTCCTTGATTCTATCCGTTATTACGTACGGTCCTACGTATTTCGGTAGAAATTTCTCCGTTTTCCCTGGTTTCCTGCGGGACGACTCCAGTAGTACCAGGTCGCCCACTTCAAACTTCCGGAAGCGGTCATGGTTCGCAAGGTCATACTGACACTTCGTCATCATTGTCCGGTCTCGGTAGTTTTCGTCGGCAATTTTCTTTAATCTCTCGTTTTCTAAAATGCGGTTGGTCACGTATTCGTCGTAAGTTTTTACTGGCTCGTCGACGGTTGGTAGTCCTACGTCTAGGGATGTCCTCGGTTCTACGCCAAATATCAACTTATGCGGTGTCACCTGTGTCGACGACTGAATGGACGAGTTATAGGCAAAAGTCGCCGTTTTTACGAATCTCGGCCATTCGGCGTGATCGTCTTTGAGATAAACTCTGATGCCGTTTTTTATGATGCCGTTGAGTTTTTCGCATAAGCCGTTTGTTTGTGGGTGTGCCACGGAGCCATAACATGTTTAATCCCGTACAACCGTGTAAAGTCTCTAAAAGTACTCGAATCGAAAGATTTGCCTTGATCGGATATTATGCATTTCGGAGTACCAAAAACTTAGAGCAGATTGTCTGAGAGTGCGTTGCACGTGGTTTCCGCCTTTGTATCTTTTACCGGGATTGCAAGTGCGTATTCACTAAAATGGTCTACGATCGTTAGAATGTGTTCGTAGCCTTCTACCGATTTTTTGAAAGGACCTTGGTGGTCTATTCCCACTCGTTCCCAGATGTCTGTTGCTGGTGGTAACGGTTCTAGCGGGGCTGCGGGTTTGAACCTCTGTGGTTTGAAGGCCTGGCACACTTTGCACGACCGAACGTATTTCCGCACGTCTTCTTCCAGACCTTTCCAGTAGAACCGTTGCTTAATACGGTGGACCGTCTTCGCTACCCCCATGTGTCCTGCCTCGGGTATATCGTGCGCTGTTTTCATTATTTCGGATACGCTTTGCTTTGGTGCTACGACCAACCATTGGTTACCTTGTGTTGCATGGTTCTTTTTATAAAGGATCCCGTTTATTTTTTTATATTCGTCCCGTGTTTTAGCGTCTGGTAGTTTCCCGGTAATATCGCGGCAAAACGTGTCTTCCTTTTGACCGTTTTCGTCGATCCGTACTGTGCATGGCGTTAAATCGTTGAAGTTGTCTTCGACGTTCGTATCGTTTTTGTGGAACGGGTTGCGTGAGAGTGCGTCCGGTGCAACGTTCTTCCTCCATGCGCGGTGGACTATTTCAAAGTCGTGCTCCATGAGTTTTAACCCCCATCTAGTAAGTCTTGAGCACGGGTCACGTACGTTAGCTAGCCACGTTAACGCGCTATGGTCGATTACGACTCTGAATTCTCTCCCGAAGATGTACGGCCGTAACTTTTGTAGAGCCCAGACTATTGCTAAACACTCTAGTTCTGAGATACCATATTTACTCTCGTGTTTCGATGTAGTTCTCGACAAGTAGTGGATCGGGTGTAAAAACCCGTCATTGTCCGGTTGCATTAGCACCGCGCCTAATCCCACGATTGATGCGTCCGTGTGTATTTCTATTCTAGCGTCTGGGTTGAAATGTGCTAGAATTGGCTCCTCAGTCAATTTTTTTTTTTAAGGTTTCGAAAGCTTCTATTTCGGCCGGACCTATCACGAATCTCTTATCTTTTTCCGTTAAACACGTCAGCGGTTTGCTTATCTTTGAAAAGTTTTTTGAAACGGCGATAATAGCCGCAAAGTCCCAGAAACGAACGAACTTGCTTGCCATTTTTCGGAATCGGAAATTCCTTAACCGCCTCGATCTTATCAGTAGCCGGTTCTACGCCGTTTTCCGATACCACGTGTCCCAAAATTGGTAACTTTTGGTAGGCGAATCTACATTTTGATGGTTTTAGGGATAAGCCTGCCCCGCGGAAACATTCTAGAACATTTGTTAACCGCTCGTTGTGTTCACGTATGTCTCTTCCGTACACGATGATGTCATCTAGATAAACCATACACTCGGACCATTTCAATTCAGCTAACAGTGTATCCATGATTCTTTCGAAATGACCCGGTGCCCCGGTTAAACCAAAGGGTAACATTTGAAACTCGTACAACCCGTTACCTGTCGTGAACGCTGTAATTGGCTTGCTTGTTTCGTCCAGTGGACACTGCCAATAACCGCTAACAAAATCCGTGTGAGAGAAATACTTCATTCCCGCTAAACGGTCCAGGCAGTCGGTGATATCCGGTAATGGATATGAGAATTTTTCGGTTACGTTGTTAACTTTTCTATAGTCCACACAAAATCTATAGGATCCGTCTGATTTTTTAACCAAAACGACCGGGCTCGCCCATGGAGATGTTGATTTCCTAATAAATCCTTTTTCACACATTTCTTTAACCTGTTCCTCTATAATGTCACGTTCCTTAGGACTGCGGCGATAGGCTTTTTGTCGAATTGGTTCCGTGTTCGTTTTAAGTTTAATGTGGTACGGTTCGATATCTGCCGCCTTATTCCACTCTTCTGAGAAAAGTTCCCGATACCTGTACAATACGTCCAGTACGTCGATTTTTTCGCCGTCCGATAGCTCCGGGTTTATATCGGACTTCTGTGGTTCGTATTTGCACGTGGCCGTCATACTGTATCCCACCTGTTCACTTAGGAAAGAAACATTCGCTATTTCCCCGCTGGATTGTAACAAGCACGAGTTTGCTACCAACCGCACCGGCTCGTTCCTAGTATTAATGACATCAATGAATATCTCGGATACCATTTCGGAAACGTGTACTGATGGTATTAGTAGCCCCGTTCTTACGCAGTCGGGGTGGGGTTCTAAAATGCCCGCCATTACTGTTGGCCCTTTTAACTTTACCCTCGTTTTACAACGTGGTGCAATTTCAAGGTCGTCTAGTATGCAGTACTTTTGTTTGGGGTTTTTCCTATCGTTCGTAATTGTGCCTAACCTCTCGAGTTCCCGTTCTTCGTTTAGTTCTACCACGTGGTCGTCCGTGCCTATTTTTGGCCTATACAATTCTACCGATTCGTCTCTAAACATAATTTTGCAATGATAGTTTGTTAGAATATCGACGCCGAAAATAATCTTTTCCCCGTTTCCTGGAATTATGGTGAACCTGCCACATATGTCGAAACCATCAATGTTGACCTCCAAGTATGTGCACGTGTTCGAGACTACTGACCCACTTATTCCCCGTATAAGTAATTTTGAAGGCATTCTAGCACATCCTAGTGCGTTGGCTATTCCTTCGTCTATGCAGCTAACATTTGCCCCTGAATCGAAAATCAGTTTGCCTACATGTGTCTCATTGATATGCGTGATTAAACAGAAATTTGTCATACCTGTCCAACGGAATTTTTCCATTGCTGTACCCCCTATTTCTAAAGTGGATTTTTCTAGTGGTACCTTATTTAATGTCTGTTTCTCGTTAACCCCCGGTTGTCCTTTTACCCTGAAGATTATGCGATTGGTGTTACCAGTAACCTCGGAAAATACACGTGGTACGCTCTCTACACTGTTTGAAACTTCCACCACAGGATTAGAGGTAAAGTTGTACTTACCACGTGGCCTCCTTTTCGGGCAATCCCAGTGTTTGTGCCCCGTCTGGTAACAGGTGAAGCATCTTGGCGTCCCGTCCGGCAGCATAAATCTTCTTGCTTTCTCGGTGGGCGTTTCGGTCCTTGGATTTCGTCCTTGTTTTTGTTCCCACTCTTCCGCCGTCCTCGTAGTTGTTTCCCAACTCGTCGTTGTACCTGCCTCCTTCCGTTCCTTGTTCCATTTATCCGCCTCGTCGAGGAATTTCGCCGCCTGTAGGAAGTCGGCCTCTTCTGGGTTCCGCGTACTCCACGAGGCTGCCAGTAGTAGGCAGTCTTTTGGAGCCAATGCCCACAATGCCTCCTTGCTTGAATCAAACGGCGAAAACTCACCTGCCGTCGCGTGGGCCGTAATCATGTTCATCAAGTATCTCCCCGTATCTTCCGTGGACTGGGGTCGTCTCGTTTTCTTTAATTCGTTACCCTACTACGTGCCCGGCCGTCGTTCCTTGGGTAGCAGAGTTTGAGTGCTTCCAAGACGTCTTCAAGTGAGGCTGAAGGGTCAAACCTGCACTTGATAAATTCGCGGCCGTCAAGTGGAAGCCGCCGTACTAGGGCCTTCGTCCAGTCTCCCTTTGGTACCTTGCTCGCCGTCAGCCACGTCTTGAATTCCTCCACGTGGTCCTCGATGTCTTCCTCCTCCGGGTTGAAACACGGCGTCTCTCCGTAGCCGATATTTATGTTCGCTGCTTGAGGTGCTGGGCCGACACTGCTCTCTACCATGTGATGAGGCTGAAGTGGGGATATAAAACTCAATTTATTGGTAGGTTGCAGTACATTGTCCTGGTGGGCTATGGTCACCATGGCCCGTTCCAGGGCTGGGCTTATGGTCCGGTTCTGGAGGGTTGTTGAGGTCCAATTCTCTGCGGTATAGCCGTTGGGAGGGTTAGATCTGGTACAAGACATCTTTCGTTCGCCGGGCAAGGATAAAAAGAAAAAAATAATTAAAAAAATAAATAGCACGAAGGTCAAACGATCACTGGCACGTTGTATTTGTAAGCATTCCTCCGCGAAAACGGTGGTCCGTGGTCAAATACAACTTGTGCCTGTTATCTCTGTGGTGCCGTTTCTCTGATAAATAAATAAAATAAACAAAATTTAAGATAATTTTGCAACGTCACGTGTATTTCCGGTCGGTTGCTTGTTGACACACAACAATATGCAAAAAACGTCATCAATATAACGTCGCCATATTTGTATATCTGTGGGGAGGGTACGGGTAATCCAGTGGGCTATTTCGGACATGGTTATTTCTGCAACAATAGAGGATAGAGGGCTGCCCATTGGGGAGCCTTTAATCTGTCTGTAGTGATCTTTAAGGAATTTGATCCATTAGTTATCCAATACAATAGTAGAGCTTTAAAAAAAGCGGCATGGTAGAATGAACTGGTGAAACTGCTGGGAGGGTTCACCATATGTGTGAGCTAGGCCCTCCCACTATTTTTATTCTAGCAGTGTAGCAGGCCAGTAGGAGGTGTGTTTTTTTGAAAAGAAAAATTAGGGCTTTAATAGTTTATAATTCCTTAAGCCACAAGTAGAGTAAGTGTCTCAGTACTGTATGTGGGAGCAGGGTTGTGGAGCTGACTGGAGACTTCACCCCCGACGTCCGGTCCATCATGCAGTCCGACATCATTGTCACCACCCCAGAGAAATGGGACGGAGTAAGCCGTAGCTGGCAGACCAGGAACTACGTCAAGGCTGTGTCCCTCATTGTAATTGATGAGATCCATCTCCTAGGTGAGTTGACTCCACCACACGGGGATGCCCGGTCTCAACCAGCTGGTGGCGGCAGGCGAGGACCGTGGGCCCGTGCTGGAGGTCATAGTCTCCAGGACCAACTTCATTGGCGCCTCCACCCAGCGTAACCTGCGCATCATCGGTCTCTCTACAGCCCTGGCCAACTCAAGGGACCTGGCCAACTGGCTGCGTATTAACAAGGTCGGGGTTTACAACTTCCGGTCCACTGTCAGACCTGTGCCCCTTGAAGTACACATCTCGGGTTACCCCAACCGCCACTACTGCCCGCGCATGGCCCTCATGAACAAACCCACCTTCCAAGGTATGTTTCCATTCCTCTCTCACACCATCTTAGTCTTCACCTATAGAGCACAATATGGGATTTTGTTTCTTGCCCAATTTGGAAAATTTTAAATTTCTCTTTTTTTTTTGGCTTTGTTAAAAATGAAATTTTGAATAAAAGGAAATATACAATCCGACCTGCACAAAACTTTGTATCACAATTAGTTCTTAAAATATTTGTAGGATGAGTTTTATGTTTCATATAAAATTGTTTTCCAAATGGATTCTGATGGACCCATTGTGGCATGTAAACTTTATTGTTAAAGGAAGTGTGGTGTTGATGATGCAGCAATCAAGACCCACTCCCCTGATCAGCCTGCACTGGTGTTTGTCTCCTCAAGACGTCAGACGCGGCTCACAGCCTTGGACCTGATTGCCTACCTGGCAGCCGAGGACAATCCACGTCAATGGGTGAACATGACTGATGTTGAGGTAGCCGCCCATTTGTTTGCCCTCCTCACTAGAATTCAGCCTGCCTCTGTCTTTGGCATACACAATATATTGAATTTGATAGTGTATCTAGAATTTGCATATGGAACATCAACTTGTTATAACTTTAAATTATATTGTGTGTGTTTTTACACTTTTCCATATTTTAAAATAAAAGGCTCAATAGTTCTAACTTCTTTTGCACCTTGTTGAGGCAATGATGAGGTATAGAATTTGGATCATAGATAAGAATTACCGGGTAGCAACACCAAATATTCAGCACTTTTGTCTAAAAATGGTGGCAATGCTGTTACTGAAGCTTCCCACTTGTGATTAGATATTAGAAACACAAGGAAACAATATTAATAAATTGTCTGTGGCATTTCAGTAAGGGTGTTGTTAATCATCATCATGATTATGGTACCTTTGGGAGAGGTCACTGTTTATCATCAACAGCTCGAGGAGCATGGACTCGTGGAATTTTTGTAATCTTTGCACAACAACAAACAACATGATTATGGTAACAATGCTGTTAACAAAACGTCCCTTATAATTAAATTTAAATTCTGGCTTGTCATCTTGTGAAGCTTCACAAACAATGTGATGTTTTTGACCTGACTACAACCAACAAGGAAAAAAACCCTAGCCAAAGAATTGTGTTGTGATGCACGTGTGCGCTGCACTGGTAGAAACACAAGTGTTATGTTCCCCATAGATGGACTACCACCTGGAAAATGTAAGGGACCAGAATCTAAAGCTGGTGCTGGCCTTTGGCATCGGACTCCACCACGCTGGACTCCAGGAGAAAGACCGAGCCCTGGTGGAAAGGCTTTTCCTTGAGAGGAAGATCCAGGTCAGTTCATTGCTAGTTTAAATATAGAGTGTTGCTTAGATAATTGTTTGAAAATCAGAAAGGTGTGTTGGATAGTATTGGTTGATAGCAGAGAGAAAGTTGTCAAATCCTTCATAATGCTGACAACTATAACTACCTTCTCTTGCTTAAAATAACTACATCCATCTCCTTCCACCTTAAATCCTGACCACTCATGTAGGCCTGCCCTATCAGTATAACATTGTCTGTATTGTGTATGCCAGGTGCTTATAGCCACTGCCACGCTGGCGTGGGGAGTGAACCTGCCCGCCCACCTGGTGGTCATTAAGGGGACAGAGTACTACGACGGCAAGACCAATCGCTACGTGGACTTCCCCATCACAGGTACACACCGCTAGACTTGTTCTTACCCTGGAATAATTGTCTTCCCTGATGTGGGAGGGAGAGTGCTGTATTGAGTGCCTTGATAAATGGTGCATTGTCACGCTCTATATAAATATTTCCTCAAATATTCTCCTTTTATGTGAAATGTAAAACACATTTTCATATTTGTTTTATAAAATTATCAAGTATGATGATTAGCTTTATTAAATTATCCCTTGTACTCATGGCCTGTACCAGACCATGATATTCATTGTGGGTAGTTAGCAACTGCTTTTACTGCAAGTGTACCACATATCTGCACATATAGAAAGCTGTTCGATTTATGCACTTACACATATCTCAGAGCCCTATTTGGCTACCTGCACTCACCAGTGGGGTTGGACCTATCCAAGAATAGGAGGCTATTGAAGCAATTTTTTCCTCAGAAATAAGTGCCCAATGCCTCATTTGATCCTGGGTCATGATTGTCAAAAATTGAGTTTATACTACCCCCCTGATAGGTGAACTATATATAATTTGTAAATTGTTGTTTTTTTTTTTTTTTAATAGTGTACATTATTGCTGTTAGTATGAAATAACAAAATTGCTTTTACACCTTTCCCCATTGTTCCCAAGTTAAAGCTAGATTCTTAGAATGAGAACCAGTCCTGTTCTATGGAGACACAGTGGACAAAGACTTTGACATCCATCTACATCCCAAGGTGGTGCAGCACTATTATCTGGTCCTCCCAATATGGGGACATTCCAGGAAAGTAGCCATGGTCTCTCACAGGGAGGTGTTATGCCTTTGTTCCATTATGGGTGTGATGTCCAGATGTCCTCCAGATGATGGGGCGTGCAGGCCGGCCCCAGTTTGACAACAAGGGTGTGGCCGTGGTGCTGGTCCACGATGTCAAGAAACCTTTCTACATGAAGTTCCTCAACAGTCCCTTCCCTGTGGAGTCCAGGTACTATCTCACTGTGACTACATTCCACTGGACTGTGGCCCCAGGTTTTACATGTTCCTACTTTGTCAGTTACTTCCACATCTTTTAGCTTCTTTTGTGAATAGGGTTGCTCATTGCTTGCATGTTGTGTGCTTTCACTGGATTTTGATCTTTGTTGTTTTTAAAAACATTTCCCTACAGCTATATCCAAATTATGACTAGAGCTGAACATTTTCTGCTTAGGTTAAAGGTTCTTATAGAGTGGTTCACACTTGAAACTGATAAATAATTGCAGAGTGTTGTCATGCTATGAAGGTACTTTGCAAATATTCATATAATGCAACAGCTACATAACTTATTTAAAGCTTTCTTTGGGGGGTCGGTGGAAGGCTGGTTAAACCGTTTGGTTTACGACCACTACGACCCGGGTTCGATCCCCGCATTGGACACTTTTTTCTGTTTAAAAAAAAAATGCTCCAATGGCCCCCCGATTCTTGCAAAAGTCCAACCCCACCAGCGAGTGCAAGTAACCAAACGGGGCTCTGGCACATTTGTAAGTGCAAAGTCGAACTGCTTTCACATGTGTAGACATGTGGTGCGCTTACAGTAAAAAGCAGTCGCTAACTACCCACCATGATTATCATGGCCTGTACCACGTGTACTAGGGATAAGCAAAAAAAAAAAAAAAGAAGCTTTCTTTCAAAATGTCCAACAGAGAGTATCCTTGGCTGCAGAACTTCCCAGAGAGAATGTGTATGGCATCTTTCTTGTTTGCATAACAAGTATCTAACCCAAAATATAATTTGAAAATCCAATATAAGAGCATTATATCAGATGCTATGTATCCCAGGACATTCACTAGTCCTCCACAAAGGATATGTGAACTCAAGGTGGCTCAATATGACTTAAACCCAACAATTTGTAAAGTGTAGTGTATGAAACTTGGTCCAAATGAGTGAATCCTACATAGTGTTTTGATAACAACATTACTATTAAGCCCATGGCATGCTTAACAAAAGTATAAATTGAGAAAAAGGTATCTCCTGATCCTGCAGCCAAATGTTACTAATAGATCGTGCCATCTATCAAAATAAATAAAAATTAATCCCAAAACACCACCTGGTTGTCTGGTTTGTTTAGGTATAGCTTGCACCTTGGTGTTAGTTTTCCAAAGTCAAGGATCCTGTGTGTGTCTCCAGCTTGCTGAGTGTGCTACCAGACCATCTGAATGCCGAGATTGTAGCCGGCACCATCCAGACCAAGCAGCAGTGTCTGGACTACCTCACCTGGACCTACTTCTTCCGCCGGCTCATCAAGAATCCCTTGTAAGTACCTTCATCCTAGAGACCACTGTTGTATCCTCCCTTGTTTAAATCACTGGTGTAATAGAGTTATTAGGAAATTATCTCTGTGTCTATACAGGCTCTGTGGGCTGGCTGGGCAATAATTGGCCCCTTGAGTACGGGAGTCAATCACTGTTCTAAGTGCGAGAAAGGTGAATTTAGATTTGAGAAACTTGCCTCTATTCAGCCTCAAGTTCCACAATTATTCCCCAAGCCTCCATTGAGTTGTCCAGCTGGCTCCTTAAAACAAGCCTCCCAATACAGTAAAACCTCCCAATACACAATGGGACCAGGATGCAATACAAGTGGGATTTAGAACTTGATGTTTTAATCAAGTTGCTGTATATAAAGGTGGCTGTTAGAATGAGGTTCCACTGTATATTAAAATCTCTCTGGCACCTCCAAAGTTTTCCATTGATGTGCTACATACCCACAGACAAATAGATCAAATTTTTCATAGATGGCAATCACATGGCTAATAGAATATGTGTGTATTCTAGGAGGAAACTTATAATTATTGATTTTTATTATACCCTCCTCCATCAGATCTCACAATTAATACCAAGGCAAATTATACATATATATATATTTTTTTTTTTTCAGAGCTAAATTCTCAGTTTTTACTAATACCACCCATTCAAAAGAATTACAAAATATCCAGTGCAATATCTCATGCCCTCAAGTTGCATTTTCAGGATGATCTGGCTACTTTACCAACATGGTATTGTCAGTTGGAAACTCTCTCTACCAAATCATGTCGGGATAACATTAGGGAAAACATTAGACACACATTCAAATGCCCAGGAAAATTAATGCAAAAAAAAGGGTTCTCATTAAAAATGGACTCTTAAATCAGAAAAACCCCCAAGACAGATGACTTCTAAGGCAGGTTTTACCATATTTTCTGATGATATCATGACTGCTGCATTATATCCGATACCGTCAATGATGTAACATATAACTTGGAGAACCAATATTGGAGGAATATTTTATTTAAAAAATATATATAAATTCAATAACTACTTGATGACATATCTCCTACCCAGGCATGTCTGGCTTCTGAGCTCCTATACACTTGATGAGTCATCCTGAGTAGTCAAACCTCTTTAATTCAACACCATAGGTAATTTCTAGAAGAAAAACGAAATAAAGAAGAAGAATTTCGTCTTTTCGTCTAGATATTTCCAAGAAGAATATTATAATAGGTAATTTCTGTTGAATTATAGTCAATAATAGTAGATACTTGATGGGGATGTTAAAAATGGTTGAAATATAGTTTGTTGAATTAAAGAGGTTGTATACTATATATATATAATAGATGGGAATTTTTACAGGAGGATAATGATCAATAAAAGTAATGGTTACCTTTCCTATAAAAATAGACGTCAAAACTAGATGGTCATCTATTGACTGTTGCCGCAAGCTTACATCAAGCCAGGGCGGGCTTTATTTCGTGAGAGCCACAAGGGATCAAATGAAATCTTCATTTTCAATTCAAATTAAATCATCTTATATATTTTTAATAGTATATATATAGCCATAGTGTTTAGTTGTATACTCTAGCTTGACCATTGTCTCTTTCCTCAAAAGTATGAAATCACATTATGGGAAAAAATATTGCATTTTAAATGAAAGTGCTTAGGTCTAAAGCCATGTGTTCAGGAGCTGTATAGGACACATGTATGCATGTCACCCAGCTAAAACAGATAATGTGGCAGGTACTACGGCTTCAACAAGGAGGAGCAGGACCTCAACACCTACCTGTCATCCCTCGTGGACAGGTCCCTCGCGTCCCTCCAGAGCTCCTACTGTGTCCAGATTGGCGAGGTAGGTCCACCAGCAAGTTGTATGTGCCAGTGCTGGCATTGTTGCCACGTGGCAGGATGAGAGGACCCTGGAGGCCACGGTGGGGGGCAAGATCGCCTCCTACTACTACCTCCACCATACCACGCTGCAGATGTTCCGCACCCGGCTCTCCTCCCACAGCTCCCTGCATGACCTGTTGCTCATCCTGTGTGACGCCCACGAGTACGCCGAGTTCCCTGTGAGACACAACGAGGACATCACCAACAGGTCTGTCTGGCCCTTCATTTCTACTGCTGCTTCTTTGAGCGGATAGCCCTGTATATATGGGGCAGCGGGGAATTATCAGGTTGTAGGTGTGTCCAGAGCAGCACAACACTATCCCATTTCTGGACATGCTCGTCATCAGATCTATATCCAGATACCACACTACACAGTTTATTATAAAAAATACACTGCCCCAGCATACACTCACTTTACCTCAAGTTGCCCTATTAGTCATAAGAATGAATACTGTAAAACTCTGACAAAACACCTATCCAAACATTATAGTTGGAAATTTTGCTGGGAGGAAATTGATCTAAAGAGACAAGGGTCGCCTCTCCCGTCAAAATAGACGTCTAAAACCAGACGCCATCTATTGACCGTCGCCGCAAACTCGCGGCCTCGGGTCGGTGACAAAGCCACAACACCAGCTTTGGCAAACTGAAAAGCGTCCACCTAGAGACCATGGTTTCGGGCTAATGGCCCTCGTCAGCTTAGGGCGGACTTTATTCCACGAGATCCACACAGGATCTAATGGAATCTTGACAATCTGCCAAAGCGGTGTTTAGCTGGCAAAGTGGCTGGGCCAAATCTATGGCTAAAATATAGATGGAAATTTTGCTGGGAGGAAATTGATCTAAAGAGACAAGGGTCACCTCTCTCGTCAAAAAGACCTCTATATTTTAGCCATAGATTTGGCCCAGCCACTTTGCCAGCTAAACACCGCTTTGGAAAATTGTCAAGATTCCATTAGATACCGTGTGGATCTCATGGAATAAAGTCCGCCCTAGGCTGACGAGGGCCATTAGCCCGAAACCATGGTCTCTAGGTGGACACTTTTCAGTTTGCCAAAGCTGGTGTTGTGGCTTTGTCACCGACCCAAGGCCGCGAGTTTGCAGCGACGGTCAATAGATGGCGTCTGGTTTTAGACGTCTATTTTGACTGGAGTGGCGACCCTTTTTATCCAAATATTGTTCTCTTCCC
Organism: Cordylochernes scorpioides; assembly: GCA_030710605.1. Lineage (NCBI taxonomy): Eukaryota > Metazoa > Arthropoda > Arachnida > Pseudoscorpiones > Chernetidae > Cordylochernes > Cordylochernes scorpioides. The sequence goes on from CP092867.1 coordinate 78,282,309, forward strand.
ATTTTTTAAATCCATTGAAAAAACAATATATACAACCATTTAATGGCCATGGGTTATCCTAAGCACTTTATCCATAGAAATACCTGAAACCCGAAGAATATTCTTTGCTGCCCCATATATACAGGCCTATCTGCTCAATCCCATACTCTAACAACACTACAATAGATAAAACCAACACACATGGTATATTTTTATAACCCCCCAAACATTGGCCACAGACTTAGAAACCCCATTACTAAGAATTGCCCTTCTGATCCACTCCTTCAAACTGGCTCCATATACTCAATTAAATGCAATAACTGTAATGTCGCATATGTTGGCGACCCTTGGCAGAGCTGACTGCTATAGGGCGCGTCCCCAGGTGGCAGATAGGGGAACGACCTTTAGATATGAAGGCCAGCTGCGAAACAAGCAGAATAACTCTGACGAATAAGCAGTCACTGACCAACAGCAGCATTGTTAGAAGAGGAGTAGACCTCTTTAAAAATCCTGACTTCAACTGACCCTGTTTATATACCTCAGCAAAGGTCCCACTCCAGGTATATGGAGGAGCTGCGTCTGTACTCATGTTTGAGTCGGCAGCAAAGGCGTCTGCTTCCATGTTAGGAACAGCCTCTAACTACAGGCAAAGTCTGACTTTCACCAAAGTGTGCCTGGATTATGGTGCCATGATCAACAAAAGCTGCACCCCTACACCCATTCCATGAAATTTTAGCTCGAGGAGCATGAACTAATGGAATTCGTGTAATTTTTACACAAGGGGATAAGAAACAACAAATAAGTTGCTGAAACTGGTTGCTTCATCTATATTCGCCAAGCTTATATAATTTCAATAAAGAACCTTGTCGACCCATTAGCTTTTATCTCTTCTTAGTAAATTAACTAACAACGCCTCTTATACACCAGGTCAGTAGTCACCACTATTTAAAAGGCTTCTTCCTTTATGCTAATTTTAGTGACAATTATATAGAACTACTTGCCCCTTATCTGTGGTCCTCCAAAATGTGGTGGTTGTATGATATGCTGTCAGAAATTTGTTACAAGTTTGGGAGAAATAAATGTCTTTCCTAGCGGAAATATCAGAGAAGGAGTGGGTTGCAGGGACCTGGCCCAGAGTTGCCCCCTGCCAGTCAACGACAGCACTTATGACAGCCCCCACACGAAAGCTTTCATCCTGCTGCAGGCCCACTTCTCCCGCATGTCCCTGCCTGTGACAGACTACATCACCGACCAGAAGTCTGTGCTGGACCAGGCCATCAGGATCCTACAGGCCATTATAGATGTGTGCTCGGATCAAGGCTGGCTGCCCACCACGCTGCGTGCCATCACCGTGCTACAAATGCTACTGCAGGCCCTGTGGCCCCACAACAACCCCCTCCTGTCCCTGCCCCACATCGAAGACCTCACCATGTTCAAGGCCGCATCCCGAGATGGCCGTACCATCCACTTTGACTCTCTGCCAGAGCTCGTCAAACACATGGGGCGAAACTATGAGAGGCTGGCTCTGATGCTCCGGGACTACATGGAGGAGTCCCATGTGGAGAAAATCCATCGGAGCCTGGTGCAGCTGCCCATGGTGGAAGTGCAGCTATCCCTGGCTGGCAGTTGGGAGGGCAGTCTGCAGGAGGAGATCCGGCCTGTGCCTATCCGCTCCAGCATTGAGGGCCCTGTCAGAGACAGGATTGTGGTCCATGCAGACCAGCAGTACCAGCTCCGTGTTGACCTAAGAAGAGATAGCAGGCCACGGCCTCGAGGCGACACCAAGGCTCTCGCTCCCAAGTTCCCCAAGCCCAAGGAGGAGGGATGGTTCTTGGTGTTGGGTCAGGTAGAGAATAAAGAGCTGTGGGCCCTGAAGCGATGCCCATTCCTGCACAAGCAGGCCACCCACGAGCTGCAGTTTTACACCCCGCCAGAGGTTGGAAACTACGACTACACAGTGTACCTCATGTCGGACTGCTACCTCGGGCTGGACCAGCAGTACGACCTCCACCTCTCCGTGGTGGAGCCGGCCCTCAGCACCCATCTCACCAAGGAGGCTCTGCTCAGTGGCCTTGCCAACCTCCCTGATGATGACAGCTCTTAAACCCCTGGGTACAACCTGGTGGCAAAATTTATATTCTATCCAGTTCAACATTTTTGTAATATTTCAGTTCAACTTCAAAACTGTTTATATATTAAAAGAACAATTAAAAATATATTTGGTTTTGTGAAAATTATTTCTCATGTTGTGGAAGCCTCTGTAACATCCTCCTACTTCCTTGATTTTATTGTTGAGATATATAGGGAATGGTTTTCAAATCAGGATTTCACATTTGTTTCTTGCTGGTTAGATTGAACTTTTGCCAGTCATGGGCCAGTACGGCCGTATTTCATCCTCCAATATGTTGCACACCATTAAGTACAAATTTGAATTCTAAACATTGCCAGGAGCTGGTATTGTGCTAAGGATCTAATACTTCAGCATAATACTTCACCATAATTATTAAATTATTTTAAAATAACTCTTTAATTCAATGCCTAAAGGGATCAGTATTTTTGGTTGAATTAAAGTAAGTGTTCCTGGTTTAAATAAAGTAAAAATAGGCTGATTATAATTAAGAAAAATGGTTGAATTAAAGTAAGTGTTCCTGGTTTAAATAAAGTAAAAATAGGCTGATTATAATTAAGAAAAATGGTTGAATTAAAGTAAGTGTTCCTGGTTTAAATAAAGTAAAAATAGGCTGATTAAATTAAGAAAAATGGTTGAATTAAAGTAAGTGTTGAATTATGTCTGGTTTAAATAAAGAGATTAATACTCTAGCACCACCTGTGTGTTAGAGATGAAATTTCAAAACCAATTTCTCTATAAATCAAATTCAACGTATGTAAATACAGTAGAACCTCCCTGTAAAGGACACCTAATTGCAGAGCCAAAGTGTCCTTTAGGGAGAGGTGTCCTCTTACAGGAGAATTTCTAAATTGTAAAAATGGTAATTTTGCAAATGAAAACTGTCCTTTGTAGAGAGGTGTCCTTTAGCGTGAGTGTCCTCTCATGGAGGTTCTACTGTATATTTATTTTAGGTTTGTTATAAAGGAAGGTTTGCTATATCCCAGGTTTGTTTTAGAAGAATTTTACTGCATATGAAAAAAAAAGTGAAATTTTGTACTGGGATCAGGTTGATAAATTAAGAGAAATCATCTGATCATGCAACTTGAGGTTGCTGTTTGCACAAGCCAGGAGCCAAGATCAGGAGATGCCAAATTAATTACTTTGACTCTGCCTAATAAAAATATAAACATGATTCAAGAGTTAGACGACAAGACGGAATAAAAGAAAAAGTTTATTTAATAGACATATATCGAAGCAAGCTTTCGGGCGAAAAACCCTTCAACAGGCGTGATTACAGTAACAAACGTGGTACTATAATGCAGGTACAATGGCAAGAAGAGGATATATACACATAACTATTTACATATTTGCGGAATAAGTTATGTAAATGAGGATTTGCATTTGTTATGACTATTCTATAATTAGAAAGATAATAAGTAAATATGAAATTTTCATGTTTGGGGAATAAATTATGTAAATGAGGATTGGATTTGTTATGACTATTTTACAATTAGGGAGATAATAAGTAAATAAGGAATTATCATGTTTGGAGTTTTAAACTATAGGGGAATATGCTAATGTAAACTGCTGTATATGCGGCTATTTCAAAATTTAAGTAATATTGATTTCTGACTATGTTGTCGGGGTTGTTATTGCAAGGCCAGGAGAGCATGATATGCATCCGGAAGTTCTATTTTCCGGTTAATGCTGTTGTGTCTGTTGGATTCTATTGATTCGAGAACTAATCGCTGGTGCTGGTTATGAATGTGTCTGTAATGTATGGTGGGGTGGTTGGTGTTAAAAGTATGGCCAGTACTGAGTGTGTGCTGATAAAGAAGGGACCTGGTGTCTTGATTGGTGATGTTTCGAGAATGCTCAGTCATTCTGATGGCAACGGATCTACCTGTCTCGCCAACGTATGTGGCAGAGCATTGCTCACACGAGACAGAGTAGCCTGCGCCAGCAGAATGGAGGGGATCTGGGGGGCATACGACTTAGTGTATGGGTCACGGAGGGATGTGAGCAGGTTGGAGGAGTTCTTATATATGGTGCGGATACCATATGCCTTGAGGCTTCTAGCTATGTCGACTGAGGAGGGGGAGTAGGGCAGGAAACATCATGATCTGTAAATTATAGGTAGATTGGAGGGACCAGGTGTATACGAATATCTGTTGATAAATTCAAGAGGAAAAGATGCTTTAGTGAGGTGCGATATGATAAGATTACTCTCAGTTTCTTTGAATGCATCGGGTGAGCAGTGGGTAAATATTCTTTTAGTGAGGGTTTTTACTATGTTAATTTTGTGGGAAATGGGACAGTGTGAACTGAAATGGGTATAACTGGGGTGACATTGTTTTTTCTAATAAACTGTGGAATGTGGATGAGGTGCATATTATCAGTATGTCAAGGAATGGGATGACCTGGTTTGACTCTGTTTCCATAGTGAAGGAGATGTTGGGGTTATAACTATTGAGAGCTGCAAGTATGGTGCTCTCCTGGCCGTTTCTGCAAATGCAAAAAACGTCATCAATATAACGTCGCCATATTTGTATATCTGTGGGGAGGGTACGGGTGATCCAGTAGTCTATTTCGGACATGGCTATTTCAGCTACAATAGAGGATAGAGGGCTGCCCATTGGGGAGCCTTTAATCTGTCTGTAGTGATCTTTAAGGAATGTGAAAGAGTTCATGTTCAAGCAGAGTTTGGTCAGTTGTGTTATAGCAGAAGTTTTATGGGGATCCACATTCTGTGAGCTAAGGAACCGTTCCAGACTATGTGATGAGACTGTGGGGAAGGCTGAGGTAGAGGGAGGTTACATCAAAGGAACACATTGTAAAATGTGGAGCGGGATTCGTGGCAGTTAATTCACTGATGAAGTGGGGGGTACTCCATATAGAGTATATATTCCTATGGTTATTTAACAATGGAGAAAGGTAGTTAGAGAGGTACTTGGCCAATGGGTACGCGGGCGAGAGATGATAGGCGATAATTGGTCGGAGTGGTGCGTCAGGCTTATGAATTTTAGGGAGGCCGTAGATGTATGCGCTATTGGAAAGGTTATAATATAAATAACTTGTAATCATCGGGGGTAATATGCTTAGATTTTTTCAACTGAAGTAGGGAGGTTCTAAAAACTTTAACAAAGGAGAGGCTAACCTTGTCTGAGATGGGGGAGAAAGTGGTGTCATCCTGGAGTAGACTGTGCATTTTGGCCTGGTAATCTTCTTGGTTCTTGATGACGGTGTTCGAGCCCTTGTCGGATCGAGTGATGACTATGGATTTACTCTGCTTGAGTTTTGGAGTGTTCTTAGGTCTGTGCGGTAGTTGGGAGGGGGTATAAGGCTTAGTTAAAGTCTTGGTAACCATTGTTCTTATGGTGTGTTTGTCTTGCAGGCTGTACTGTTTAATGGTGAACTCTATGGAGCTGATGACCTCAGGGGTGTTAGGCTTGGAGGGGATGTCTGAGAGAAATCTTATCATATTGCACCTCACTAAAGCATCTTTTCCTCTTGAATTTATCAACATATATTCATATACACCTGGTCCCTCCAATCTACCTATAATTTACAGATCATTATGTTTCCTGCCCTACTCCCCCTCCTCAGTCGACATAGCTAGAAGCCTCAAGGCATACAGTATCCGCACCATATATAAGAACTCCTCCAACCTGCTCACATCCCTCCGTCACCCATACTGCTGGCGCGGTCTACTCTGTCTCGTGTGAGCAATGCTCTGCCACATACGTTGGCGAGACAGGTAGATCCGTTGCCATCAGAATGACTGAGCATTCTCGAAACCTCACCAATCAAGACACCAGGTCCCTTCTTTATCAGCACACACTCAGTACTGGCCATACTTTTAACACCAACCACCCCACCATACATTACAGACACATTCATAACCAGCACCAGCGATTAGTTCTCGAATCAATAGAATCCAACAGACACAACAGCATTAACCGGAAAATAGAACTTCCGGATGCATATCATGCTCTCCTGGCCTTGCAATAACAACCCCGACAACATAGTCAGAAATCAATATTACTTAAATTTTGAAATAGCCGCATATACAGCAGTTTACATTAGCATATTCCCCTATAGTTTAAAACTCCAAACATGATAATTCCTTATTTACTTATTATCTCCCTAATTGTAAAATAGTCATAACAAATCCAATCCTCATTTACATAATTTATTCCCCAAACATGAAAATTTCATATTTACTTATTATCTTTCTAATTATAGAATAGTCATAACAAATGCAAATCCTCATTTACATAACTTATTCCGCAAATATGTAAATAGTTATGTGTATATATCCTCTTCTTGCCATTGTACCTGCATTATAGTACCACGTTTGTTACTGTAATCACGCCTGTTGAAGGTTTTTTTGCCCGAAAGCTTGCTTCGATATATGTCTATTAAAGAAACTCTTCTTCTTTTATTCCGTATTGTCGCCTAAATCTTACCAAGAAGAATATTATAGTCATGATTCAAGAGTGGTAATTTTGTGTATTTCTACCGCCAATATCTATATACCTGCTGCACATGGTGCTATTTTGTGGTCCAACTCTGCAGAATGTAAGAAAGTGGTACTAAACTACTCTCACCCTGTATACTTGCCATTCTCCTATCCCATAATTTCTCCTTGCCTGGTATTTGCTGCTTCGATCCTATACTGTAGAGTTTCCCATGAAAGGCCGCCTAAAATAATGGGTTAACCTCCATTCTCTCCTGAAGGTGGTCACATCAGAGACTGCCATGCCAGGTTAAGTCTTTCAGCCCACAAAGTCTCTGATGAGAGACCAACTCCAGGTGCAACCATGTTTTTAGGTGGTTGGTCTCTCACAAAAGATTACTGTAGTATAATTAAGTTAAAAAATAAAAAAAAAGATCAGGGAGCTAAATGAAGTCCCATCATTAACATTTAAAATTAAATCCATGGATAGATTTAGGAGCAATATTGGATAAAGATATTGCCATGTTTCAAACCTAAATTGACCAACTTTGAACCTGTTGTAGGGTCTTTGCCCATCATGGAAGTAGGCTTCTCTGATGCCTCTTCCATAATGCTGAATTGATTAATATCTAGGAAATAAAATACTTAGCAAAATGCTTTTGTCACCTCTGATTTCTGCTAAATATCCATTATACTTGTTTCTGATAAAACCTGGTCAAATACTCTCTGCTGATTGGCAAAGGGACAGAAACCAGAGTTGGAAACTTGGCTGGTATAATTAACAAATATCTACTTCTATCTCCTTGGGTCTTATTTTAAAATTTTGAAATATAGAAAATCAATGAGTATAAAAGGAAGAATTTTTGATTCACCAAAACAAAAGGAGAAGCAAACAATGAATTAATAACAGCCTTTCCAGTTTTCCTGTAAAGTGGGATGTTTTGCCAGTCACAATGTCTTCAGTAGAAAGCTGGCAGTTTGTGAGAGAACCTTGTAATTAACTCTTTAACAACATTCCAACTCGGCTGTCGTTCCTTTCTTCACGTGTTGTGATGTAGTATTGGTGGTCTTTAGTGTCAGATAACGATGGGTTTGGTAAGTTTTGTGCCTGTGGAGGTTGTTAAAGATGTGGATAGACATCCAATACAATAAACCTTGCTGGGAACCTCTTGTATGCAACAACACTATCCCTTATTTGTGATGACCTTCTGTTTCAAGGGAGACCCTTCAAACGAGGTATGCAGCAACATCGATATGGTCCAGTGTTTATATTGTTTCATAATTCTTAAGTTGTCTTATAAATTGACACACTTGTGTGATAAAAGTACAAAATATTTTTTTAAAATAGTGAAATGAGCATAATTAGGTATTGCTAATATAGAGTTCCTCTTTAAAATAACCATACTTCCTCATTATATCTCTGTTGAAAATATTTTGATAGATTTTATAATTCCGGTGACACACCAGTTTTAAGTGGAAACCTGGGTTATCTTGTCACTTTACCTCACTGCCCTGAGAACAGGTGTCGCTGTATTCTGAGGAGGGTTGCTAAGATTTTCCATCCTGTGATTATTATACGTTTATCTGCTAGAACAACCCTAAAGTGGCGTGAGGAAACCACCACATTTATGAGAGTTTTCTGATAGGAATTCAAACCCTTTGACACCATTGTTGAAGGTCGGCCATTTGTATTCTTCTTGCGAAGCGGGGGTTGGAACCAAAGCGCCTACAAACCGTGAAATCTACTGCGGAAACTCTCCCATTACTATTTCATGCCGCGCCCTCTTGCATTAATGATGGGAGGGTTGATAGGCAGCTTATCTCGCCCGCTCGAAGTCCTGGAGTCGGATGATGCGACACCACCGCCCAATTCATCTACCGCTGGCCAACTCGCCTAACCTAGCCGCTGATCAGTTCCTCTAACCTAGATTCTCCAATTCACATAATATGAGCTTGGCGCTGCTCCACATTAGTCAAATTTCATTGTGGATATCATGTACATTGTGTTGATTCAAAACAGCAGAACTATCATCCTCCTGGCGTTCGTCGACGTTTCTCTCTCTTACCAATGAAAGAAAACAACTTTTATGTTTAGAAAAAAAGGGGAAACAATCGTCGTTGGACCCGTTTTCAGAGGTCGTGTATGTTACGTCCTACGGTAGCAGGTCCACTCTGGACGTGACCGTTCTCGGCAACAACCTCGGCTTCTTGCGCAACCTCATCACCGACAACCTCTCGCCAACACAACACCTCCACCCAAACA
>CP092867.1:78291219-78420742 GCA_030710605.1 Cordylochernes scorpioides
GGCCCAGCTGGCGAAACGGTCAGTATAATCGAAACCAACATACTTTTGAAAATTCTTGAAAGATGTGGCATCGAGTACAAAGTAGAAGAAACTCCTTCAACAAAGAAACGAACTCGCGAATCCCCATCAGATTCAACATCACGTAGCCAAAAGACACCGAGAATGGAAGTTGTCTCACAGCATAATGAAAACGATGTCTCCATGAACGAGGTAACTGAAGTCCCTCAAAAAACGTCCGCAGCTACCCCTCCTCAGGTTAACGAAGAAAACATTGATAAAGATGGTCCTTGGACGACAGTTACACATTCAAAAAAGCCAAGAATACCACCTGTAATAGCAGAAAATGTAACAGACTAGAAGTTGCTCTGCCAAGAGCTGAAAGACCTGTGCACAGATAAATTCCAATGCACGATCTCAGTAAATAAGCACATTATCAAGGCCAAAAATATTTCAGACTTCAAAAAATCAGGGAATACGTTTAAAAAACAAACAATGGCGGCTACTCTTAAAGACTCCAAGAAGAAAAACCGCTCAAAGTGGTATTAAAGGGTGTGACAACAGCCTACAAGACTGAAGGTATAGCCATAGAACTTGCAACAATGGGCTTTACTGAGACCTCTGTGAAGAGACTTCATAGACAATCAACTAAAAGGCCAATGAATTTAGTACTGGTAGAATTACCGAAAAATGAACATAAGAAAATTTAAGAATAACTACTTCTCTATCAGAAAATGGCAGTAGAATATTTCAGAACAACAAACCGTGTGACTCAATGCTTTAACTGCCAGGGTTTCGGGCACGGTCAACTTAGCTGCTTCCTGAAACCAAAATGCGTCAAGTGTGCCGAGGAGCACCATTCGAAGGACTGTCCAAGAAAGTCAAGACAACTTCCCCCAAAGTGTGCAAACTGCGAAGAAGCGCACACAGCCAATTACCGCGGATGCCCTAAGTTTCCAAGAGTACATCAGCAACAGCCAAGATACCCTGGTCAGTACAAACCTAACAACCCAATTCCGATTTCAAAAAGATCTGAAACACTGCCGAAAATTGTAGAACAACAAAACAAAAGCAATGCTGAGGTTGCGACAAGAAAAACTTCTCGTTCTGAGACTAAGGACCTATGTGAAAAATTGATGCAAGTAATCAAAATATACCTACAATGAATTGCAAATTACCTTTTAAATTATTGCTTGGAATTGTAACAGAATCAGACCAAAGAAAGAAGAATTATTGCACTTTTTAGAGGATAACTCAGTAGACATTGCTCTGCTCAGTGAAACTCACCTTAAACCCTCAATTAATCTAAAGTTCTGAAACTATCAAACCATTAGAACTGACCGAATTACAGGAAAAGGTGGGGGAACAGCCATCATTATAAAATCCTTTTTTATATATAAAAATATGCCGATTCATACTTCAAACTTGGAAAATACTTCAATTTTGATAAAACCAGATGGAAAACCCCTCTTGCAAATCTCAGCAATTTATAAGAAGCCTGATACACCATTATTGGAAGAAGATTTGAAACAACTGATAAAATACAACCACGCAATAATCGTTGCAGGAGACTGGAACTCCAAACACCCTCTTTGCGGATCAAGGACTTCTAATAACAGCGGAATCGTGCTGCACAATTTCTCTGAAAGAGAAAGCCTCGACATTGTCGCGCCTTCTTCACCCACGCATTACAGTCCACTCAGCAATCTCGATTTCCTAGACTTTGCTGTTTTTAAAAACATTACCTGGACCCTAAAGGCCAGAACCACCGACGATTTATCATCTGACCATCTCCCCGTAATCTTTGAATTGAATTGTCCAAAGGAGATGAATTCTCAACCCAGCTCAGCCGAATAACTAATTGGGTTCATTTTCAACAAGATCTAAATCTCCACCACGCCCCCAGACTCCCCTTGAAATCTGAAGTAGACATTGATTCAGCAGTTGGAATTTTAAACGAGAAAATTAATAATAGCTACTCGAAAAACACCATAGTCTCATCTTCCAAATTAATAGAGAACCCAAAAACCAAAGCCTTAATAAGGGAGAAAAATAAAGCTCGGAAAAGATGGCAATCAACCTGGGATCCAGCTCATATATATATAAATATATAGAGCTACTTACCTCAATCTTCAAGGAAAGGTAAACCAAGCCCTTGAAGCAGAGAAATCTGAAAATTGGAATAGTTTTTTAAGCAAACTTGAATCGAGCCCAACAGACTTCTTGAAAAAAACAAAACCCATTAGGAAAAAACGGACAAAATCAATAGTTTAAATGCAAATGGAAAACCTTGTTGACCGACAAAGAAATTGGAAATGATCTTTCAGAGCATTTTTCCGAACACTTTTCCAAGGCGGAGGATGAGGTTCCGTCTTACCTAACAGATAACACTTGCCAACATCCCCAAGAGAATATACTATCAATGACAACGCCAAATGAAGTCAAGGAAGTGATTAAAAACCTAGGTAATCACAAAGCTCCAGGACACGACAATATTACGCCGCAAATGACTAAAAACTTCTCCATCAAATGGATAGGTTTCCTCTCTGGGATCTTCAATGCTGCATTACACCTGTGCTACTTCCCGAACACATTGAAACATGCCATTATCATAACCATTCCAAAAAAATCACCTGTCAAATCACCTGAAGATCTCAGACCAATCAGTTTTTTCTCTACCATCGGTAAGGTATACGAGAGGATTGTTCTTCGCAGATTGCAGACATACATGAATTCTATTAACTTTATCATTCCTCAACAATTTGGATTCAGAAAAGGACACTCCACAACCCACCAGCTAATCATAGTAATAGACTACATCCAAATAAGAAAGTGCCACAAGGAGGCAGTAGGTGCTGTTTTTCTAGACTTTACCAAAGCCTTTGATAGAGTATGGCATGATGGCTTGATAACAAAAATAACAAAAAATAAATTCCAAGGGATTTTATCAAATTCTTGAAAAACTATCTCCAGGACAGGACCTTTTCAATTAAGCAAGGGAATTATATAACCACGGCAAAACCTACCCAGATTGGAGTCCCTAAAGGCTCTATCCTTGGACCCTACCTATTCAACATCTACATCAACGATTTCCCTCCACATCCAAAATGTCAAACAAAACTTTTCGCAGATGACGCAGCAATTTTAGCAAACTCCAAATCAATAGGAATAATAACTACATAACTCCAAAATTACATAAACAGTATACCCAAATGGTGCAATGATTGGAAATTAGACATCAACCCAAAAAAGTCTCAGGCAATAATTTTTCCTCCAATGGAAAATAAAAAATTCAAGCCACAATCCATCCTAAACGTAAACCAGAGCCCTATTTACTGGACTGACAGCGTTAAATATCTTGGAGTTACCTTAGACTCCAAGTTGAAATTCACCATGCTTGTCAAAAATATCAAAAAAAAAGCAAAATCGCATTATCATATAATAACATTATCAAGCCTGTTCAACTATAGAAGCAAACTGACTACAAAACAAAAGTTTACTCTATACAGAAGTTGTATCCTCCCGATAGTACATACGCACTCCCAGTTTGGTGCAAATATATTACAACCACAGACAAAAATAGGATAAACGCATTTATGAGAATCTGCCTTCGGACAAGTATAGGAGCTCCATTCAACCTATCAAACAAGATACTGAAGGAGGACTTGAACCAAACCTATCTAGAAGATATGTACCAAAATTCCATTAAGAAATTAACCTTCAAATGCAAAATTCAAATAATCCAACCATACAAGGTATTCTACAAAATAAAGGAGATATCAATTATCGATTCCGACGACCCGGCCCTGATGCTTAGTTAAGAGCTAATCGCCAAACAGCTGCCCTCCTGCAAGGTCCGGGGGGGACCACCTCTACTCCACCAACTCGCCATGTGTAAATAGCCAGGACAAGGTGACTCGCGAGCTGTGCTCGAATGTAACACCTGTAAATTGAGACGAAATAAATAAAAAACAACATCAATGTAATTTGCATCTTCATTATTATAAAACAACAACAAATTAAATTAACAATGTAAAAACATATTTTAACATTATATTTTAACATTTAACACGAAAACGTTACAATATTTTCTTTAAATATATATTAATATTAAAATGCCAAGTTTTTTTACGTCATTGGAATATTATATTAATAAATTCTCAAATTAAATTTATTATACTTGGAACATATTTTAAGCATTGTTACAATTTATAAATATAATTTCACCAGAAACCGCGAGAGGCGCTGCTTGCGAGTGAAAGTAGCAAATTTGCAAATAAAATTGCAAAGAATATTTATTTCAAATCAAATTCAAACCAGAAACCTTCCCAGTAGTATAGTAAATATATATATATAACTTCCTAAAGTTTCACGGCGATTGGATAATCTTACCTTTTAAAAACATTCATCGTATAAACAAACTAACAATCATCGTGTAAACAAACCACGTGTAAATTATTAACCAATCAAATTCATTTATCGTCGCGACCAGTGCTGCTCCCAAGCGGTAAAAAAACTGAAACTAACGCTTTTTGGTTTTATATTTAAAAAAATCACATTAACCTTTTTAGTTTTTTGAATAGCCTCTATGTTAAACGAAATCTTCAGCTACCTATATGCGAAATTTCATAATGATTTATTCTGTAGAATTTGCGCAACGCGATAACAAACATCGATTTTGGATTTCATTTTTATAGATATAAGGAAAGGATATACATATTTTTAAATATTCTGAAATATCACAAAATTCTGTGCATGTCACCTTTGAATAAAAATATACCTTTGAATATTTATGTGTATTTAAAAATATATATTTTTTGTTTACATTTTTTGTATTTACAGTATATATATTCTAATTTCTCTCTTGTGTCCACATTTATGTTGGCATCTTGTCAAATTCCATAATATGGGGCAATCTGACCTGTGCTTAGTGATATACCTAACCTAGGTCTTGATGCATTACGCCATTTCACTAACAACGACACCAATAACAACGTCGTTTACTCGGATCATCTCTAGAAAGATATATTTTTCAAAGCAGGACTGTATAAACAGATAATAGGTCTGAATGAAGGCTATAATACTATATTCTGAAGATATGCCGAGCTATATGTGTGTACCGATTCTTTAAGATATATAAAATGAAAGGATTTAAAAGCACGAATGTTTCCTTTAAACATAATACAAACTTCTACTGCCCTTACTGCGATGAAAAAATATATTGGGAGGGCTTGGCTCATCAGTGGTGAATCCTCCCAGCGGTTTCGCCAATTTAATTCACCAGACCGCTTCTCAGAGCTCTAATACTGTATTGGATTATTCTGGTTATATACTCAGCACTGAACGATCGAATCTCAAAAATGGTTTTCAAGAAAACTATGGACATAAGCTTATAGGACAGTAGAATTACATTCAAATATTTGCATCAAGCAATGCTCTTCCGCAAACAATAAAGACGAGGCCAGTTAGGCATAAATTAACACAAAGCAATAACGCGCCATCTATACATATAAAATGAAAGGATTTAAAAGCACGAATGTTTCCTTTATACATAATACAAACTTCTACTGCCCTTACTGCGATGAAAAAATATATTGAAAGATCTGTTAAAAGATAAATCTATAAAAAGATATGTTGAGAATGTGTGATATTTCTTATGACATAGGATAAGTTAAAGGGGAGGACTATGTGACAGGAGAAAAAAAACCGAATTGATTTGTCTCCACACCTAACCTGCAGCAGAACGTCAAATAGCATCAGCTTGGCTCGAAGGTCAAGCAAGAGAAGTAGCAATCTTGCATTGTATATCGAACACTTGGCGTTTCTTGTGTATTTACATTGATGGCGTGTAGAGTTCGCATGGAGCGAATGGTGCACGCAAGGGCAAACTAACTATTTCAATAACCAAAAATCGCTGGACTAACTTAAATGACGAACTTGCAAATTTCAATAGAGGTCAGTGTTGTAGGTGTTGTGCATTCCTTCACAAGGGTCCGTAGAAAAGCTGGCTTCACTCGAAATATATCTCAATGATGATAAATATTGAAATACACAATCAATAAATCTTTCGTAATTTAAAATAAAATAAAATATTATTATATTCGACACACAACAACACACACAAAATACAATACCCAATAAATGGCGCATGAATTCTGTCAGAGTGAAATTTAACACGCGACCACACAACACACACATTATCATGTATATATAAATATTATTATCAATAATATAATTATTAGTATAATAGTGAATATATTTATTAATTGATATAGTAATATATCATAATCATTGTCAACCCCAGAATATGGTAATTATCCTGTTATCAAACAAATTAGCAATATCTGGGGTTGAGAGAAACTATGAAAGTGATTCCTTGCAGATATCTACCTCTATATCACACAGATTCAATTAAATAGGTCAAATATTGTAGAAACGAGGAATTGCACAAAAACATAAACAAATATTTATTTTTTTCCCCTTAGATGTAAACATTTTTGGCATTTCTCAACATTATAGACATTCATATTTAAAACAAATTTCTATGATCTCTCTGTATGACCACAATTAATGAAAGGGCTTAGCTGAGCATTGCTGAATTCCTCCAAATACCTTGGCCAAGGATTAAGCTTCAAATACTGGCCATGTGAGTAGAATAAGCCATAGTATAATAATAGCGGTCTGGTAAATTGAAGTTAAGAAGTCGCTGGCACAAGCTACAATCACGGCTAAAGTGATTGTAGGAATTTATTTTGGAGATGCATAGCTTTAACTTTTTGTAATCCGAAAAAAATTTAAGAGGTTGTGTGTGTTGGATAGTAATCGAGTATCTTATCAGAATAAATCGCTTTACAAAGCAACCTTTCTGGAGAGTTTATACACCGCGATCATTGTTTAGTGCCATGATATCTTCATGATGCAGTTACCATTACCTCGCTATATCTGGCTCATATTCCTGCAAGTCTCCATACCACATATTGTCTTGGCTCTTTAGGTTAGCCAATGTAGATACTTCGTGTTTATTCTGGAGGTTGGATAGCATTCAAAGAAAATACATCATTTATAGCTGAAATATATATATTTCTTTGTGAAATATAGTTCAAAAGTGAAATTGTACTAGGATCAGGGGGATAAATTGAGAAAAAAAGCATCTCTTGATCGGGCAACTGGAGCAAGTCATCAGCAACTCTCAGTTCCACAATCAGGAGATGCCTTTTTTCTTAATATATTTCTTTGTTTGGTCCATTGGCTAGGGGCAGAGACTCTAGCTCAAAAAGGCATACAAAGTATCTTTCATATTACCACACACTCACAATGTTACCAGGGTCTCACTCACAATCGGTAGCTATAAGTAACCAAACGAGGTATTGGAATACTAAGATAACTATATTTATTCGAACTATCTCTACAGAAAAAAAAGAAACATACCAAGCACTTGATTCCAAACGTACATACAATCTTCTTTATTATGCAACATGATCACTTACACACGCTTCTTTAAACGGAACAACTTGACCGTGTGGTGACGATGATGATAGAAAAAATGCCTTTCTTTATCTTATAAAATAAACTAAGAATCTGAAATGGAAAAAAAAATAAATAAAGGCTGTCAATTATAAATTATAGAAAATCTCATTAAAAAAGAGACCAAATTAGTTTAAAGAACTTTTTCAAAAAGCGATGCCGGCACACATTATATATATGCTTCAAAATACACACACACTTCACTAAAAACTACACACAAAATATAATAAAAATTCAAGTTTATGAGATTAAATTTTTGTATTTTAAAAAATAGATTATTTTTAAAATTTCCCAATATATATACGAGTATGTGATAAGGTCCTGTCGACTTATCTGTGATGAGGTATCCTGTCGACTCTCGCTATAGCTGTGGTAACCGAGGGTCAAACCTGTAGTAACCGAAAGGGACAGTCAGGGCGTGGAGAGTTTTCTAGTACCTCTCTGCACCTTGGAGGACCTTTAACAGTTCTCACAGAGTACAGGCAGTCGTGGTCGAGGCAGAGTGGAAAGCTTGGGAATGTCCACACACTAAAAACGAAGAGACACAGTTGTAGTAGGAAAGTTCCGTGAACAGATAGGAGTCGAGCTAAGAGCAAGATGGAGTTAGAAGAGTCTTACTGTTTTACATGGTCGATGAGGTGGACCTGGGTACAACCGACAAGGGCTCACGCCGATGGTGAAGTGACTCTGATTTCGGCTAAAACCGAGGTTTTATATACCTTTGCCGAGGAGGGAGACATGCGAGAATTTGGACTTTGAACAGGTCCAAAGGGCGTGGGGGCGTCTGCGCTATTCTGCACCCTTTGACCTTGATGGCAACGACTTGCCAAATTCCTTTTTAGGGTTGTTGTATTTCTATCTCGATCTCTTGCTTAGCTCAGCTCTTAATTTATTACATAGTTTTATTTATTCATCCTCAGTTTGTGCAAAGTACATTACATATGGTGATGCAATGACACATGTCAATCATGCGTATAATTATTTATATATGTGTTTCTATATACAACATGACAATCTTGTTATAAGTATTATACAATATAGGGTTGTTGGTTTAAATTACCATATATATCCTCTTTTTTTCCCCATCTAAATTGAAGATGTAGTTATGAAATTTTTGTTTCTATTACACAGGTCTACAAAAAAACTTTTTTTTTTGCACAAGAGAACCTGATGGTGTTTCTAGTGTAACTTTTCATGCTGAACTCAAAAATCTAATAAGAAATTTTCCATCACCCATGGTTTTTGCCTGATGGTCTTTTTTTAGTATTGGGATAAATACAGTAATAAATGCAACCAATGTTACGTAAGCATTTTTAAAGTTACATCATTAACTAAGCTAGCGGTTTATTTTTGACAAGAAGAGTTGGTATGTGGAGCCAAAAGCTTTATTTTATTTGTTATTAATTAAATTTTGCTCTTTAAGAATCATAAATATTAATTTAAATAACAAATTATTGAAATTTTATTGAATATATATAATTTATTATTATATAATATTATAATCTGTTTTGTTTTCAACTCAAAAATAACGACAAGCTCTGTAATGCTATTTGCTCATTAACAGTTTTAATATATATATTTAAATTGAACCTAACGATTTGTTTAATAGATTTGCAGCAGAAGTGACAGGTAAATTTGAAGTGATTAGTTTATTCTTCTCTATCGATTTGCTTTTATAAATCGTGTGCACTAGACTGTGTCAATATGCCGAGGCGTTGCATTAATATTCCTGATTTTTTCTGTTATATTTGTGGGGAATTAACTTTCAAAGTTCAAAGGCGAAACTTTACACCGCTCATCAAAATGTGCTATGAACTTTTTTTGGCTTTAAAGTCGGTGATTAAGATAAGACTTGGGCTCCTCACCATTGTTGTGTAATTTGTGTTCGACATCTTACAGGGTGGATTAAAGGTGAACGTCATATGCCTTTTGCGGTTCCAATGATATGGAGGGAACCTAAAGACCATTCTTCAGACTGTTATTTTTGTTTGACAAAGACTACAGGTATTACATCCAAATCAAGACATACAGTTGAATATCCAGATTTGCCTTCTGCTATGAGACCGGTTCCTCATAGTGATATATTTACCTGTTCCACAGCCTCCTGAAATGTAATATTTAGTGCCGATGATTCAGATAGACGAGAGCAACAGTGGGATGACACAAATTTTGAAGCAGGTGCTTTATCTGAACCTCATTTATTAACCCAAGGAGATTTGAACGACCTCGTACGTGATTTAGATTTATCCATAAAACAGAGTGAACTTTTAGGCTCTAGGTTAAAAGGCTGGAATCTTCTGCATAAAGGCACAAAAGTATGCTTTTTTCGCAAGCGTCAAGATGAATTTCAAGACTTCTTTTCACAAGAGAATGATTTAGTATATTGCAATGATGTTGTTAGTCTAATGGAAGCGCTTGGTGATGACCATGATACAGAAGAGTGGCGTTTATTCATTGATTCTTCAAAATTTAGTATGAAAGCTGTTCTCCTTCACAATGGAAATAAGTTCCCATCAGTGCCAATAGCACATGCATCCAACATGAAAGAGACTTACGAAAACATGAAACTGCTTTTGAAAAAGATAGAATATGAAAGACACGGTTGGAAAATATGCAGCGATTCGAAAGTCGTTGCTCTCTTGCGTGGATTACAGCTTGGATATACAAAATTTTGTTGTTTTCTGTGTGAGTGGGATAGCAGAGATAGGGAAAGGCATTACATTAAAAAAATCTGGCCAAACCGTAAAATCTTTACTCAAGGATATAAAAATATTGCAAATCTACCCTGATCGATTCAGAAAATATTTACTTACCACCATTACATATTAAACTGGGATTAATGAAGAACTTTGTCAAGGCAATGGATCGAAATGCCAGTGGATTTGCCTACCTAAAACAAAAATTTTCTAGTATAAGTGAAGCGAAGATTAAAGAAGGCATTTTCGTTGGACCTCAGATTCGAGAATTGCAGCAGGATGGAAATTTTCAAAATAGTTTGAATGAAGTTGAAGCAGCAGCATGGAATTCCTTTAAAAACGTTTGCAAAAACTTCTTAGGAAGTGTCAAGGTTGAAAATTACCGAGACATAGTTAATGATCTGTTGCTTTTCTACAAGGCACTGGGATGTAACATGTCCCTCAAGATCCATTTCCTGCATTCACATCTAGATTTCTTTCCAGATAATCTTGGCGCAGTTAGCGATGAGCATGGTGAGAGGTTTCATCAAGATATATCAAGCATGGAGAAGCGGTACCAAGGTAAATGGAGTCCCGCTATGCTTGCCGACTACTGCTGGACACTCAAGAGGGATCTACCACAAGCAAAGTATAGAAGAAAATCCACTGTCACTGCTTTTCAATAAATAAATATGTTTAGTTCATATATGCCTATATATTAACAATATTTCCAAATTTCAAGTAGGTGTATCTCAGAAATATTGCGTAATAGAAAAAACTAATGGTATATTTGGATTCAGGACATGTAGATAAGATGCTATTTCTTTGTGGACAAAGAAAAATATTTTTTGATAAACCAGTGTAATGTAATAAGGGTTATGCAAAACTGCTTACGTAACATGGTTTGCATTTTTTACTGTATTTATCCCAATACTAAAAAAAGACCGTCACGCAAAAACCATAGGTGATGGGAAATTTCTGATTAGATTTTTGAGTTCAGCATGAAAAGTTACACTAGAAACATAATCAGGTTCTCTTGTGCAAAAATCTTGTTGACCAGTGTTATTAATGCTGTGTACACATATTTTTATTTTAAAAATTCCTATTTCTATGTAACATTTTTATTTATTTCATTCATTATTTTCAGCATTTTATAAATTACCCAATTACTTATAAACATATCTAGAGTAAGTTTTCGACCAGCGCCGCCTGTCAGCCAATCAGGTTTGCGTGACGTCATTGCTACGATCTGCTGCTTCTCTCTTTATTTGGCAGCCGAGTGTTTTCCGCTCCCCGTCGTCTGATTTTCATCTTAGCCGTTACGATGAAGCTGACCCTGGTTATGTTCCTCTTTGTTATGGCGGTATCCGTGCCCGCCACATATGCTCAAGAAACTGGCGTAAGTGACTTTTTTTTTTTTTTTTTTAACTTGACAAAATAAATTTTCCGTATTTATTAATATAAAAGTATTTTTACATTAGATTTTCTCTTTCATACACTTTTATTTTATTTGAAAATAGGTTTATTTGTTCATAAATATTATTTTTAAATTGAACATTTCGTTCAGAATTGAAAAAAAACTCAATAAACATCTTTTTTTTTTTAATATTAAAAATTAATTCGTAGAGCTTGTGTAAAAAAACGACTTATATAATTTAAATAATTAGCAATTAATTAAATAGAAGGTTTAGAAATGTAGATAAATATTTTATTTATGTTTCGAAGTAAAGTCTCCAAATTAATTATTTATATTCTGCCGCTATAAATTGATTTTCGATAGCGCTTTAAAAAACTTTCCAGAGCTCTATGATTTACCAAAATGATATTCTATTGATGTGCGTTTCGAGGTATAAAGTTTTTGTAATAGAAGCACTTTGTGTGTCCATTTGGTTTTTAATTTGTACCTTTCACCTTTTTTTTACTTAACCATAACCTATAATTTTCAAGTTTGAATTTCGGTGCCATTTGTGCATACCAGAAATTTAGGAGGAAGTTATAATCTATTTCAGAGAGATTCTAATTTAGTTTGTATACAATTTTATATATAAAGTGAATGTGGATATTGTTTATCTAAAATTAAATAAAATACAAGTGTTTTGGAGCCAATCCGCTTTGCCAAACAAAACAATTTACATCAAAATTCACATATGCATTCTATAAACGAACAACAAAGTATCAGCTTTGTAAAAAGAAAACATATTGTAATTTTAATGTAAAATTTAATTTTATATACAGATTCATTTGAACATTGTTTAAATGATTAAACATCTGCGTAAAAATAATATTTTTATAATGACACAATTAGGTCATTATAAATTCGGTTGTTTAAAGTAATTTGACTAAAATATATATTTAAAATTATGATAAAACTTTATAGAAAAAAATCTATTGTGGCACTAGCTAGTATAAATCATTCAAAAGGAATTTTTATGTACAAGGCTACAACCACAATACGCGTATGCGTTTAGTCAAACTTTTAGTTATATCATATTTAACTCAGAACCTTTTTCAACATGTAGCTTTTTTAATTAATGTATGCAAAATTGAAATAATTAATATCACAAAATTTTATATAATAACGCTATTAAATCTTAACATATTCATTTAGATATAGTTTATATAAGAGAGAAAGGTCAAATTTGTCTCTCTATTTTTTTTTCACGATAATTTGATGATATGCTTTTTATTGAATTTATTTATAAAATAAGCATACTTTTTAAAATATTAAGTATATTAAGTGTGCAGAGATTTTCAGTCTTGAACAAAAGTTGATTTCTTTGAAAGGAATATTTTCCCTTATATTATACGCATGTACAAAAAAAAAACTTTAAATTCCAACTTTTATGGAACATATTCTATTCCGATTTATCATCAGCCGTTTTTATGATTTTAAACTTAAAATTTAATCATCTTGTAAAATATTTGAGAAATTACGCTCTTAATTGTGAGAATTATCTCACCATTGTGTTTGTATATTATGCAATCTATTTTTTGGTCTTAAAATTTAAAAAGAATTAATGTTAAAACTGGTCAACAACTTTAGATTTTATGGAATTTAAAAGGAAGTTTTTATTTATAGTAAAAGTCAATTTTAGAGAGAATCGAATATAAAAAATTGTAATAATATATATATTCAATATATAATTCAAATAATATAATTCAAATAATATAATTCAAGTATATATATAAATTATATATATATATACTTGAATGCTCTCTAAAAATGTTATATAAAATTTTAAAACTTAGAGAGTATTATATAATATATATATTTTAATTTGTTTTCACTTTAAATTGCAAGGTCATATATTTCACATATAGATTATTAAGCGTTGGTATAAAGATATTTCTTATATAGTCAAAAATAATAAATTATATTTACGAGAAAGAAAGTTTTACAGAGTTTTTATATTTCTTTATGAATGTTAGTTTTTATGTGTAGAATACAAGGTTCATCTATTTTATTATTATACATAAACCTATCTATCCATATATTGTAAAAGACGGTTCTATTCCAACATGAATCCGATGTTGACAAGACATAAAATGGCCTCCATACAACAGAGAATAACACATTCTACCACATGTGTGTCTGTGATGCAAGTACCAATGGTGCAATGAATACAAGGTAAATAGGGGTTTTCACACTCGAGACATAGACAGCCTAAGTCGCTATGACCTTGTAAAACCCACGCTGCGTTTACCGACGAGAGTTTAGCTAACATATTTTTCCCAAGCCAAACTCACCATTTTACATTAAATTTTCCACTGACATCGCTTTCAAGTTTTATATTTCTTTGTTCATTTCTATCATTAATCGCAATATATTTAATCTTCTCTCATCTTCCTCTGCTTAAATCTCTAATGAATGACCAGACAAGTGCTGCTACATTAGTCTGCCATTGTTGCTACGTTAGCCTACCATTGTTACTACGTTAGTTGGCTATTGTTGCTACGTTAGTTGGCTATTGTTGCTACGTTAGTCTGCCTTTGTTGCTACGATAGTCTGCCATTGTTGCTACGTTATTCGGCTATTGTTGCTACGTTGGCGGACCATTGTTGCTACGTTAGTATTTTATTGTTACTACCTTAGTCGGCAAATGACGCTTAGTATGTCATTGTTGCTACGTTAGTCGGCTATTGTTGCTACGTTGGCGGACAATTGTTGCTACGTTAATGTTCATTGATGCTACGTTAATGTTCATTGTTGCTACGTTGGTAGTCCATTATTGCTACGCTTGTTGATCATTTTTGCTACCTATTATTCCATTGTTGCTACATTAGTCTGCTAGTTGGCTACATTAGTAGGGCATAGTTGCTACGATAGTTGCCCATTGTGGCTACATTAGTGGGCCATTGTTGCTACGTTACCCAATAATTGTTGTTTCTTTAGTCGACTATTGTCGCTACGTTAATGGTCAGTGTTGCTACGTTAGTATTTTATTGTTGCTACGTTAGTTAAGCATTGTTGCTACGTTTAGTGGGCCATTGTTAGTACGCTAATTGGGCATTGTTTCTACATGAACCGGTCATTGTTGCTACGTTGGTATTCCATTGTTACTACGTTAGTCGACCAATGTTACTACGTTAGCCTGTAATTGTTACATTAGTTTGCCATTGTTGCTATGTTAGTCTACCATTGTTGCTATGTTAGTTCAGCCATTGTTTCTACGTTAGTCGACCAATGGTACTACGTTAGCCTGCCATTGTTGTTACATTAGTCTGCCATTTTAGCTACGTTATTAGGTCATATATTTGCTACGCTAGTTGACTATTGTTGTTGTTGTGTTAGCCGGCCATTGTTGCTTCTTTAGTGGCCATAGTTGCTACGTTAGCTGACTATTGTTATTATGTTAGCTGGCCATTGTTGCTACATTAGGCGGCCATTGTTGCCTCTTCAGTAGGCCATTGTTGCTACGTTATTAGGACATTGTTGCTACGTTAGTGGGACATTGTTGCTACGTTAGTGTTCCATTGTTTACTACGTCATTTCTGCCAAGTACATTGGCGTACAGACTTTGGTCCAGGCAGCCTGCCATCTGTCGGTGTTTCCAAGTACGGACAACAGGATTGTCGAGTTTGCTCTGGTGGTCTACGAATTGCCGAAAGACCTTTCATTTAAATTATTTTTCCTTCTAAATTTATGGTATCACTTTCAATTTAGTGTGAAGTTTTGATAAATATTTATGTGAGACAAGGTATGGATCTTACCAAATTTGTTATCTATATCTATCCATTTCTTGGTATAGTGATGTTCTAAGCCTACTTTAATTTCACTAACTAGTCTTTCGTTTATTGAACAGGTTTTTAAAAAGTATTTTTCTTAAGTAATTTTCCATAAACGTACATTATTGTATTATGAATCAATCTACGAGGTCTGCCTATAGCACAGCGTGAAACCCGATTGCACACAGTCCTCTCCAACAACAAAGGACCGCCAACACCTCCTTAACTTCAAACAACAAAATAGTTCTGCAATATTAAAAATTCCTGCGCCATCTTTCAACAATTTCCCTAAACAAACCCTAAATATTAGGCGTTTGAGATTACATTTTATTCACAGTATAGTTTATTTTATTTTTCTGAATTTGTCGAGCTCTCACCATATTTCTTTCGTTTTTTAATATATATATTTAAAAAGAAGGACTTATTTTGGGTTAAAAATAATCTAATTATTTTCCCATATTTTATATAGGACTATTCTCTCGATCAACTATTTACGAATTAAAAGATGGATGAATAAGCCCATCGAAATATTGAAAATTAATTATTTTAATCTAAAATATATAAAACCTATTCTCTCTATCTTTTATATCATACATTTATTTATCTATATTTATCTTTATATAATATTTATTCATACACACACACACACACACACATATATATATATATATATTTAACCTTATATGAACGCGCTGTGATTAAGAAGTTTCAATCTCTCTCTCTCTCTCTTTAAAATAAAAGTGGTCTATATATTAAATTTCACAAATCTAAAGATAAAATAAAGTAGAAGTCTATATATTGACTTTCTTACAACATATTAGGCTTCTTAACGGAAAGTTTAAAATGTCTCGATTACCAAATAGCTCTTTAATGATTATTTTTAACTATTGGCATTTTATATACATTTTCACATTGAAAATTTCATTTTCTATAGTAGATTGGCATTCTAATTGTGAGTGGTGTCCCAAATGAATGTCATTTTGCCAACATTCCCGCGGGCAAACAATCCAGGTTAAATGGTTTAATTAAAGTGGAAACCTTGACGCCCATAAATATAATCGCATTCCCATTATACTTCCTAATTTAGATTTCTCTCAGCCAAGAACGCCATATCAAACTCAACTCTGTGTTAAATATATCTTAGAGCTTCATATGCGCAAAGGATTTTATGGCTGCGAAGTTTAAAAAAAAAGAAATTCAACATTCTCTCGCCACCTAAACAAATTATCGAGGTATTCCAAGTAAAATTGGCTGAACACGCATTTGAGGTTATGGCGGATAATGGAAGCTAGCCTTCAAATGCCGGTTGTGATCCCTTGATAAACTTGTGACCTAGGAAGTCGGAACCTCCAGTATAGACATCTTCAATAAAGTTCGGTTCAATGGAAAGACATCAATTTGGGGTCAATTTGTAATAAGAGATTAATATTTATTTTAAAAAATAGACACTTCGGCCAGTTAAAGTTTTATTTTCTCAACGTTTCAACAGATATATTTTGATTACTAATTTAAAAAATAAAAAAATATATTAATAAGAATACTGTCCACAAATACAATAGGTATTTACGATATTTTTTATATCAAAGAGAGGAAATTAATATTCGCGCAGGAAAAAAAAAAACGAGTATAGAATTTAGCTAAAACATTTTGTTTAAAACCATTTAAAGCATCGTATCTACGTACATTCGTAGCTAAATGTCTAGCTTCGACATTTGAGAATTCGGGCAATCAACATTTGCCGTTCACGCTAAGATTTTCTCCCCAGTTGGATCAAGTTTTCCTCGTCGCTTTTCCTTATGACTTCACCTTCCTTCATTCGAACCTCTGGCTGAAGAGTACTCCAAGAGATCCGACATATATATAGATTGTACGTTAAAAGAATATTTTCACCCATTCTATTTGATGAGGTCATTGATGAGACATATTTACCCTCCCTACCCCCCTATAGATCTTTTTATTCATTTTAATTAGTGCTGAATTATATTCCCCCATTGAGGTAAAGTTGGATTCAACCAAATTTCAATACTCTAGATAATTATCTACACTAGGTAGAAAGAACCGACGATTAGAACTACTTAAAATTTACTATTATAGGAGCGCGCAGGCTTATGTCAGTTGAACATTGTAAGAAATGGTCTTCAGTGTTTAGCAACAGCAACATTTCCCTAACCAAAATCGCTGGTCCAATTTAAATTACGAGATTACAAATGTCTATAGTGTTACGTTTCTATATTTGAATATAGCCGGGCTAGCCTTTGAGAAAAGCAGCTCTTCTACTGGCCCTTGTGTAATATGACATAGTTTGAACAGAGGGCTGTAGAAAGGCTGTTTTGCTCAAAAGCTCTCTAGTCGGCTATATTCAAAAACAGAAACGTACCGCAATAGAAATTTGAAATCTCGTAATTGAAACAACAATAAAACTTTTCTTAAAATTAAGGATGAAACAATGATGAGAACGGTATAAAACAAATACATTAGAAAACAACAAACTGAAGAAAATAGTTTTATTTGAAGACCCCATAGTTACACACTCGTATTAGCGTGAACCTGACTTCTTTCTGCTCAGCAATACATCCGTGTCCAGATGGTTTAACCTTTATTTATATACTTGGCTTTATTGCCGTGAAGTTGACGGGACTGACGTTTTGTCGAGTGGAGCTTTTTTGGCTTGTGATTGATGGGATCTGAGTTAGGGCAATGTAGATGAAATCTGGAGTCCAGATATCCTACTCGTAATTCACCACTTCTCTTCAGAATCACGAGTAGGATATAGGGTGTTGCAAACGTTAGGGTAAATAGAGTATTACATTAGGTGTGTTCTAACGTTAACGTTTTATTCAAATATAAGCAACGTAATAACCAAAGTATGGAAGCTCATAAGAGATGCTCCCATACTTGCAAGCTTATTCTATAATTTTCCATTTTTCAAACATCTCGAACTATCTTCTTTCAAAAGCATATCTACCATAAACACGTTTTTGCCAATCAAATATCTCTTAAATTCACAAACTTCTGATATGATCCACATTACTAAAGATTTTGAATATAGAGCCAGCCATATTTAAACCTTTAGATAATAAAAAGACATATATTGGATTGAATAAAATATTTATTTTTTAAATAAAATACAATTTTTTTTTAAATATAGGATAGACATTTTTTTTCTCCTTTAATATTATTTGATATTTAACTGAACCTGATTGTAATTTTTATAATATTTTTTTTTCATGCACAAATTTCCCCTCCCATACCTCCTTTGTATTCTAAAAAAATATTTCAACTGTGGTATTAAAATGATACAAAAATGTAATGCCTTCACAAAGGTTGGCGTTCAGACAACCGAAATATTGGCAAATAAATCTTGTATTCAATCCGATATATGCCTTTTTATTATTTAAATTACTAAAAATATTGTTATGGATTGTTCTATTTAACAAAATTAAAGACACGTGATGCTCTCTTAACAACCCATGTAAAACCATTGTTCAAAAAGGTATACGTATTCTGTTCTGTATAAGTTTAAGGTTGGTTGGCCTCTCAGCTTCGATGAACCCATTTTTACACATTGCTACGGCACAAGGTAAAACCTTTCAACCACTGTTAGAGATAATTTAGAAAATATCTAGAATTCTGTCAATTTTTTAGGCGTCGCGAGCAATAACTGTCTTGTTTAATTCACCTGGAGCAACATTGCTAGCCTCAAGTAATTATGCCACCGATTGTTCACAATGTTGGCTCTACACTTGGGCCCCAGAGTTAGCGTCAAGAAAGAGATTCCTGGAATTATATACATATCAAATGTTAAGCATTTGCCTCACTTCAAGGGATTATTCCTCATGTTCTCGTTACCAGCTCGATAGCACGTAGGCCCAGTATTCAAGTTCCCGTATAACGTGAAGCCATATTGCCAGCCCACTAACCAAACAAATTGCTATACGTAGTTTGAGCGATATAAGACTGCCGTATATATCCGTAATAAATATTTAATGATTCTAGATAGGCAGGTTTTTTCTGTGTTTGGCGGGGTTATATGAATTGGCCGTATTTTAACCTCACCCCTCGGATTCTAAGTGGATAGAAGGTGTCTGGCTAATCACTATCCCGACCTGCCTCTACCTAAAGTCCAATCATAAAGTTGTGAGTCACCTTGAAGCCATGCAGCTGGGCACACGTCACGGCAATAATTGGATCAGAGGATTGCCACATCGCGTGGAATGCGTGGAGAATTCACAAGTTTGTCCTCTAACTTTCCTCGATGAAGCTTTATATGAAGATAGCTATTCTTACGGCGGTGTGGAAGGCTCAGCAACATCACAAATGTTAGGTGAGGTACAGCATGGAGACATCAAGCCCTAGCATTCCCAAACACAGGAATGCCGAGAGAGAAGTAAGTCTTATACAGGGACTTGCCTCCAATCATCCGTCTGAAGGATCGTAGTCATCAACACATTTCTTTTGTCCCAGTCCTCCAAGTTGAACGTTACTAGTTCGAGAAGTATCATAGAGTGAAGATCTCGGACCGTTCGTACTTTCAAATTTATAAGTCAAAAGAATACTTTGTTCTATCAAACTTTGGTGGGTTTTACCCTAGGAGAATTAGTCCCAAGATTGGTGTGTCTCTTCAATCATGCTCCTTTCTTCAAGCGGTCGATCCATAGCCAATATCTGGTGGTAAAAAGTTAACTTTGTTTAGTTGATCCCTTCATTGAGGATTTTAATGCGGCTGTTTTCCCCTTGTCTTCCATATAGCGTTCATCTATTAGTAGGTGGATCCGCATTTACAAGCCGTTTCCATCTTCCAGGGAAAGTTAGTGTCCTCTTCCATAGATAATGGAGTTGTAGATTTTTCCCGGTCTCTGGTCGAGTCTTCTGGGCTTAGCCGCTCTAGGGCGAAGTTCACCCTCTATGTTGAGAAGCCAAGTTTAGATTTTTATTCCTAAGAGATGGGATCTTATAGTATGATAGTTCCCACACTCCTACAGTCCTGTAAAGGACAACTTTCGGTGTGGCATACTATTGATAATTGGAAGATGGTCATTGTTGTCGCTTCTTTCTTTAAGCGATGAGAGCGACCTTGGTGAGATTCTGGGGAGTTTCTCTATACCTCACAGTTCAGTGTAGACAAGGTGAACTGGCCAAGTGGATTAGAAACATCAATGTTCATGGAACACTTAAGAGCCAAAACAAACTCGGTGCTGACACGTTTGGCCAATCGCTCGTAAAATCAGAAGTTTTCAAGCGACGTAACTACTTGGAGCTAGAAAGATTTCTGTATATTATTGGCAGAATCTGTGAGGATTGCATATTTGGATTAAAGATAAAGATAAAATGGTGTGTAACGAAGAAAATGGGTGAACTGTGTTTATTTTCGATAACAGGCATTATTACCATCGTCAGTCTATTGGACTCTGGTTAGATGAAGGTGAAAGTACTTCTCCCAAACGAATTGCCTTAATCTATATATATAAAAATGGATGTTTGTTGGTTGGTCCGTTGGTCCGTCCGTGAGTCCGTCCGTGAGTGATAATCTTCTACATCGCTCAACTAATCGTGATGAAACTTTGGGAAGATGTTTAGTATACTACAGGGATGGTTTATGGCTAATTACTCTTTAGAAATAACCTTTCGTTGCATTTCTATTTACAATAAAACGTAAATTCACTCGCAATCTGCGCCCCTCTCGCGGCAGACGGGGGATGGCGGCGCGCGACGATTGGCTGCCGGCGCAGCACGTGACCTCCCTGCCCCCCCCCCCCCCCCCCCCCACCGAGTAAATGAGATCTCCCGGCTGACGGCCGAGCAGCGCCCTCTAGAACGCGTGACGATTTTGACGGCGCGGGGCGCTCCCGGTTGGACAGTTGCGCGGGGACAGAGTGACCTCGCGGGTGCCCTCCGGGAACTACGTCCATCTTCCATATGTAATATACATTTAATCGTGTAAACCCGGGCGTTGCCCGGGTCATTCGTCTACAAATTCGCAGTAGTTCACTAATTCAAACCAAAATTTCCATACATAGGTAAAAGAATACTGGGAAGACTGACATTTATTAATGCAGTGATTATAATCAATGCTTACAATGAAGGGCTATATTGTCTATATATATAAAAATCACCTTCAAATTTTAACGTAACGTTCCATTCTCAATCCCGTTGGGCTTTAGATCGGCTAAAACATTTTTATCTTTATTAGTGAATATTAACTTTACTGTACTGAATAGTTTAGTATAATGTTAATTCAACATATTACAATTTAGCCACTGCAACGCGTGGCCGGGTTCGCTGTGTAGTATACTATCAGGACGATTTCTGGCGAATTATTTTAGAATAATATTTATAGCAATAAATATAGCGAATTTAAGACGTAGTGATTATATTCTGTGTTTGTGCATATATAGATATTTTACAGAAAATGTGAGAACGTTCTATTAGAATATCTCGAAAACAAAAAACAATACATATAAACGAGTTCACTGACATTTATTAATGCAGTGATTATAATCAATGATTATAATGAAGGGCTATATTATCTATATATATAAAATTCACTTTCAACTTTTAGCGTAACGTTCCATTCTCAATCCCGTAGGGCTTTAGATCTGCTAAAACATTTTTATCTTTATACGTGAATATTGACTTTACTGTACTGAATAGTTTAGTATAATGTTAATTTAACATATTACAATTTAGCCACAGCAGGGCGTGGCCGGGTCCGCTAGTTACTTATATTTGTGCTAGTCGCTTTTTGCTTAGAATACTTCGGCCGCATATCTTAATGAGATATGTGAGATCAACTACAGTACGGACGCCTTGGTAGGCATATAGAACATTAATACAGGTCAGTGATTTTTCACGATAACATTGCGTGGGGTATAGATGTATAACGTAGAGGATATCCGAGCTTAACGACGGTGCTACCCGAAATGTCAACAGGGATGGAAGGTACCAATTATTCAGGTACCACTTCACGATAACAATGCGTGGGCTTTAGATATAACTTATGGAATATTCGGAAACAAAAAGCTGAAATATCGAAATATGAGGGGCATAATCTTGAGCTCGGGTATATCGCATGATAGAAATGCATGGGCTAGAGTTATAGCATATAAGGAAGGAGGCTCAAGAGCTCCAAAGAAAGCTTCGAATCCAGAATGTGGGTAGACAAAGGTGGATTGTTACTTGCCAAATACCGGTACGTGGACTAGAGCGTATAGAATACGAGGCCCAAGATCAAGAAGAATTGCGACCAGGAATGTATGCAGACAAGGGCGGGCGCCCAGGTACCAATTATTGCGTGGTCCACCCGCGTGCTTGCGTGAGCACCGCTGTCCCCGTCCTTCCGTCGCTATAATTGCGAAGACGGATTTCACCCAATGCCGCTTTCAATTTACTCTTCGGAATGGATTGGAGTGGATCACTTGTTGTCTGGGCCGATCGATCGCCAGCTAATGGCAGATAAGGTCGTAAAGTTGGTACATAGTCGGTCCACTTAGCCCGTATCTGGATTGGTTGGTTCTAGGTAGAGGTCTCATTGGGGTGTTCACTTTAGCTCCAAACTTTTAAACTAAGAACACCAACGTGTGAAGTGAAATATGAGGAACTTATTTTTCAAATTCCTCATATGCTAAAGACATCTCTTATAATTGTGAAGATGAAATATTGTTCTTTTTGATTAATCCGGACGGCAGGATAAGACACAGATGTTCAAGTTTTGTGGCACGATCAGTTAGAAGGACTCTTATCGTATAGATTTACCTTTACCACAATTGTCCTAAGTGTTTAACCATTTTAATTTAAAACATATAGAATGTTTTCAAAAGATAATATAAACTATTTTCCTCCAGGTGCGTTTGAAAGATTTTAGGTTGTTTTAAGGTGTGTTAATAAAGTAACTGTATCTAAATAACTTTATAAAGCAGGCGTTAAGTATTTCTCTCCATGGTATAAAAGGCCTGTTAGAATCACTTCGGGCAAAGATGGAACGATATTCGGTTCCAATACGTACGGTCAGTATTCCCCTTGGCAAAGATGGAATGACCTACTGCCCAAGAACAAATGCAGTTAGCATTTGTTTGAAAAGAATAAAATTGTTTTAGGAACTAATAGATATGCGGGTATCACCCCACTCCATTTAAGCGTTCTTCGGTTGTAAAGAGACAGTATAGTCATCGATGTCTAGTGCGATTCACACATTCGATCGCGTGTAATCGCCGAATTCTATTGGCAGAATCAGGACCTTGAAATGCCTAGTACAGGACGTATATATACATATCTTGGTTCTACTGTAAACTCGCCAAGGACATTTGAATAAATTCGGCACCGAGGATGTAGTAAGTTGCCAACCAGCCGTCCGAGGAATGGAGGAAACAATGATTTGCATATATTTGAAGGTTGAATTTGAACCTAACAAACTATATTGAAAGGTCTGTAAATTGAGCAACTCAGAATTCTATTGATGCAGATATTTTGGCGTCTGTTGACTTTTTTTTGCAGCTAGGTATCTAGGCTCTAGCAGTGGAGTGACATCTCGGACTTAATATGGGTAGATTTTGTCAGTGGGATCATAACTCTTGAATGTATATCTCCACTACTCTGCAGTTAACTGAATGGTATTCTATAATATTTTGTAAATATCGAACTCATGTTCACGTGGTGTTCGGATATTTTTCAGAAAAAAAGGATCTATTAAATTCTTATAAAAAAATCTCTCTCCATTTGTACGAGAACAGAAGCACAAATTATGTTTTCTCTTAGGTAAGCTTAAACCATGGTGCGTCCCACTTCTGCTGGATTGCATACAGTTTAAAGCTTCTTGTTTTAAAACTAGGATAAATTGGTGGTATAACTGCCATATATATGGACCAATCTGTGAATTGCAACTCAGCAGATCCTACGAGGTGACCCAGCCGACATAACTGCAGACGTGGCTGAGGTTCGTTACCTGAGATAAGAAAGTGTTGCCAAGGCCGTTCTCCAGGCGTGTCCACTGAGTTGCATAAGTGCCAGTCCGTTGCACATTACCGCAAAGTCGTTTGGTTGGGACATTCCCCATTTTTGCTCGAGTGACTTTGTCTGACAGTTAATTACACAGTGGTGTGAAAAAGTTAAGAAACGTATATAAATAGTGAAAAAGGCATCTCCTTATCGTGCAACTGAAAGTTTCTGATGGCTTGCGCCATCTATCTATCGGATTAAATATCAACTATTCTCGTTGATTTTTAATTATTCCAGAATTGGCCAAATACCCATTCTTGATTAATCAAGAAAACCATTTCGTTTCCTACCTTTTAGATATCAGTCTCCCAGCCATATTCTGGCCCAATCTGGGACGTCTTAGAGTCCGAGCGATGGTAAAAGGTCTGGTAACTTCACCCATAGGAGATTGTTGAAGAGAACAAACTTTTCTACTGTTTCTCATAACAATCTTAATCAAATTAAATTTGAAAATAAAAAGTATGAGCATTATAAAACTCAGTGAGTTTGGTAAACAAATACAACCAAGGTGGCGAGTAAAAACCTAAACATTTTTTTAATCCCTATTACACGTGGAACAGGCCATGATAATCATGGTGGGTAGAAGTTGGCGATTGCTTTTACTGTAAGTGCACCACATGTCTACACATGTGAAAAGCAGTTCAACTTTGCACTTGCAAGAATTGGGGGCCATTGGAGCATTTTTTTATTAGAAAAAAAAGTGCCCAATGCGGGATTTGATCCTGGGTCGCAGTGGTCGAAAACCAGCGGTTTAGATCACCCTTCCACCGACCCCATAAACAAATAAACTTCAACAGATATATTTTTAAATAGATAAACATATTTACGCGACACTTGATTTATACAAGATTTATACCTGATTTATATAATAAATACCTATATTTTCTATTTGCGTCAAATCCCTTTACTTTAATATAAACGAAAAAGATTATATTTACGGAGAGTTACTCCTTGTTCCACATCCACTGTGGTGGCAAGACAGCATAGATGAAGGAGATCTTCCGAAAATATCATGGTATCCGTTTATGTTGCAATAATGAATTTGACACAAAAATGGAAAATATGGTTTCAAGAGATATTAATACTAACTTATTTGAATGTATTTATGCTATTTATTTTTGAATGTATAATTTTTATTTAAATTTGTGTATATATATTATATATATTTTAGGTATTGATTTTGTGTGTGTTATTATATAGATATAGATACACATGTATTTGCATTGAAAAAAAGTTGTAAAAACGCGATATTGTATTGTATTTGTGTCCACTAAACATATTGAGTAGAGGGTTTCACGAAATATTCTATTGTTATTATATTGCTAATAACAATGAATAAATATAAGATTTCTTTAGTTTTAACATATAAACAAATGAAAACTCTCCAGTAAGAGACCACTTCTGTATAAAGCACACTTTAGCTCTGCATTATATTCACATTCTGCATTTGCACAATAAAGACATGTCCGCAATAAAGTTTAAAAACAAAATAATTATGCCAGTACAAGAAATTAAAATATTAGGAGTCACTTTTGCAAATCATTTTAGAAAAAAAAAACCTTAATATCAATCCTCACATTGATATTATATACTAAATAAAACAAAAATATCAAAAAATCTGCTACTGTGAATTTGTGGAAAAGCTTGGGGTCTGAGTACCCAAAAGAGACTTACATTATACAAAACATTTTTAGGCCATTTTTTCTCTCTTTCTCATTGTTAAAATCATATGTCTATTGTATTCACGGCCTATAATTATTGTATATATATGTATAGACAAATGTGAAGGCATATATGTATGACAGCACAAGTCTACTTAGGGGGACATAGCGCTTTAAATCGAAAAAATAAATAAATAAAATTGCATTATATTGATAAGTTAAATATGCTGATATGATAATGTCTATGCTTTTTTTCCACCTATAAATATGTACTCTTGAATATTTATTAACTATGAAATATATGTGTAGTTTTGATCGCTTAGTGACAATTCACGTCTTGATTAAATATCGATTCTGAATCACTCCTGTAACAATAAAATCAAAACTTATGGAATAAATTTTGGTTGAACGCGAATTTGCATGACTCTTTTTGGGACCATCAAATGTACTATTTTTTCCATTTAAATTAATTCAATTTAAAAGGATTTTTTCAACCACTTTATATATTTACCTTTTTTTCTGAGTATTTTATCACATTGGATTGAACACAAATGTATTTTATAATAGAGATTTAATGTATTATATATATAAATTTGCATATATTTATGGATTAAATTACATAGTCACCCCCCCTGACTCTCTCGTATACGAGATGTTGCCAAAAACTCGAGTGGTGTGCTTCAACTTTGGCGCGGTCCAAGGTATTATTGGGTGGAATTTAAGCTAATTTATTTTTTAGAATATTTCCCAGAGATGTCAGGTTGAGATTGGATATTACTTGGAGGGTAACCGTCTGATATCTTTGGTGTTGGAAAGTTAGGTGCAGGTGGAGAGGCGATGGTTCACGGTTAGTCCTTCATTCTGTAACTGGGGGAGAAAAATCGAGTTCCATTTTAAAAAATTGCGTTCTCAGAATTCTGAGACACAAAATTTAGGG
Source organism: Cordylochernes scorpioides (assembly GCA_030710605.1). NCBI lineage: Eukaryota > Metazoa > Arthropoda > Arachnida > Pseudoscorpiones > Chernetidae > Cordylochernes > Cordylochernes scorpioides. The sequence continues at coordinate 78,318,231 of CP092867.1, forward strand.
AGGCTTGGATAATCAATGGTAAACCTTCCTAGCGATTTCATCAATTTAATCTACCAGCATTTTGATAATTGTGAATTTAACATGTTTAAGTCATGTTTATTGGGAAGTAAGTAATTTAGTCCATTCTAACACGCCATTGTTATTGACAAACTCTTAATGAAAAATAATCTTCTGATAAGAATTTGCTTCTTTGCATTTTGTTATTGGAACTTTCTCTCTCTTCGTTTGCCATTGTTTTGGACACAACGGCCCGCTTCATCGTTAAAAACATTTGTGGAACGACATTAGAAGACCTTTTAGAACACAATAACAAGCTTACAAATAATATCTATATAAAACTTTGTAGCAATATAATTTTTAAAAATGCCTTTCAAAAGTGTATTTATATTTGAGATATCACAAGTGTCCAAAATGATATTGTGACGACACATAAGAAACACTACTTGGGAAACTTGAGGTACTAGAGTCCGGATCCCATTCTGTATTTTGTGGGGTTATCCCTTTGTGATGCTCTTAATAAATAATGAAACCTGTAAATAAATTTATAAACATCTTCAAAACCAATGTGACATTCCTTTCAAATGGCGCTTATTCTTAGTTCTTTCGAAATCCAGTAGCTGTGTCGGACTCCGTCCGATTTGTGACCCAATAACGCTTACAATAAACCCATCTTCCCACCTCCGCTCTTGTTGACCCAAAAGCAATATTTGGAAGCTATTGGGTGGAGGTTTGAACATCCTATGTATGAGAGGTGTGGTTTTGAAGGTGACATTTAATAGATGTATACCTTGAGATAATTAGATAATTTTATCACTAACTAGCTTCGAAAAATATTTATGTTTAATTTAGAATACATCTACAACGGGGGTGGGAAAATATTAAATTGACAAATTTTGACTCTTAAATATATATTTAAAATATGAGCAATAGTAATTTGAATTTTCCATAGAGATAATGGTCACCTCTCTCATCAAAATAGATGTCAAAGCTAGACGCCATCTATTGGCAGACACCGCAAACTAGCGGCTTCGGGTCGGGGACAAAGCCACAACACTGGCTTTTGCAAACTGAGAAGCGTCCACCTGGAGACCATGGTGTCGGGCTAATGGTCCTCTTCAGTCCAGAGCGGACTCTATTCCATGAGATCTACAAGGGATCTAATGAAATCTTCACAATCCGTAAAATAAGTGCTTAGCTGGCAAAGTGGCTAGGCCAAATCTATGGCCAAATATAGATGGAATTCTCCATTTGGTGAGGTGACTGAGCGCGAAGATCAACAGGCAAAAATCGACCCTATTTGACTTAAAGAGTTACGTATATTTGACCACTTATATTTATTGACAAGAAACGATCGCTATTAATTTAGGATTTCTTCTGTTACAGCCTATTCGTTCAAGATTTCTTCCTTTATTGTTCTTCTACAGGTACAAACTTTCTGCCACGAAAAAATGGCTTATATACAGAAAAAAAATTAAACTATTTGTGTGTGTGTGTTTTAGAAAATCTGTAGAAAAATAATAAAGTCCGAAAGCTTATACGAATATGCTATATTAAAAAGAAAATATTTACACTAAAGTAATACCAATCGTTTTTTTTTTTATTGATCCTTGATTTATCTCGGGATGATTATCATACTTTAAACTGAATAAACTGAGGTACCTATACCCGGAGAAATGATTCTGAGCATCATTTCTTTTTTAACTCGGATAACATCCCTCTCATCAAGCCTATCTATTGAAACATGTTGCTACGTAGAGACAAGACGGGCGGCACCTGAGGATTTACGCTACCGCGAACTCGATGGCGCCCACAGGTTCGCCCACACACGCCTCCGGTGGACACATCGATCGTAGGCGCTTTTACAACTGCAAATAAAGAAAGGAAGGACTCCGCGTGGGATATCTCACCGCAACAATCGTCGCTGCCTGAAACAAATTCAGAAAGTTCCGCTGATGTACGAATCAGGGAGTGTATTTGTAAATGTATTTAATGAAGGATACAATGAATATATTTTAATGAAGAATAACTGACCTGAAAAATCAGAGTTATGTTGAAGTTATGAACATCTGCAGACTGTTATGTTGTTGTGATGTTAAATAATATGTTAGTAGACTTTAAAGGCACTAAATTTAGTATTTTTGAGGTGAAAGAGTCATAAGCCTGGTGTACCTCACCCTCATTCAGGTTCCTGCCAAGACTGTTGATCTATAGCCAAAGTCTCTGGTGGCATTTAGGATACACATCATATAGTTCAGGTATATATTATTTGGAGATAGAACTACACAGGTGAAGTGGTGGGTTAGCTTAGTAAATCGATAGGTTCTAGGAAGTTGACCTTAGACTCTTGAATATGTGTGATGTATGGCTCAAGGAATTCAGTTGACGTTCTCAGTATGATGTAATCAGTGGATGTGGTTGTTTTAGAGCTCGATTTTGTATGATACCACTTTAGAATGATAAGAAACTTCAAATTATAAAAGAGATTTATATAAAAATTATTATAAGTCTCTGCTCTCTCATACAATTCATATTTAAATGTTCATATTTTCTCCTATAATTAGGCATATTGTAGTCGAGAGTGTCGCACAAAGATAAATACCCAACTTGGAGCAACCCCCTCTGTTTACTCTGCAACTTGAAATTAAGCACAGAACTCGATCAATTGAAGAAATAGTAGGTTTGAGAATCCCACACAGCGTGTCAACAGTGGCGGCACGTGGACGCATTGATTTGAGGAGTCTTGACCTACTTATGGTGTGTGGACCGAGGGGGGTATATTTGGGTGGACGATCACTGCTCTCTCTGGGGATAGTCCCTCAAGGTAGAACACTCTTGTGTCATTGCCAGAGTTGGTATGATCGGTGAAAGCCAATACGATAATAAACACGGGGTTATTCACTGAGCGCCAGAAGAAATTAATTTAAACTTACCGGCAGGTACCCACAGACAGCAATGTGAAATAAAAGAAACATGTCGCGGAAAAACAACTGATAATTTATATTTTGAAACTTTTGAACTTCACATCGTATGTTTGGTTAATAATTCTCCACAATACCAACTTTTCAGCCAATTCAGGGAACACATATGAATTCTGTGTTATCGCGCTTATCCTTGAAAGGCATGGCCCCTGCGCAAGGATGACACGCAAAATCGTGAAGCGTTCCTTGAAAGGATTAGGATCATATTTCAAAGTTATTAGATCTCTTTAGACGTATTTTTAAATTTGTCAAAGATGTTATTGCTAAATTTTGCTGACCTGTTTCGGTAAGTCTTATAAAAAGCTTATAAAAAGGGAAATAGTTTTAGTTATTTTCCTTTGAATACTTCAGATGTTCTGATTGTAGTGCTATAAGGGCATTATAATTTTTAAGTCATAGGTCTTGGAGGGTAAAGGTCGTTTGGCCAGCTAAATTACCTTCTTAAAAAGCTGGTGATAATGGGGAAAATAACAGCTCAGGAGTTTCTAACATTGAGCACCCAATCTCACCAATTCCCAGAAAATCTTGAGGTGGAATCAATTAAACATTCAAATCGATACTAATGATTGAAAATTATTGATTGTGAAACTGGACCTGGTAGCAACTAAGTGAGCCTTTCTCATTTTTGTCTAGTTACATGGTGAACCGACCAACAATTAGTCCAGCGTGGCTTAGAGAGCAGATCACAAATTATATATCAAACTCCCCAGACCTCTTTCGTCTCTCCATCTCTTGTCCTAATCGGCTGTTGCTTTATATAACTGAACCGCTAGACACTTTGAAACCTGTCGTTTTAGTGAGAAATTCACCGATAATATTACAATCATAAACCTTCGTCCTGCCCAGTTGTTGCCCTCTAATATCTTGATGGACAAATTGACCAGTGGTGTTTGGAATGGAATTCATACAACAATATACACTCTTCTTTCATCCTGCCCAGTTATTGCCCTCTAGTACCTTGATGAACAATTTGACCAGTGGTGTTTGGATCCACATATCCTATCACAACAACGTAGTTCCCTCGTCAATACCCAGCTAGCTGTCTCGTTGCCGGGTGAACCGACGAACAATTTGCGACGCCGCGTTGTTTGGGAGGCAACAGTTTAGGGAAGCGAAATTATAGAGCCATTATATTCTCTAATAATATTTGAGGATCCTGCGTGACCAGGCTGTTTAATTATTTAGCCTCGAAAGACCTTCGCCATAAGCCATGATCGATATGGCGGCTGCTGGGATGTTGCTTCAGGTTGGACAAAAATAAGTTTTCTAATACCGATACCCGGTCTCGAGGTTATTTATCTTATGTGTTGAAATAAAAATTATCAAAGAAAATTATTTTTAACAGAAATACTGCCAACTCGAGTTATGCGCTTTTTGACATATTTCCGTTCCGCCGAGTGTTTTTCAATGGTCATTTTTCTTTGATTTGCTTCAAACGTTTGTCACAAATCCTACCTGTCACCATCACTACCCTACCGTAGATAAACGAAAGTTACTACAGTAGAGTGTCTGCCATAAGAGACTACCTAAAATATAGCTAACCCCGGTCTCTCCTGGAGTTGGTCTCTTATTAGAGACTGTCATGTCAGGCCTCATGAAGAGTCTTTCAACTGAAACAAGGTTATGATGAAAGATCACCTCCATAAGAGAACTGGTTTAGCCATGTTTGATCATATGATGGCGCGTAGTTCCAATTTTTTAGTCTGTTTTTTTTTCTTTTATTTTATTTTAAAATATGGTTCTTTTGCGAATACAGTTTCGTTTTATTAGAACACACGTTTCTTAGCGAAACCTTCCATTCGCTCCATGCCACAGAAACGATGTTTACCGCGGTAAGAATAAAGTTCAGAAGATGAAGGGCAAATTTATCTGATTCTATTTACGGATATTACCCGGCAAATATTGAACTTATGGACAAAGGTGCGTGGGGAGAGTGAGGAAAATTGTTTTGTTAGGCCATTGATGAATGGAACAAATAGAGGAAGGACAGCGCTCGTCACGAAACCACCAAATTTATTTGAATAACAATATTTTAGTTTTCTCTCTATTTCCCAATGAAGATGGATTCTCGGGAGTGTGTGCGATTGGTCTTCGTTGGTGGAAGTCTCGGCCAGTTCAGGTATAGAGGCGGACTTTCTCCTTCATTCTAACTAAACAATGACATTTTGGATTGTCGATAATTTATGTTGGGTTCCACGTTTTGGTTTCTCCCTAGTAGTTCCTCTACCCATTACCTGGTAACATTGCTGGTGACTTGGTTGACACAGATGAACATGTCTTCATTAGATTTATCACGAAAACCAAAAGATCCAAATTAAAAGATCACGATGAATTAGGCCTAGTGATAGCAATCCCTTACCAAAGCATTAGTCACACTTTTATTTTGTTAAAATCCAAAACTTCTAAATAGAGCTTGCGTTTCTATAGAGCTTATTATCAAAATATTTCAAAACTAAAACGCAAGCGTGGATCTAAGGCAATTATTGCAATAGATGCTTTGCGACTTAACAACATAGTTCTCACAGACGTCTCCAGAACAATACTAAGAACGCGGTGGAATGCGGTTGGAAATAACCCCAGCAAAACGTAACCAAATGAAGTAACTGCCAACACAGTAGAGATTATAGTCCCCATTCTCTCAATTTAGATCATAATATTACCATGTTCGATCTTTGTCATGTGACATTCTCTCCACGTACTACACACAACCCAGCGTACCTAATTAGTTGGAAGAGTTTCTAGAACCTGGTTAGACCCCGCCCATTGCTTTGACATGCGCTAATCAAAAAAGGTGAAAAGACCAGGTTAACACCTAGGACCTAGGAGGGGTATTCCGTTGTCCAAATAGCTAACAAAATTAGATCGTGAAATGAAAGCTTTGAGAATAGGATTTGCAGTCCCCTTTTTCTCAAATCTTCAGAAAACAACTAGTTTGGCTCAGGTTTTGAGATTAACCACCTAGTATGATTCCACTTTATTAGGAAACATTTCCTCAACAAGGTTACATCTTTGAACATGTAAGTAACACGGTTTCAAATTTTACTGATTCGGAAACGCCAGGCCATCATCAATATTGGAAGTTTCAGTTTGAGAGCGTAGGTCAAGTTCTCTTTGTGGATTTCCAAACAGACGAGATATTCTGGAACCCCCAGCTGTTATAATTAATATGGACTTGTACAGGTGGGCGATATTTTGCTTGCCGCGACAACGTCTACCTGCTGTTTACTGTAGGTGATAGTGAGCAACCACTCAATGTATGTTTCACGGTTTGAAAAATTGGCTTTATTTGCATATCTCCGCCTTAGTTATCTAAATCGATATCTCTAGATTGCACAGTCACAAAAAAAAAACGCCTCTGGCCAAATATGAAGATGTCATTAATCATGTAAAACTCACGAAATCAAGGTCGCCAAGTGAGGGACATCGCCATGTTTGATAGGTAGTTTGTATTGCAATGACTGACTTGGAGGTTGTGAGATTCAATGCCATTATGGAAAATTGCTTTGCTTGGTTAAACGCCATTCTCACGGCTACACTCCTTAGCAGACGAAATATAATGTATGTGGATTTATCGTAACTGGAACAATCGGCTTCAAACGGGATTTCTCGAAGCCAAACAAATTGTAATGAAGGATTCGAGACGTACCATTAAAACATATTTATAAAAAGCTACCATAACAATGGGGTCTATAGAGAAAAATATTTGCTAGCCAGCATTTGTGATTTACATAATGACGATCTCACATCAACCATCCACTACTCTCTTTTTATTCCCAAAGTTTCGGTGACGCTGCCTCGCTTATCCTTTGAGATGGTGAAACAATGTTGGACACTTTTCAACATATTCCAATTGCAGGCCATGTTAACCATAGTGTATAGTTAGCGATTGCTTTTTCATTGAAAGTACATCGTGTATACACTGTAGATTAGATAAGAATTTTTCACGTACACCTACAGATTCCATTTTGGTTACTAGGATTAACTGATAGGGTTGAAGATATTCAAGAGTCGTGGACCATTGAAGCATTTAAAAAAAAAGCCCAACGCGGTACTCTCGATCCCGGGTCGAAATTGATATAGTGAATACACATACCATTATTAGAAATCAATCCTCTCATATAAAAAAAGTTATTTATATAATTAAGAGTATAGTTACAAGAAAAAAAACCTAATCCAAGTAAATTAATAGTGTGTGACGTTTCTGTAACATCGTCACACACTATTAATTTACTTGGATTAGGTTTTGTTTTCTTGTAGCTATAATCTATAATCCAAATTGTGCTCTATAATTAAGAGGAGTTAAAATAATTTATGAGACATCAATCCATCCTAGATCCATGAATATTTTCCAGCATGTCAAATATTTGAGGAAATCAAGAAGGGAGGATTGATTTGTTTAGTTGCCCAAATCTTCTTGAAGCATAAAACTTGTTTACTTTTCTGACTGTGGCGCCCTTGTAACGTACAAGCTCACACAGTCAAAAATACCATTATTAGATTTATATTTGACGGTCTTCTCTCCAGGTAGATGCGTGTAGACGGCAACTGTCTGCCCATGATGGCCATATCATATAAGAATGTCGAGTATTTTTAATAGTTGCTATTGCGACTTATTTTTCTAGAGGAACTCTCTTTCAAAAATTTAATTACGTTGAAGTTCCTCAAAATTAGATTTTTTAATGTTAAAATACTTTTTAAAACACTGCGTCAAAATTTTGTTTATTTGATTAGAAAGAAAGCGAAGATTTCGAGCCACCACCTAGCTCTTCAACGGACTAACTTTTCCACGAGACTAGAGTGAGGTGACAAGTTATATATGAAGTTGGTTCTACTTACCTAAGTACATTTTCATGTGATGTACAAGTTCAAGGGTAATTCAGCAAACGCACATCAAAATAGGTAAATATAATATTCTCTTTAGTAAATAATTTCCTTATATAGATTTTACGATGCACTAGCGCGCCATCTGTTATCAAATTACAAAACTATTTTAGACGCGTAATATTCTTTTTAAAATAAAACAAAATAAAATTAAAATAAAATAAAATAAATTTTAAAAAGAATATTACCCGTCTAAAATAGTTTTGTAATTATATATATTTATAACGAAAGTTTAAGAGCGAAGGAGTAATTATTCATTATATTTTAACGAGATAAAACACAAGCTTTCAAAACCACATGGTTCTTTTACAAATGTAATTCTAATAAACAAAATAAGCCTATTTTGATATATGAGATATATCATTTGCATATCTCTAAATAATATTATAGACAAGATTTTTAAACTTACGGTTATATGCAAATTAGGCTATTTACAAATGAGCTAAAATTAAAGTATACAGTGTGTGTGACATAGAGAGAGAAAAATAATAAAATAGTTTTAAAATATATATATTTAAACGATTTATGTGAAAACGGAGTTTCAAGACATATATTTGTGTACTAATGTTAGGAAGCTCTTATTTTTTAAATAAGAAGAACTCGTGTATCGAAAGCTCTCACCCATTTTTTCTCGATCAAATAAACAAGAAACTTTAGTGAGATCTATCTTTTTAAAAACGCTTTGTTTATTAACACTCTGTAGAATTGAGCGGAGACAACGTGCTCTATAATATCCCCATTTCCGTTGTGCGCTCATGCCGGTAGAGAGACTTGACCAGAATCGACCGTCGTCTAGGATTGCCATTTCGTGATTCGAGCCGTTAGCAAGAGGCTCAAAGATTTGCGAGGAAGGCTCAAATATTGCCAGGATGTACGGCAGCCTGTACCGCAGGTGGAACCTCGATAGGCCTTCGGAAATCATTCAATCCATAAATGTACAATCGATGGAGCGTCACGCTACGGAAGACGTCCTCTTTTGTTAAGAGACCACTCTGGTAGTGGTGGATTTTCTTAGTGAATTTTGGGAGGTAGTTATGGCCTACAGATGGACTTCACCAGTCTTTCTTATGTAAATCAAAATACTTATGGACCAGACAGGACCTCTTTATCAAAAGTTTTTATCATAAGGGTAGAAAATAAACTTATGTCAGATGCCGTTTGATCCCCGAAATAAACACCTTTCCTCAATTTTCCAATCGATTCCTTCCAAGCATATGAGTAACTAGAGAATATATAATACGAGTAACTAAGGAATTATCAAGTATATTTTACGACTTGGCTTTAATTTTCACTTCGAATTTAACTTAAATACATAAATTAACCTATTAATGGAAAGTTCCCAGAAGTTCAAAATCAGAATGATGACACATATAAGCAGACTTAATAGCAAGATAAAAATTTTCAAAATAATAATCAAAAAGTAACTTTCGTTTTAAGATCGAAAAAAAAGTGATCGTTTGTAGAATCGTGAAAGGCCGCTAAGAAGATAGTTTATTTTTTAATAGAAAACCAGATATGTTTTTTAAAAGTAGGTCGCTTTAGAGAGGAAGTCGTCCTGGGGAGGAGTCTCATTCAGAAGGCTTGACTGTACCTAGACGTGGTGATCTAAAACCAAGGATACATAAGTAGACAGATTCTTCTAAAGTTTTCCATTTTCAAGAACTTTCGTCTGTCAGTCGCTGCGATCAAACTTGGTGAGGCTTTTCCGATTAGTCTCTTCCCCTTCACATAAGTTGGATGAGCTGTCTGCAGGATAGTCTTTTATTATGCAATAGGAGTACACGATACACCGCTGCTCTTGCTGTCTTCCAATCTGGGGCAAAGCGCAGGCTTGGGAAGTCTAGAACCTTTCTGTTTCTTCAACCAATCCTTCCTACCAATCCATAATTAACAGCAATCAAGCAATATCTCGTTCGTCTAATGGCTATTGATGTCGTGTCTATTATTACTTTCTGAAGGTTGATTCAGAGGGCAGACAGTTAGACCAATCTGCCTTTATTCCAACACAGACAGGATCATTCATCTGGATTATGCTGGCATGGAACAAAATATTTTTCACCTGAGTGATATTCGATGAAGGTTTTTAATTTATCTCGCTTTCAAAACTATAAGAAAATATAGGTCTAATATAATTTGTTTCATAAATGTTATGATTTTAGGGATTTATCTTTTGTTTGATTTTCCTTATTTAGAAACTGGTCTTTTATGAAAATACTATACATAGCTATAATGATTGTATATTATGAAAAACAAATTTCAGCAATCGCTATACCTATATACAAAGACAAAACTTCTACAATAAGACCAACCCATCCTTCCAAGAAACCACAAAATACGTCCAAAAATAGCTCAGCACTGAGACCTAAACATTTACTCCAGCGAATAGCGAATGTATCCAGTTTTGTCCGGGTTTTACCTTATTGAAAGTTTTTCTAACGACATTGTTTCAACAATTATATCTTATCGGTAGTAGTAAAAATTAATTAATATATCATAGTTATTATTTTTTAATCATAAAATATTTAATTTAGTTGGCGATGTTACTTCAATTTATCTATGCTTTAAAAATAGCTTATAATTTATTTAAACTGTATGTCCATCAATACATCTACTTGCTAAATTTAGAATTTTTAGTAGTTTCAATGGTTAAGAGAGTGGGGCCTTTGAACCATCCTACAAGTATCCTACTTGTATATATGTAATATAGCCGACCCGTCGCGCGCTGTTGCGATCTAATAAGAAAGGAAATTGAAATCGATTCAACTCACGATATTTATTCGAGTGCTTGTATATAGGCAATGTGTGTTTTCCCGCCTGGTGCGCACACGGATAAATCGGAATGTTTTCCGAAGCGTGAACTGGCCAAATACATATATGTGGGAAGCACGGTTTCTCCATATCTACCTCATATATATACTTGATAGTCATTTCAAAATTGATTCGCATAGAAAACTGAAAACGTTTGAATTGAAGGGGTGAGGGGGGGATTAGGAAGACCTGGCTCATCACTGGTGAAACTTCCCAGCGATTTCGCCAATTTAATCCATCATACCTAAGCTACAACTATTGTATGTTGGTTCTGCTTCTATAGTTTGTACTTGATGGTTATTCCTCAGTGAGAATGTGTTTAACGAAACAATGAAAAGATGCTTCTATAATTCTTGAAAGAGAGAATTGGGAAGACTCGGCTCATCAGTGTTGAAACTTCCCAGCGATTTCGCCAATTCAATCCAACAGATCGTTACAACTATTGTATGTTGATATTCATGTTATATAGTCTGTACTTGAAAGTGTACTCGTAGTGAGAATGTGTTTAACGAAACAATGGAAAGATGCTTCTATAATTCTTGAAATTTATTCAGTTACACTCAAATTTATAAAGTTGTATTTAAAATTAACTATATACCTAGCTAATTATTTTTATAAATGTTAAATATTTTAATTTAAAAGCCTTAAAACTTGTTAATTTTTAAATCGTTGATACAATATAAAAATACACATTCAATTTATATTTTCTTATTTTAATGAAAAATCTCAAAAATTATATATATTTATTAATATTATGCATATTTTATAAAAGTAATGTGTATAATATTTCACCATATGATATTTTAGTGTATTTACAATTAGCAAATATTTAATTCGTTTAATATCGATTTTTAAAATTTAACACTTATAAAAATATGTGGTATTAATAAATATTTAGAATTTGATATAAAATAAATTTGAACTATATATTTGACGCGTATGATTCTTTTAAAAATAAATCAATTTTTACTGCCCTTATTCCAAGTTGAAAATTGATTTAATTTTAAAAGAATCATACGCGTCAAATATAGTTCAAATTTATTCTAACAGATGGCGCGCTAATGCATCATATTAATAATTTGATATATAGAGAAAAACATGGTTAAACAAAGCGATTGAAAACAACACTAATAGAAACCCATTTCTCCCTAAACAAACCAAGCATTGCGTTTTAACAGAAAACAAAACAAGACAAACAAAGAAGGAAGTTCCATTCCGTTTTTCGCCAGGTGAAGCATGCAATCGGTGTACAGTAGAGTCTGGGCTCATTAGCGGTTAATTATTCAAACGGTTTCGTTTGTTTAGTCTACCTGACCTCTATTGCGACGTGAATATATGTTTCTTTTTATTGTATTGTCGGGCACAATTTGAAAGTTTCTAGCAAAAGTATGGAAATGGGGGTGGAAAATTAACACAACTTAGTATCAGTCTTCAGTTTACAAGAACAATAAGAAAAAGACAAAGCTTGTTTAGGGCCGGCATTATTGAAATAAGGCGCATAGAGGAATATCACCAGTGAGTTTAAAGATAATCTGTTAGATCCCGTACAATGTGACGTCCCATTGTTGTGTTATTTGAATAACCCAGGTCTCTGGAACATACAACTACTTGTTCTTCAGATTTGAGTCTTTAGTTTCATTTATAGTATAATCCAATTAAATGAGATATCGGCAAGCAAGATTACATTCTTGGAAGATTGGAATTGTGAGTTTAGGCTTGGAATTTCAAGTAGTGTGGTCGTCAGGAATTGAAGGCTGGGCAGGTGAAGAGGTCGAAGGTTTGGTGGTTTTTCAGTGGGACATATATCGACACACTAGGTGACATCGGAGGAGGAAGCCGTGGCCGGTCTGATTATCACAGGGCAGCCGGTCTGGTGGCCCGATGGGTCCGCTAGATAGCTCGGGTGGGAATAAACGCGCTCGGTGTTCAGAAACATCTAAAGAACTATCTTACATTTAAATAATATTTTATGTATTCAATAGAATCGTTCTTGCGCGTTTATTAGGTAACCTAAAATTAATAAAACTCCAATACAATACTTGGTTTAAAGTTAGATGTGTTTCTTCATTAAATTTTGCTTGGCCATCTTCCAATCTAAGAATATCAATCTGTATTAAAGTGAACAATGCCTGTGAAAGGGCTTCTTGCCCGAAACCTAGTCAAGCAGAATTAATATAGAAACATGCCTCTTTAAAACTAAGTATTTTTATCAGATTTTTATATTAATTTGCGTTCAATTATCATTATTAAGCAAGCAAATCCATTCTCATGGTGCTATGGACTATTTGGATGTACATAATAGTTTGTTTATTTCTATTAAAACTATATATAAACTATATTTGAAGGAAACATATATAAGGTATTTTCAGAATTTTTCGAGAAGGAATCGAGAAGCGATTAAGTGTTCAGGAAATATAATATATACACTTTAATCTTAGCCAAAAAAGTTTATATCAGTTTATCCTCAATTTAATTATATAAATTTACTTTGAAAACCGTTAGACAACACCTGATTTTCCGCGAATATCTATGAACCGAGCCTTTCATCCCGTTTAAATGTGCACTAGACATTTCCTTCAATATGATGTAAATAGAAAGAGCTTATGGCCTTCTAGGTTAGGGAGAAGGTTTCTGGTTAAATATTTACTACACCACACAGACCTACAACTAAATATTACAGAAATATTTCATCGTGTTCGCAAAGCATCTTGCGAAACCAGAGCCATGATGAGTGTTGTAGCCAGGTTGTTCTGAGGCAGCGGCGACCAAACTGGCTGTGGGGAGTGTTAACCAGATCCTGTGTCCTCAGATCCAACGATTTGATTTGCATATGCAGACATACGTCTGCAATTTGCTACTTCTTCGCTCTAATTTATCATATATTGTTTCTCACAATTCTTTATTCTTGCGAAATGGGACATATTGGTCTTCTCTGGGAGTTGAATGTTCAACTTCCCTGCGAGGGGGGGAATCTTTTTACTCGGGGAAATTGATATTTCAAAGTTTGATTTTACTACTAATATTGATATTTTAAAGAATGATAATTATTTATATTAAATATTAATAAAAATATTCAAATTTAAAAATAAATAAATTTATATTTAATATTTTTATTTATATATTTGAATTATATTAGATACATTGTGTAGGTGATATTTAAATATTTGATTTTTGTGTGTGATTCTAAAGATTTTTATATTATAACAAAAGAAAAAGGATGCGGACTTACCTAGATCCGTATTATCAAAAAGGGGAAGTCTATTTAAGCCAATCCCTTGTCCTAACCAGTTGATACAGAGCAAGTATATTGCCTATGAGTGAGACATTTTTCCAATTTATGAAACTTTTAATCCAGCCAAACGTCAGATTTGCAAAACTTAACTTCTAACAAGAGATTGAGTTGTTCAGAGTAATTTATGATTTTTCTGCTTTGATTTTAAATAGAATGGAGTAATATGTCCAGCGAAATTCACGTTACGATCACCAATACAATGGCTGGCTGTTGCCATGGGCCCACAGTTTGTAGCTTTTTAAATTTCCTTTCTGAGAAGATATGATGAAATCATGAATTGTTAACATGCTTTCGGAATAATGGGAAGCTTCTATTGCTTCCACACATGTTCGAGCAATTTTAATATCGATAAAGGTTCTTAAAACATTTAGATCGAAAATGCGGATACCCACAGCTCGGGAATGCTCCTTTGTCTGTTCTTACACAGAAGGTGTGATGGCATGTGGAGTTATAAGCCTATTTTGAATTACAAGAACAACTCCCAACATTTTTAGGCCTTGGCTTCTTTAAATCAAGCCTTTTAATGACCATTCCTTGTTTGTAGGAAGGTGTCTCATTTAAATAAAATAGACATGTTATAATACTACGGGGTGTGTTGTATGAAAACAGAGGTAAGTATCTTCTTTGTGTTGCTAACCCCGTCCCACAGCAATGATGCTAACCTGACTGAGTGCAGTTTTTCGGAAGATTCTGGAACACAGTTAAGAGCTGGTTTACCGACTTGGATGAAGACTTGATCGTAAGTTGGGAGGTGGCGGTGGCTTGTCGGGAGGCACCGAGCAGGTGGTGGCACTGCACAGCCGTCTAGCTAGGTGGTGTGGGTACCTCCCATGAGGGACTACAGGGATACTTATGGTCTCTCCTGGAGGTTGTCGGGTCTTCGGGGTTGGAGAATTAAAGCCACACATACCACTACCACACATAGCCCATCACTAGTTTATTATCTCAGTATGTTACGAGTAAGGATCCGGTTATTGCCTGATCGCTGTTCAACACTACCAGTTTGGCTTATTCCCCTCCTATTTTACTGAATTTAAACCATTTAGTTTTTATTTAACTGATGTCTACATATTTAAGGAAAATGTTGAATTCTTCAAACATTTTTAAATCTTAATAGATATTATAATTTCTTAACGAATAAAATATTATCTCAAATATGTTTCTCAGTTGCTAGCTTAAGATGTAAGCCAATCTTTTTAGTTGAGTCATTTTTATGACCGAATTTCATAGAATAACTTTCATTTTATTTACTTATATTTATATGATGGTTTTTTGATGCTTATTTAAACTTTTAAAATTCGTTCCCCTATATTTAGAAGTAGAAATTAATAAATTGTAGCTGGTCGCCAATTTTTACTAAATGGAAGTTGTAAAACAAGCGGAGAAAGCGAGTAATAAACACTGTCAGCAAGACGACTATATCTCTCTAATTTCCAACGTGACTATGTCCAATTAACTGACTGTACATTATAAGCATTGGCAACATATGCAAATGTGGGTGCCCTATTACAATACGAAAACAATGCCTTGTGTAAGAGGTTAACAATTGAATAGAATTAACAATAAAATTGCTAGCCGATATAGTATTGACTTCTAACACAATTGGTCCTACGAGAGTTATGAGGGGCTGAAACTAGGAGTGTTCTTTATTTTCTCTTGTTGGCTTGATGGTAGACATTCTGGCATTGCATTTTTCTTTACGCCTGCATTCCATATTTATTGAATCTATCTTTCAACTGCAATGCATTATATTTAAAATATGTCCATTGTTAATTTCTATTGAAGCTTCCCAGTTCCTAACTGGTGCTACTATATAATTTCTCAAAAACATGGATAATGTGGTGTTTCCAGAAGTGGTCTCTCTCATTGGAAGTGATAAGTAATTTATGATTTTACACAAAAGTGAACGCTACTCATCAATCGCTTATTAGAGGTTTCACCTTATATTGGGAATTGTGTGGCGTATTTAGACGTTGTTCTTCCATCAACGCTAGGGATGCAGCACTTTGCTAAATATGGTCTCACATTTGCCGGGAAGTGTACCACACAAGGAAAACAATCTCTACAAAAGGTTTGAGGCGTGAAACACAACTCGACATTGGTGATCGGTGTGATCAGGAGGAGGGCAGCTCGGACGAATCGAGCGAAGTCACCACTCCAGCGCCGGAGCCCGCCGACACCACGGCGGAGCCTACAGCCACGGAACCCGCGCCCACAGAACCTGCCCAGACTGAGGCCCCACCACGACAGAGGCTCCCGCCACTACAACTATTCCCCCCACAGAGTCCCCTACGGAACCTCCCACAGAGACCCCGCCTGCCCCCGCAGAAGAGTCCCCTGCCACCCAGCCTGACGAGGGGATGCAGTCCGACGCCCCTCAAGGATCTCCCCCAGAGCAGGCAGCCCCGGTGCCACCAGCGGACGAGCCCCAGTCCGACGATCCAGCCGGCAACCCGCCCCCGGAGTCCACCCCCGCCGCAGTCCAACCCACCACGATTCTGCAACCTTCAGAGAAGCCCCTGTCATCCAACAAGCCCGACAATGTAAGTACCCCATGTTCATAAGTGCTCTTCGCAACTTTGTTTCAGATATCCCGTGGAAACTTTGTTAGCCTCGTTTGTTTGTTTTTCTTGAAACGGTGGAATCCCTTTGATTAAAGGAAATATAAAACGTTTATAGTCCAGGTCTCTCCTGGAGATGGCGTATTTTGGGGTTATAAAGATCAAATAATATTTGCCATTGCTAAAGTGGTTGCTCAGTGAAGTGGCCCGCTCGTGGGAGGTTATATTGTAAAACTAGTGTTGTGTCTTTAATATAATCTAGCTTACAAACTTGACAGAGCGCAAGCCTCCTATATGCTCGGGAAGTCATTCCGCTTCAAGTATCTTTCATCGGCCGATCACGGCGTTAGTATAACTGTGCTTGTATTTTCAACCTGTGAGAAATATATTCAAAAAATAAAGCCGCAAGTTTTTAGAGAATCTGACATGAGCTAAAGATATCTATAATAAGAAAGCGTTTCACAGCATTTAAATTGATCACATTAGGCGGAAATACAGAAGACTCATCGCAACGGATTTCTCAAAAGAATTTGGTAAAATTGTGAATTATTCATAGATTTTTTCTTTTAACGAAATTTTCGGTTTATTTAGAGATTGTATCCACTTGAGAGGAAATATAAAATTTTATAATATATATATATATGTCATAAACCCGGGTAAGCCAACAAGTGAGTTGGAAGCAGTCGGGGTTGAGTGGCAAGGCGTGCAGAGTGGGAAGTCCGCACGGATCAGTAAGGACAAAGTTTGGGATCAAAGGACGCACTCCTAGTACGTCTCACGTGGCACCAGGACCAGGGGAAAGTTGAGGATTAACTGAGGAAAGCTCGGCGTCCTGCATGAAGCCGCGGAGGCAGGGAGGAACCAAAACGGCGGCCACGAAGGCCGCCGTGAGACCTAGCACTGAGCGGGCCCTGTCCGAAAATATCCACTGTAACCTAACTAACTGTCAACATCCGGATCAACGCCCCTTTTTTGTCTCTCCCTGGATCCCCCGGGTGTCCTGGTGGCAAGCTGGTGTCACTTTGAGACGACTAGAAAGACGTCATACTTTATTACTTACATATCACATTGTTTAAATTACGATAGAATGTGCCCCCGGTGAGAAAGGTTTGATTAGGGGAGTGAAATAAAATGGAGCGAAAAGCTAGCAAACCTATTAAATGGGAAATAATTTGGGGCACAAATTAGTTACTAGAATAAAAATAAAGATAAAGGGGAGAGAGAGAGAGTAGTGGTTACACACTGATATAATATTATAAAACTACAAAAAATATATATAGGAGTACATAGGAAGGATAAATTTAAAGTAAACACACACAATAGCGAGGGTAAATATTTGGGAAAGTTAGGTATACTATTTACAGTTTTTTGTTACTTAAGGTGCCATGAGTATTTACAACATAGTTTCAGGGATGTAATACAGGAACGAGGAGAAGTAGAGATAATAAAAGTAATATAAAATATAAAAGAAAATTGACTTAAGCAAAAGGTTTGGGATAGGCAGTGACGCAGTGAAGAATAAAGGAAGAGGGTCTGAATTGGTTTCTGCAAAGGACATCTCAGGAGTCCTGCCCTGCAATACGAGCTTAGAAGGCGAAGTATTGTTTCAGGGTTCAGCAATCTCAAGATGCCCTGTAAGTAGCATTAGATCAGATGGGCAAAAGGCGTGAAGATCGAAGGAGAGGTAGGTAATGGGAGAATATGGGAAAGAAAAGCTGGCTGAGAGAGGTTAAAAAGAGATGGAGGCTCAAGAGCTGCGCTGCTGTCGGTGATTGAGCTCGACCAGATGAAAAATAAAAGTAAAAGAAAAATGAGTGGGCGCATCATGCTGATGATGGCGATGGGTCGAGCGTGAGAGAAAAAAAATCTCGCTGGTTACCCAAGCTCTCCGTGTGGAGTTAACATGGGGAGGAAGAGTGTACCAGGTCAATGAATCATTTAAAAAAATGTTGACGAGCAGGAGTCTCAGGAACCGTTGAAGAGGTTAGAGGATGGAGGTAGATTGTGAAAACAGGGCTCGACTGTTGACTGTTGACCATTGATTATTGAACCCGGGTTTGAGGAAAAAAGAATGAAATGAAGAATGCTGGGACGGTGGCCCGGGGGAAAATAATAAAAAATAATAATAGGCCATGGATTTTCCTGAACACACCATCAGGATGGGATGGCGAGGAAGGAGTAGTCCACTGGGGCAAATCAATAACAAAAAAAGTCGGCGAACAGGAACTCTGCGATGGACGAGGGGTGGTTAGAACGAAGGCATAGAAGGCCTAAGGAAAAGGATCAAGAGATGAGAGAAGTATGGAAGGCAGAGTTGGAAGGATCAAGATATGAGAAGGGACAGTTGGTAAAAAGGCGTCACTGTTAAAACAACATTTTTAAAGTTAAATTATCTTAGACGTAGGCTATGGAAAATTAAAACAAATGATGTCAAATAATATAAGGTTTCAGATGATGTTTATATAGGTTGGCTAATGGTTTTAGCTGTTTAGGGATGGAAGGAAAAGAAGTATCATAATGT
The DNA here is from genome assembly GCA_030710605.1 of Cordylochernes scorpioides. Taxonomy (NCBI): domain Eukaryota; kingdom Metazoa; phylum Arthropoda; class Arachnida; order Pseudoscorpiones; family Chernetidae; genus Cordylochernes; species Cordylochernes scorpioides. Next base: position 78,337,272 of record CP092867.1, read on the forward strand.
AAAAGAAATATCCAAAAATATACGGATTGATTCTACGATATAAAATGGCATACATCAAGGATCGTAAAAATATAAATGAATATGATTAAAAATATAGTAAGTATTTAGGTTAGTGTGTTCCCCACGTGATGCAATGATTATAAACGCAAATTAGACGATGTTTGGAAAAGTTAAAAGTGGTAAATAAATTGAAATGCCATTATGGTTTGTTTTTATATTTCATAATTATAATTTCAGAGACGTCTCACATGGTGAGAGAGAGAGAGAAAAGGAAAACGAACTTATCAAAAGTAGTAAAATGTAACAAGTAAACTTATAATGAATATCTGAAGGTTTAGAGTGACGCAGTGGTAAAAAGAGAGGAAGTATGAGGTGATTCTTGCAATGGCGTTCGGCAATGCAATACGTGCCTGTGTAAATGAGGTATTGTTTTTATTGACCGAACTCCCAAGACGTTCCATAATCAACATTAGATCAGACCGGGGGAGGTAAGTAAGTTGAAAGTGGAGGAATGGGAAAGGTGGAGTCAAGAGTTGCTCTGTTGCCAATGATGATTGAGCTCGGATGAAAATGGAAAAAATAGTAATAAAATGGTAAAAATAATGGTTGTAATGATGATCCGAGCGTTGAGAAAAAAATAAAACTCGAACTGGTCGCCTGAGCTCACTGTTGGGAAATATACAGCGAGGAAGATTGAGCCAGTTGGTTGAATCAAAAATAAAAATAATAAAAGTTTGGTTGGCGAGCAGGAGACTCTTGACTGCGGGAAATATGAAAGGTGAGGAAGGTAAAGGGTAAAGGGTACTGTTGCCATTGATGATTGAACAACCCGACATTGTTGAATGTAATGAATGATGTTGTCGGGTGATGGATAAAAAAAAAGAAAGAATCTTTGGATTTCCTAAACTCGTTATCTGGAATTTTACACCGAAGAAGGATGGTCGAATAGATGAATTAATAAAAAAAATTAAAATGTTTGGCAACAGGAACCCTATGGGAGACTATGAGGTTGGGAGGAAATTGGTTAAGGAGGTGTAAGTAAGTGATATAGGATGGGAAGATAAGATTGGGAGAGAGAGAGACAATTGACGATTAACATATTTTTATTTACATCTTGTCAATACAGGAAAGTGTACAGTCCGCACTAATTATGAGAAAATGAGAAATTTACAAAAAGGAATAATACTATTAATCTAATAGAAATAAGGATATCAGAAAATAGACGATATTGAGGTAATAAAAAAAATTACTGTTGAAATAAACTCAAATGATGTTTAAAAGTTCGAAGTTGTAAAGTTTTAAAATCTATATATGATGACAGAGATGAAAAAATATTCTAAATTTAATAATACAAATGATTGATGAGGGTTGAATATTCTGAGATATAATGACTAAGGATAATAGTAACATAAAATGTTTATAATAATGGTGGGGTTTGGATGGTTTATAATGGCTGAGTGGTTGAAGTATAGAAAAATAAAACAAAGAAATATAGCGTACAAATATAAAAAGGTGATAGCTTGATTGATTTTAAAAATGGATGGCATTGACGAAGATGATTGTAATAAAGATAAGGGTGACATTAAAAGATTGCATTCTAATTTAGAAAAATATTTCACACTGGGGGTTAAAATAATGTAAAAGTAGTAAAACACACAATGATAATTAAAGATATAAAATAAAGCAAATAAATTATATAGAAAAATAAAAGAAAATATAATAATATAAAAGAAATAAAATGTTTGTTCTGGTAATAGGATCGGGAGGCCGAGTTGAGCTCATTGAAGAGCGACAGGGGCTCACCTTATAGAAGCTCGTGGAGCCTCGCAGAATTCTACACGATGTCGTTCCGCGCGGCTTACAGTTGCCGGAAGAAGTTTTTCGCCGGATAGAGTCCCGTCGTAAGGTGCCATAGGCGAGGCATAGGCACGTGACGCCGTCACATCTTGGAGGGCCTCGGTACGTCGGTCTATCAAGTTGGCCAAGATGGGCTGGATGAAAGTGGCGGACAACTCAGAAGCGTCCACGTAGTGTTCCCCGTCTTCGTCCAAAGTCATTTGTTCCACTGTCTGCCATCATAATCCTGTCGACTTGTACGGGTCTACTGTCGTAAACCCGGGTAAGCCAACAAGTGAGTTGGAAGCAGTCGGGGTTGAGTGGCAAGGCGTGCAGAGTGAGAAGTCCAAACGGGACAGTAAGGACAAAGTTTGGGATCAAAAGACGCTCTCCTAGTACGTCTCACGTGGCACCAGGACCAGGGGAAAGTTGAGGATTAACTGAGGAAAGCTCGGCGTCCTGCATGAAGCCGCGGAGGCAGGGAGGAACCAAAACGGCGGCCTCGAGGGCCGCCGTGAGACCTAGCACTGAGCGGCCTGTCCGAAAATACCCACTGTAACCTAACTAACTGTCAACATCCGGACCAACGCCCCTTCTTTGTTCCTCCCCGGATCCTCCGGGTGTCCGGTGGCAAGCTGGTGTCACTTTGAGACGACTAGAAAAGACGTCATACTTTATTACTTACATTTCACATTGTTTAAATTACGATATATATATATATATATATATCGTTCTGAAAATAGAGCAATCCATACTTAAATCATTAGATAGTAAATTTTAACCGATATTCATAAAAAAAATTGTATCTCTAGTAGAAGTTTAATGTTGAAATTATCAAACAAAATTTGGAAATGTTACAAAAAAAGCTTCTGATCATGTCACTGAAAGTTTCTGATGGCTTGCGCTTATGGCCGGAATAAATATCAACTATAATCGTTGATATTTATTATTTTCCAGAATATTGGCCAAATACCCTTTTTGCCCAAAATACCATCAGCAAATTTCAGTTGCACGATCAGGAGAACCTTTTTCTTAATTTATCCACCTGATTCCAATATAAGTTTGCTTTTGTAATATTTTTTCCCATATAACCTGAAAATGACATCGAAAATTAAAATTATCAAGAAGAATCTTTTTTATTAATTTTTTTAAAGAGAAATGTCTTTTAACTTTTTCCCGAAGACGTCTCGCCAGTTCTATCAAACAATAGCCTCGCTTCCCTCCCCAGGTAAAAAACACTGTTATGGTAAAACAAGGCAGGCGACCTTGTCAAGCTTTAGTTGTTACCTAACTTTCAGTTTAACGCCAAAAGTCTATTTTCGTTTTTCAATCGATATTTAATCTTCGATTTGAGACAATTGATTTTTTAACTGGGAAAAAGTTGTTTTTTTAAAAAGGCTTCTCAAAAGTTATTAAAGAAGTTTGCCAATTTGTTCACTTTTGTTTGTCCTATTAAATATGTATCACATGGTACCAACTTTGTTTAACCAAGGCCTATAATTGCGGGTGTGGGGAGAGTCAAGGTTGCCTTAATTCCCCAGATAATGTTGGTTTCTTGCGTCATCTACATAACTTCTAACACACTTGTGGCTTAAAATACCTCGCTGCTGTTGGCTGATAACTCTGGGGAAATAGTAATTCACTTTAATAGTTTCTTGGTGGATATTTGCCTGGATTCTTCTAACCAAGGTCGGCATTAAGGTCAAATCTATAGATAGAAATCTATAAAAGCATAGGGCGCCTCTCCCGTCAAAATAAAGGTCAAAACTAAACACTATCTATTGACCGTCGCCACAAAGTAGCGACCTCGGGTCGGTATCAAAGCCACAACACTAGCTTTGGTAAACTTAGAAGTGTTCACCTGGAGACCACGGTTTTGGGATAATGGCAATAGATGGAGTCTAGTTTTGATATTTAGTTTGACGGCAGAGGCGCCCTATGCATTTATAGATCAATTTCCTGCCGGAAAAATTTCCCAGAAATAATTTAATTATGTAATTGCTTAAACTCGACTGTCTGAAGTTGAAATATGATAATGATGGTAGAAATATGATAATGATGGTAAATAAATGATAATTAAAATCATTATTCAAATAAAACTTCCTTCGATATATTTCTATATTCGTTCGTATAATGATGAATATTCATCAATGTATAAATTTATAAAATTACAATTCTGTCCGGTTGGTTGTTAATGTGGGGAGAAAACTTCTATCTCGCACATAAAATAATGATAAGTTTTGCCCAAATTCTCAATTGGCTTACAGAAAATTTGTGATTTTGAAAAAAAAGGCATTTATTCTATATCCACTCATGGAAAACCTGGTCATACTCCGGGTCATTTGTCTAGTAATGAATAATTCTGGATAGAAATGTCTATTATATTTGAGAGAAAAAAAACATCCAGAGAAAAGTGTCTTGCAATATATGAAACACACAGATAACGTTCAATTTCGACGCTTCAATTCTAAACATAATAATTTCCTTGTATAATTTTTAAGATATTTTTTAAATATCATTTGTTGGTTGGAAGTTGGTTTGGAAAAACACAGTCACATCAACCGATAATTTATTTAATTTCCGACGTGTCAATGACTCGTTGTCACTCTCCTCAGGAGAATGTATGATAATATTTGTATATATTATTGTATAAAATATTATGAGAGAAAAATTTATCCAGATGTTATTATTTTTATAAATAGCTATCAACGAACATGTTTTACGATTTTGCCATTTTTGAGTTGTATGAATATAGTTGGAAAAACCTTGCTCCCTTCGTTGTTTGTCCTAGGGAGAAATGGTGTCCACTGATGAGGATAGTCCACACGCTTTGTGATTAACTGGCTCAAAAAAGCGCGATTTGACCATGTTTTTAAACATAGCGTTAGGTTTATTCAACGATTAAAATATTATATTTTTTAAATCTTTAATTAATATTGTAACTCGAAATTAACGGATAAACAATTAGCATTGACACGCAGCAGAATTAAGGATTTATATATTCTTATTTAAAGAGACATTTCCATCTATATTCTTATTTGTGTATGTGTTTTTTCTCAAAATCTCTAATTATAATTATATAACATAAAACCAAAAGATTAAACATTAGAGTACGACACAAAGCAGAAATTTATTTATTGTCTAATTACTCTATCTTTTCATTAAATTAAAGTAAAATTTTAAACATAACGAATGAAGCGCCAATAGGATGATATATTGAATCTGTTGAAAAACGAATGAAATTAAATCGTTGAATAGGTTTTAAAGTCTGATAAAATATTTGTTGTTAAATGGAGTGAAACTGCACAATTAATATAATTATAATTCACTAATGTAGAATATATTCATAATCGACTAAATTTAACAAGATTACAGTATCTGATAAATTAATTGTAGTTCTTTATTTCATTGATTTGATTATTTTATTTACGCAGGTCACATAACCAATTCAGAAAGGCCAGTGAAAAACATAAGTTGCACAATGAACTGATAACTATACAGGGTTTATCGACGCATATCCATTGTAGGTGGAGAAATTGATTGACTTATCAGTTTGACCGAAAAGATAATTATTGTTTATTTTATCGCCGAGTATTTTGTCTAAGTTAAAAATTATTTATAGTTTTGTCGAAATAATTCTGTACGCTCCAGGAACCTGGGATAACCGAATATATAAATATAGCTTTGTCGACTTCTGTATGCTACAGGAACCTGGGATAGCCGAAGGAATAATTATAGCTTTGTCGACTTCTCTACACTCCAGGAACCTGGGATAGCCGAATGAATAATTATAGCTTTGTCGACTTCTGTTCGCTCCAGGAACCTGGGATAACCGAAGGAATAATTATAGTTTTGTCGATTTCTGTACGCTCCAGGAACCTAGGATAACCAGATAAATAATTATTGCTTTCCTACTATGAAAATAATCAAATTTTCTGTTGATATTCCAATGGAACGTATATAGAGTCCCATGGTGGGTGTCAAGTCGCTTACCCATTATAAACGTAATACAAAACATCATTGGAGAGGTTCTACATAGATGTAGCTTCCAGACCATGCTGCAACCTGCCTAAACGGATACTCCGTTTTATATTTCGATGTAAATTCTTTTTCCAATTAAGTCTATTATATAATCAACAAGAATATCAGAATATTTCTCAATGTTACCAGAATTCTGAAATGAAAATTTTGAGCCCGTCCCTCACAGACAAATTCGAATAAAACTGTTCATCAATATTTATGAAAATTAAAAATCCACCAAAAGCCTATTTAGATTTATAAATATTATAACATAGAAAATTAGGAAAGAGAAACTTCAGGCTGACACAGCAATTTATTTAAGGCACAAGCACACACACTAAAATTGATAAAATTGAGAAGAAATGAGAGAGGTTTACGCAGAGTAATAAAATATATAAACATCAAAATTAATGATATGTTAATAAAATAAATACTTGGCTACAATATGAAGGAACTTGTTTCACTCTATATAATCACCAATCTCGAATGTCTGGCGTTTTTGCTTATTACATTAGCAGTGGTTAACAATGATTTTTAAATTTGAAAAAAACACTATAACCCCTAGAGTATCTTATTATATAACTTACTAGCGGATGTACCCGGCTTCGCCCGGGTTTTACCCGAGTAAAGGTTTGTCTAACGAACATTTGTTAAAACAATTCTCCATAAACTTATAGAAAAAAGATATATTTTGATAATTTGAAACTCGTAAATTTGAATCTCTCGATAAAGTGAACATTTTTCTTCGGTCCCTGTGTGCCGTGTCATCCTGAATTTTGTCTTTTCTAATTTTCTACATCACAAAATTATCGTTTTATCTAGTGAACATTTTTTCCCGGTCCCTTGAAAAATACTCGATAAGTTGAATAAAATCGATATTAATTGGTTCCCTCGGTAATTGGAAGTTAAAGGAATAGTATCTTTGCCTTGGAATTGTATCATTATTCTTGTCTCAAATAAATTGCCGTGTCGATAAATGATAAAACTAACTTTGACTTGTGCGCAAAATTCCCACGCTCTACGGGCGGAGATCAGATCTTGGTTAAGCGGATTCGTCACTGTAGAGGACAAAACGTTCCGTCGGCGGTTTCATGTTCAAGTCTTTCGCGCAGTCTCTTGGGATTAAAGGATTTGCTTCAAGCGAGGGGTGGCTCTCAAATTATTAAAAAAAAAAACGACACGGGATATCATTTTAAAAATCTGCGGAGAGGGCGCCAGCGTGGATATTTCCATTTGTTCGCAAAGGTTTGACGACCTAAACCAACTTTTGAATGGCTATGACCTATGGTTATCGTCTGATTTCTACTAATTCAAAAATGAATAGAGGTTCGTATCAAGCAATTCAAAGGGAAAACAGGAAACCTTTTTCAAGTTGGTATGCTTACAGGACGAAACTATGCAAAAGCTTCTATATAAGTTATTTAATTTTTAGTATCGCATTTATATTTATTCGAATTTTATATTTAAACGATACTCATTATTTCTTTTGATTTTTATATATCGTATATATCGTCTTGCACAATTATTTAAACTTTTTAAATAAAGTACAATACTTAAAATAAAATATGTTTCTATACAATCTAAAATTAGAAAATAAACTTTTAAATCGGTAACCTCAAGGAGATAGCCATTATAAAGCACTAATATTTGAATTAGTTTTACTTAATATATTAGCCCTGAAAGACCCAAGGTCATCAGGCGTGGAGCAGACTTCCTGCCTAAGCCTATCTCCGTCGCAATGGTGGCGCTGCTTGCGAGTTACATCTACAAATCTGCAAATAACTCTGAGGATATTTAAGATATTCAAGAAATTGTTTTTCAGAAACCTTCCCAGTACTATGATAAATAACTTCCCAAAGTTTCATGGCGTTCCAATGAGTGGTTTGGTCAGGCATAAAGGACACACACACACATACATTCATTTATATATGTGGTGAAGTCTGGTAGCCTCTTGTAGAATCCTGTCGACTGAAAATGTGATGTGGAATCCAGTCAACTTAAACTATGGTGTGAGTCCCTGTAACTCTCGCTATACTGTGTTGACCGAGAGGAACAGTCAGGATGGGGAGTTTTCCAGTACCTCTCTGCACCTTGAAAGACCTTTAAAAGTTCTCACAAAGTACAGGCAGTCGTGGTCGAGGCAGAGTGAAAAGCTTGGGAATGTCCACACAAAAAACGAAGACACAGTTGCACTAAGAAAGTTCCGTGAACAGATAAAAGTTGAGCTAGGAGCGAAAGATGGAGATAGAAGAGTCCTTACTGAGCTACATGGTCGATGAGATGGACCTAGGGTACAACCGACGAGGGCTCACGCAAATGGTGAACTGACTGTAAAGTGACTGTATTTATAGGTTAAGACGGGGGCCTTATGCGACAGGGGCGTGGATCGTCTGGTGAAATTCTACTGGCGCCGTCCTGACAGTTTCCAATCTATCTTTAGACCTTGTTGTTTTGTGACTTCCATCTATCTAGATTTTAGACGTTATGACTTCTATCTATTTAGCTCAACTCTTAATATATTACAGAGTTTTATTTATTTATCCTCAGTTTGTACAAATTACATTACATATGATGATGCAATGACACATGTCAATCATGCGTATAATCATTTACAGAGGTGTTTTAATTATACAACATAAAAATCTTGTTATAAGTTATATACAATATGGGGTTGTTGGTTTAAATTACCATATATATAGATTATCTATATTTAGGGCTATCTCTAGCGCTGAAAATTACAAATATTTAAACACTATATCGTATTCAGAAAATAATTCTGAAAGATATTTGATACACAGTGACCTTTGTTGAAGACACCCGAGATTTACCAAGTGTGAACAAAATTGACTCTGTTTCCTAAAAAAAAAAGACCGCCGGCGACTTCAAATACTTTCCACTTCTTTAAGTTTTGTCCATGAGTGCATATAGTTAAGCTATTTCTACAGACCTTATACTGCAATGAATAATATTTGAAAGAGAGAGGATATGACTCATCAATGATGAACCCTTCTAAATTTGACGAAACACGCAGGAAGGGTTCACCACTGATAAGTCATGATCTCTTCCATCTTTCACTTTTATTCAATGCAGTATAAGTTCGGTAGAAATAGCTTTTAACTATAGAAGTAGTAAATGAAACTATCATGAGGCGCGAGTGTTTCTTTCACAAATAAATTAAACTTCTAATCATCGCAGTAAGAACATTAAAAGTTTAATTTATTTGTGAAAGAAACACTCGCGTCTGATGATGGTTTCATTTGTTAAATATAGATGGCGCGTTATTGCTATAAGTAGCGTTGAGACATCTCTACTATCCTGGAATGTGGGTAGAGTGGTGAGAAAACATTAGGTAAGAAATGACATCGGTCATCTGTGCGACGCAGCACTTGCGTCAGACCGTCACTGCTCCATTGACCATGTTCCAATTGGCACTTCCCTTGTTCCAACACGCTCCGCTTCGTTGCCGGCTTCACCTTCCCGGAGGCCTACATTCGTGTGCAAAAACCCATTGTATTCTCTAAACTGTTCATCCCAACTGTGTGAAGATGGACAAAGTTGAGTGTTGAAATAATTTGTTGATTCGCTCCTTGGGCTCTTCTGCCTTTTAAATTATTCAAACACTTATCAACAGACAATGTGTTTTGAAAATAGAGTAATCCATAAACAGATATTTAATTAAAAAGGCATATATATATTGAATCAAAAATAATTTATTTGACAATATTTCAGTTGGCTGAACGCCAACTTTTTCAAGTTATAACAACGTAAATACGTGTATGCCTTTTTAAATCAAATATATTTGTGTGTATACAAATAATATTTTGACACTGAATTGTCTACTTCACACTTTAAATGGATTATTACATATACATGTTGCTTATACAAGTTTGTATATATAAGAACTCACGCATAAAATGTAGATATTGATTATAAAACTATATAATTTGCGGTAAGATATTTATTTTTAGGGGGGTGGTACAGAATAAAATGATAAATTTTCTTTAATATATTATTACACTCATAGACAAAACTTAGGAAGTTGTACCTTTTAGCATGTATATCGGGATTCAGACAATAACTCTGAAAGATATTTGATACACACTGACCTTATTGAAGACAAACGAGATAAACAATTGTGAACAAAATAACCTCTGTCTCCCTAAAAAACAAACGACAACGACATCAAAGACTCTTAAACTCCTCAGGTTTTGTCCATGAGTGTATTCTGATCGAAGAGTCCATTAAATGGAGTAATGAGGAAAATGTCGAGGTTCGACGTACATCAAATGAAGGAATCCTCCTCCCCGTTGGTTCCTTCACTTTCAAATATCGGGAATACAGGAATCAGAGTAGACGCCTCCTCTGGAAACGTTTTATTGCCAAAAAGAAGAGTTTTATGTTGACACTCTCCTGAGGTCTAAGACCTTCTGTGCTGTTTCATCGTCAGATTTACAACCAAGTACTCGAGGCCACGTGCTCCATCAGTTTATGGTGTCGTCATGGTGTCACGGTCGATGCAGCGTCGATTCTTGAGATGATTGTATCGGTTTTTTAACGCCAGATATCGGGTGTTAATTCTCGGCATCCGATTAGGATAATGGCGCCACCAGGTTGGCTGATAGAAGCCGCCAGGTTGGACTTAGTGTGGGATCAAACGTGAAACTTCCCAGTGCAGTTCGCACCGTTGTACTGAAGTAATAGATTCAAGTACAAAATACAATTTATAATTTTGAATGAAAGGGACTAAAATTGTGTTTAACGAGACACACCATCTTTGATTAAACACTATAGAGAGGAAAGAAGGTGATATGCCCAGAAGGATCTGGTGGAATATCATGAAACTCGGAATGGATCTACAGCTATTACTATATATAGTCAGGACCGTCTTTCCTCATCGGCCGCCTCTGTCACGGATAATATACAGTTATCATCGTCATGCGTTCTCAATTCTGTCACCGTTTGCTTTTGGTTCAGTGGTAGAATGCTCGCCTGCCACGCGGGCGCCCCGGGTTCGATTCCCGGCCGATGCATTTTTTTTTTTTTACAATTTTCAAAACTCATTTATATATTATACAAGAATGACATCCACGGCGCCAATTTATAATTGTAACGAATAGTATTTGAATAAAAGCATTTAATCGGGTAAGTATATATATAGTCACGACCGTCTTTCCTCATCGGCCGCCTCTGTCACGGATGCGCGCGCACAGGGAGGTCACGTGCTCGCCGGCAGCCAACGGGCGCGCGCCGCCGGCAGGGGGGGGGGGGGGGGGGGGGGCATTACGTCACTCAAGGTGATCGTAGCCGTCCAATAGGAGGGCGCCGGCCATCCGTGACAGAGGCGGCCTATGACTGATTGATTAGGATTAGGATATGCATTTATTTAAGGCGCCAATTTATAATTGTAACAAATAGTATTTGAATAAAAACATTCAATCGGGTAAAACACGGGCGTTGCCCGGGTCATTCGGCTAGTTATATAGATAGATAAGTAAAAATTAAAATTCACCCTGATTTAACTATTTTAGACTTTATGAATTCAATTTTTAATCATTAATTATTCCCCGTAATAAATATTTTGTCTAAATTCCATGTTTTTCCTCAACTCCTGCGTATAACTTTCTATGCAGTATTAAATATAGATTTCGATGGAAATCTTTTTGAAGAATTTGTAAATATATCGAGGCCAATATTATTGCTAATTTTAGCAGAATAAATTATGAAAAAGGCATCCCCTGATCGTACAACTAAAAGTTGCTTATGGCTTGCGCCATCTATCGGAATAAATATAAACTAATCGTTAACTTTTAATTATTCTAGAATTGTCCATTGATTTAATCAAGAATGGGTATTTGCCATTAGCAAATTTTATTTGCACTATCAGATGCCATTTTCTTAATTTATCCATCTGATTCCAGCAAAACTTCATTTTTGTACTATTTTAAAAGGGTAGTTCGAGAGAGAGAATTGAACGTGCAGTGAGTGCGATCCTCAGCGTGAAGTTGCTTCAAGCTCTACCCTCGAACTACATTCCATAATTTCTCCTATTTAAGCTCAAAACAAAAAAGGCAACAACAGCTATAAATTGTTTGCTCAGGTTTCCTCTTTATATTCTGAAGGATTTTTACAAGAGAGAAATATCTATACATTACAGTTCCAAGCCATTGAAATATCCACAAATAGCTAAGTATATTTGAAGGCGATGGTGGTGTTTCGTCCATAGACTTACAAACACTTACTAAACACTTTTACGATACTCGATTCTGAATGTCGCAGAAAACGTTATCAGAGGAATTACTCCATCCATTACTCCATACTGCATCATCCAGAACCTAGGTAGTTCTAGATTTCCTTTCTTGTCAACCCAAATTATAGAAGAAGAAACTCCTATCACTAATTGAGGGCTACGTGAATTAATGCAGTATATATATGACAGCATTTTCTGCAGCTAATGCCAAAAGGAAGGGAAGACCACGTTTCGGCCCCCATAATACAGTTCACAAAATCTAACTTTTTCTTCTGAAAATCGAGGCGAAATATCATCTACCATGTCCCATGAGGACCTCAAGAAAATATTTTATAAAAACTCGATCGTGTTCCTTCCATCCATGGCGAGGGATTATTCCTCCACCTGGAATCAGGAGTAACGCGATATTTGAAAGCGTGTCGGCTTCAGATTTAATCCGGGCTTCCATTTCCTCGGTGACTCAGCGCTTGCCACTGACTGCACTATTTGCTGATCTTGTTGTGTCGAATAATGGAATCAATTGCGTGTTTACACAATTGAAGTCCGTGGTACAGTATAACCGCAAGTCTGTGCTTAAAAGAGCTGTATATCCAAAACCTAGTTTAAAAGGTTGCTTGCCATTGTTGTAATTGACGGTGGATAGAATAAACTATGAAGTTCAACACAATTACTTCAATTAGTTGGCCACCATTTCCCACACGCAGTCTGAAGCAGCGCTATAGCCGGCGGTTGACCCAGATGTCCACCTCTCGTGTAAATATTTAACGGCGGCGTTGAGAGGAGCCTGAATTATTAAAATCCAGCAGGTATTTTGTTCTTTCCCCGAATGGCCCTTTTAATTAGCTTTGTCTCGCCCACTCATTACCTCCCCTGGGTGTAACTGCCCTTGTCTCGCCATGCAATGTCCAACACATTCAGCTTGGGGCATTCCAAATCTGGCTGGAAGCATTTAATGAAATACGTACATCCACGTCAGAAGTCAACAAGATATTTGTCAACAATAGTTGCGTGAGTTCGAGTCATTTGTCAACAACGGTTCCTTGGTTAGTAACCTAATGTAACCAGACTGATCCCATTGTTCTGTTCCAAAAGGTTCGACTCCCCAGCGATCAATTCCAGACTCTTGTATCGACCTTTCCGAGCAACACCTGTAATTATGCTAAATCAAAATATCGAGTTCGAATGTACTCCAGTACATGTTAAAATTTTGCATTAATAAATGTCATATGTTGCGTGCTACAGAATCGACGTAGAGCGCCCGAGTAGATGTTCTCCATATCTGGGAATAGATCGCTCAAGGTTTGAGGGAGTCCAATGACCTACACTCGCTCTCACCCCCCCCCCGTCATGAAGGATATAATCATAGGAACCTTTTCACTTTATTTCAACTATCTTTTTCTCATTATATTAATATTCATTTCACTTTCTTTATTTATTATATCCTTTCCATAATAATCATATTACAAATTTATAAATATTTTGAACTACCTCTCTATTTTCATCCTAAAATCCTATACTTCTACGGGTTGGCCAGTCTAGGTCTATACATTTGGCTACCATTGCCGCCAGTATTGTCTCGGTGGTAATAGAAACTGTTCTAGAGAGGGACTCGCGGAATACGATGTATAACTGGCCATCTTTAATACCTTCGGATGGCAGCTTGGTTCTCTCTAAATTTGTCTATGGCTTCTATGGCCGCAGTGCACATGTACAGTGTCTCTCAATCCAAAATAATGCGTATTAACACTAACATGTATTTGTATATATTTCCATTCAAACCATAGGTTGGTGGCTGGAAGTATTACTGGCCTCACAGAGTTTCCTTCCTATGGCTAGTCTTTTGATGGTATCGTAGGTTATTCTTCTCAATTGTCCATTGATTCCATTCTCGGCCTCCTTCTTCCCCGTCTTCTTTCCGTAGAGGAGGGTGTGCAACAATTTTTTTCAGACTTCCTGAAGAATATGAAAGCTGCCTATAAACGATTAAAATAGAAAGTGGAGTAAATTCTTCATCTCCAGTTTCTGTAAACTTCGAAAGTAGAAAATTCCTCTTTTTGACCCTCCAAATATAATAAAACGTCAAACCTTTATTCTATAGGATCACACGTTTAATTGAAGATCATGGTAAACTGGGAAAAAAAAAGTGTTTTTCCAGAAGGCCTGCGCGCGCACATAATAAATAGAAATATCCTTTTCAAGTGGATAAATTACTGTAATACGCGCACACACTATGACTATCATATATTAGAATATTTTCTATCAAGAATAGAAAGTCAATTACTTCAATAGTTTGTCAATTATAAAGATTAGTTCCTTTAGTGTTTTAACTTTTACGAAATTTAAAAAAAAATAAGACAATTTGTTTGCGTGGACTTGCGATTTCGTTAAGGCATTTGAAATCCATTTACTCACTGGTATGAGAGATTCTAGGTAGAGTTTGAATGAAAAAGGATTGTTCAATAAGCCTATATGAACAGATTTTTAAAAACTTCGCCTGTCTATATTCACCGATAAACGTTGTAAAATATTTTGCAAAGATTTACTGCGGGCAATTCCTATATCAGGATTTATTAAAGAATTGAACTATCATTTTTACAACTAAGGTCAGCACATCCTTTCCTTCCTTCGAAAACCCAACTTATCACTTCCGCAGAACCACCCTATCTCCCTCCATAGACTATTTTATCTCCAAATATCCTAATTTACCTCCAAATACACAACCTTTTATATACAAAGACCCAATGTTTTGCCTCCAAAGAACCAATGTTTTACCTCCAAAGACCCAATCTATTAGTTCCAAAGACTCAATATTTTACTTCCAAAGACTTAATCTTTTGCCTCCAAATACCTAATCTTTTACCTCCAAAGACCTAATCTTTTACCTCCAAAGACCCAATGTTTTACCTCAGAATACCCAATCTATTACCTCCAAAGACCCAATTCTTTTACCCCCAAAGACCCAATATTTTACTTCCAAAGACTCAAACTATTACCTCCAAAGACTCAATCTATTACCTCCAAAGACCCAATCTTTTACCTCCAAAGACTCAATCTATTACCTCCAAAGACCTATTCTTTTACCTCCAAAGACTCAATCTATTACCTCCAAAGACCCAATCTTTTACCTCCAAAGACTCAATCTATTACCTCCAAAGACCTAATCTTTTACTTCCAAAGACCCAATCTTTTACTTCCAAAGACCTAATATTTTACCCGCAAAGACTCAATCTATTACCTCCAAAGACCTAATATTTTATCTCCAAAGACTCAATCTACGAGGAGTGTCCCAAAAGTCGGTGGCCCGACATATAAAGAAAATTACTAATAAAATGATCGTGATTAATTTTTCAACATAATTCCCTTTAAGGTCTATACACTTTTTCCAGCGATGTTATAATGCTTTTATGCCCTCCAAAAAGAACGATGTTTCAAGTGACTCAAAAAATGAGGTTACAGCATCAATGACCTCTTCATCTGGCCTAAAATGAATGCCAGAAAGTGATTTTTTCCAATTGAGGAAGTAGGGGGAAGTCAGACGGAGCTAGATCTGATGAATAGGGTGCATGTGGTAAAAGTTCAAAGCCAGAATCATAAATGGCAGCCATGGCTTGCAGCGACTGATGACTCGGAGCATTGCCTTCATGGTAAACAATCTTCCTTGACAACTTTCCTCTTCTCTTTTCTTTAATCGCTTCTCGTAGTTGCTTCACAAGATTTTCATAATAATTGCCAGTGATGGTTTGACCCTTATTCAGAAAGTCTAGAAGAAGTACACCCTCGGAATCCCAAAAGACAGACACCATAGCCTTCCCTGCTGATGGAACTGTCTTGGCTTTCTTGGGGGAGGGGAACCGGTGTGTCTCCATTGCATGGATTGTTGCTTGGACTCTGCTGTAAAGTGATGTGCCCAAGTCTCATCCATGGTAACAAATCTATTAAACAAATTCCTCTGGATTGGCTTCAAATAACGCAAAATTGTCCGAAGATAACTTTCTCCTTACAGCCTTTTGATCGGGTGTCAAAAGTTTGGGAACCCAACGGGCAGAAAGCTTCCTGAGGCCCAAGTGTTCTCTCATGATCCGAAACACTGTTGTTTTTGGAATACCCAAGGTCTCTTCTATCTGACGAACTGTCATTCTTCTGTCCAACATAACCAAATCATGTATCTTCTCGATGTTTTCTTGAGTAACTGACTCAACAGGTCTTCCTGGTCGATGTTCGTCTTCGGTGCTGATCCTCCCTAATTTAAACGCAGCTACCCATTTTTACTGTGCTATAGGAAGGAGCATCTTCCCTTAATGTATCCACCATATACTCATAGATTTCCTTCGGCGATATTCCTTTCTTACAAAGATATTTAATTACAGCACGAATCTCGTTTGTCTCCATTTTAGATGATTCCTGTTTCTTGTCCTCTTTCAGAACCTATAACAAAAAAAAAAAAAACGGTTAGTTGTAGAAACTTAAAAATTTAGATATCTTTATACAAGGCTTTAAGGTATATATGGTAAAATGTATTAGTTTCTAATATTTCGTTCTCATGGTCGGGCCACGGACTTATGGGACACCCCTCGTATTACCTCTAAAGACCTAATCTTTTACCTCTAAAGACCTAATCTTTTACCTCCAAAGACTCAATCTATTACCTCCAAAGACCCAATCTTTTACTTCCAAAGAACAAATTTCCTACTTTCAAAGAACCAGTGATCCATAAAAAGGCCAATGTAAAATAATTGACCCGAAGAAGCCACCAATCAAACTAGAGCTGTTTCATAAGAACAATTGTATTACCATTGTGACACCCATAGTAACCAGCCACACATCCCAAATATAATCCTGGGAGGTTGTTGTTTACTCAGCAATCTTTGGGGAATTAATTTTCGGGAACTCTCCATTGTTAGTCCGTCAGGAGATTCATTATTATGAATGATACAACTTTTCTAATCTATGTAGGTCAATTATTAACGGTTTCTTCATAGCAAATTGTAAAGATTGGACTATGCCATCAAACTTACAATTACAATGAGAAACCCGCTAAGGACAGATGTACACAGGTTGGAAAAGACGTACCAATTGAAAGTAAATTGTACTGGATTTCGTGATAATAGAATCTTCCAAGCTTCCATAGAGTTATTTCAGATGCTCTACTAATAAAGGGAACTTGTCCAGTCTCCAGAAATATTAAACTAACAGAGCATCTTTGAAGAGGTTTGCAGATGCTGCGCGTTGCCATCTAGGATTCTTGTTCATATTTTAGGCTCCTTTATATTAAAACTTCACCATTAGTGAATTCAACGAATGTATCTCGAATGGCAACCAGTCTTAAACTGTTTTAAAGCTTTACTTTAATAAAGCTAAACGAGGAAATATATATGTAATGCTTTTCTAATATATTTCAACACGACTTAATGTAAATTAACGCGAAGAAATTGCTAAGTTATTTACATACTTTTATACATTTTTATACACTTTTGATCATTTGAGCTCCTATTCCGACTTGCTCACGCTTGATGATAATGCAATTATTTTAAACCTTTTGGGGATAATTTCCAATTACAGAACAGATCGCCCTTTGAATCAGATAATTTTATAAAACACTATATGGATGATTTTTGAAATTCTAAAAATAAAACTATAAATATTTTCATATACTTCTAATAAAACTATATAATACATAATGATATTTAAAATAGAGTATTGAAAAATATATAGTGTGTAATAAATTAATAATTATACATTAAAACACCTTATATAAACGAATTTTAAAGGCCCATAAAATTAATTTCTTAATCTGAAAATACGTTAAAATGAAATTATAGGCTT
Source organism: Cordylochernes scorpioides (assembly GCA_030710605.1). NCBI lineage: Eukaryota > Metazoa > Arthropoda > Arachnida > Pseudoscorpiones > Chernetidae > Cordylochernes > Cordylochernes scorpioides. Next base: position 78,355,198 of record CP092867.1, read on the forward strand.
AGCTACCCTGCCTTTACAGCAGGTGATATGTGACAATATATGTATTTACAACTGTTTATTTTTTTTAAATATTGTTGTGATTCTCTTTTAGGGATTTGAGAGTTTTGTTTAATGTCGTTTTTAATTTTAATTATTCACATTACATTAAAAATTTGACAATTTTGTTCGGAACTTTTTTTAAAATTCGCTAATATGAAAAATTCGGTATGAACATGAGATCCGTTAATCTGAGGTTTTACTGTATTAAATTTAGTGTCCAATAAATCTGTTCGAGATGGAAACTTGAAATATTTTTAAATTCTTCCTCTTTTGAGAGGTCATAAATAACCGTTTCAAAAATCACGTATCAACTTCCATCGGGTTCGGAGTTGATATCGTACATCACACAACCTTGATTCATGTCCATTGAATACCGCGTGTGACCCACGGGCTTTGTGCTTCCAGAACGGAGCCCCGAAGCTGATGTGGCATTTCGGTTTGACCGCCCTACTTGCCGCTCTGGTCGTCCTCTGAGGTAAGTTCCTTTCTACTTGTTTCTGTGTTCGATAACAAGGAAGGGTTCAATCTACGTGTCAGTAACAACAACAAACTTCTTTTATAAAACGAAAATTAAAATTATACCGCGAATGTTTCTTTTTTTAAAAATCGAAATTTTATTTTCAAAGAGAAATAGCGACATTTCTAACTTTGAGGATGAGGTATGGAAAGGTGAAACATGAAGAGTAATGGAGAACGGAAAAATAAAAAGTGTCCAGGGGCGGGAATCGAACCCATACCCTTCTGCTTACCGGGCAGGTGCCTTGTCCACTCGGCTACCCTGGACGTATTTTTCCGTTCATAACTTATATTTAAAGTAACATTTAAAATACAATATAACGCGGCTGATGATTGTAAAACGAAAATTAAAATTATACCGCGAATGTTTCTTTTTTTAAAAATCGAAATTTTATTTTCAAAGAGAAATAGCGACATTTCTAACTTTGAGGATGAGGTATGGAAAGGTGAAACATGAAGAGTAATGGAGAACGGAAAAATAAAAAGTGTCCAGGGGCGAGAATCGAACCCACACCCTTCTGCTTACCGGGCAGGTGCCTTGTCCACTCGGCTACCCTGGACGTATTTTTCCGTTCATAACTTATATTTAAAGTAACATTTAAAATACAATATAAAGCGGCTGATGATTGTAAAACGAAAATTAAAATTATACCGCGAATGTTTCTTTTTTTAAAAATCGAAATTTTATTTTCAAAGAGAAATAGCGACATTTCTAACTTTGAGGATGAGGTATGGAAAGGTGAAACATGAAGAGTAATGGAGAACGGAAAAATAAAAAGTGTCCAGGGGCGGGAATCGAACCCACACCCTTCTGCTTACCGGGCAGGTGCCTTGTCCACTCGGCTACCCTGGACGTATTTTTCCGTTCATAACTTATATTTAAAGTATCATTTAAAATACAATATAACGCGGCTGATGATTGTAAAACGAAAATTAAAATTATACGAGTGGACAAGGCACCTGCCCGGTAAGCAGAAGGGTGTGGGTTCGATTCCCGCCCCTGGACACTTTTTATTTTTCCGTTCTCCATTACTCTTCATGTTTCACCTTTCCATACCTCATCCTCAAAGTTAGAAATGTCGCTATTTCTCTTTGAAAATAAAATTTCGATTTTTAAAAAAAGAAACATTCGCGGTATAATTTTAATTTTCGTTTTACAATCATCAGCCGCGTTATATTGTATTTTAAACTTCTTTTATAAAGAGATATTTCGTCTTATATAGACTCGTTACGGGAAGTAAAGAAGAATAATTTGAACTAATTTTGACGCGTAAGTTTTTTTTTAAAGAATTATACGCGTCAAAAAAATAGTTAAAATTTCTTATAACAGATGACGCGCTAGTGCCGTAAATATGAATAGAATAAAATGATGGTGAGAGAGAGAGTTTCAATAAAAAAAATTATCAACTACACAGTCTTAGTGGTGTTTTACATATAAACCACTGCCCCTGTCTTCTATTTATATTCTTTTTTATTACAATTTTCTCACCTTTCGCTGAACTTTAAAACTGGTAGTACAAGTAGAAAAAGGTCTCATCGGCCAATGAATTATCGAAACGTTAGTAAATCTTAAAAACTTAAAACTCTTCCGGTGTACAACTTATGAAAAAACGTATCATTAAATGGAAGATAGGTATCTTTTATTTGTAAACGTTACGAGCTTTCGGGCAAACGCCCTTCTACAGGTTTTGACAGAAATTAAGGCGAGAGACCGACCTATATACAAGGGATGATTTACATAATAAACAATTTTTATAACTTAGCAGTAAGAATTTTTAATTTTTAATAAGTAACTATTGTATTGATATGGTAATAAGATGTTGTATACTAGATTTTTAACTATGTAAAAAAGGAATAGATTAACTTGAAACAAAGATATCATAAATTTCAGGAATTTCTATTTTTCTATTTATGCTTTTAAGTTTGGTGGATACTATGGATTCTAACATTAATCTTTGGTGTAGGTTGGGTATGTTACGGTAATGGATAGTGGGGTGGGTGGTATTAAAAGAGTGGCCAGTGGATGCAACATGCTGATAGATGAGGGAACGTGGGTCGTTGTTATTAATGTTGCGGGTGTGTTCTGACATTCTAATGGCGACGGTTATACCTGTCTCACCCACATAAGTGGCGGAACAATGTTCGCATGAGACAGAGTAGACCGCCCCAGAAGAATCCAGAGGACTGAGTTGGGTACCAGTTTTTGTAATGGGGTGTCGGAGAAGTGAGTGGATACTGGGGGTATTAATGAAAAAGGTGCGAATGCCAAATGGCCTGATGAGACGGGAGATACTAACTGTTAAAGGAGAATAGGGCAACATGCAGGTAGTCCTGAAGACTGGGGGAGGATTGGAGGGGGCGGGAGAATAGGTATGTTTATTAATGAATGTTAGTGGATAGGAGGCGGCGGTGAGATGGGAGATGATACGGGCTTTTTCTGTGGTTTTAAAGATGGGTAGAGAGCAGTGTGTGTGAAGGCGCCTGGTGAGTGTTTTAACGATGTTAATTTTGTGTACTATGGGGCAGAAGGAGTAGAAATGGGTGTAGGTGGGGGTACTGCTATTCTTATAGTATACTGTGGTGTGGAATGATGCCGGGGTACGTATGATTAAGATGTCTAGGAAGGGAATGATGTGTCCCTGTTCTTTTTCCATGGTGAACGAGAGGTTAGGGTTGTAACTGTTGAGGGTGGACAGGACATTCTTCTTGTTACGTTGATAGGAAAATGAAACTGCCGTTTTTTGCCTTTGCCCTGAAGTCTCAAACAACGAAGAATACAATTTACTTGTCTCTTCTCATAAAAAAACATGTTGTCCTATTTTTTATTCATTAGAACGATATTTTGAGACCGCAGCGACCATGCCAACAGCCATTTTCAAAATCCCAGTCTTCGCTTTTAAGAAAATGCTTTAAATTAAGATTGTTGCAGTAACTCTTGTTCCCGAGAATCTACGTTTATTTTATAATTCCCTGAAATAACGAACACATTTGAACGTTATTTTATTATTTTAACCTTTTTTTAAATAAAAAAAATGCTAGGCATCAACCAAAATCTTTGGTTCAACCAAAACCTATTTCTTCCAATTTAATAACCTGCATTTCGGTAAACCTTTAATAATGATAACAGAGATACCAACGGAATGTCGAGGAAAGAATATATTGCGTTGATGTAGCCTTCCTCTACAACAAATTTCCAACCTGAAAATATTTTTCACAAATAAAATAGTCACGCTAGATTATTAGTATTGTTAATCTTATTTAAAATTGTCAAAAGTTTTGAGAAAATTCTCTAGCGCATTGTTTAATAAAATATAAAATATATTACTATTTATAGCACGATTTTCCTTTTACAAATAAAACTCTTCCTACTGTCCTTTCTGTAAGTTCTACTGGACAGGATTACTGGGTATTTGTGAAAGAAAAAAAAAACACGTGCTCAATAAAGAGTTTTATTTCTTGTATATAGATGACTTGTTTATTGTCTGATTTATAAAAGGTGATATTGTCAACTTTTATGTTATTTCTACTTTTTTCCATTGTTAATCTTTATTTAAATTAATTATTGTCTCATTAAAGACCGCCAAAGGTTAGTGGAATTTTAGGAATTAGGTTAAAAGGAATTTCTAGAATCCATCAATGGACACTGACAAATATTAGGCTGGAAAAATGGCGAGCTCAGCAGTTATTCCCGAACTCTACCTCTAGTTCAATCCTCGCTTAAAAACAGATCATTCCATATAGATAGTCCATGGATTTCTGTAAAACTTGGAATTCCTTCATCCTTTCATGTACTGTATATATATATATACAAAGCAATAACGCGCCATCTATATATAACAATTGAAAACATTAAGATGCGAATGTTTATTATCACAAATAAATCAAACTTCTACGGTCCTTACTGCGATGAAAAAATATTGGGAGGGCTTGGCTCATCAGTGGTGAACCTTCTCTGCGGTTTCGCCAATTTAATCTTACAGACCGCTTCTTTAGATCTCTAATACTGTATTGGATCATTCTGATTTTATATGCTACATTGAAGGGTGTAATCTTATAAATGGTATGTGGGGGGAGCCATCAGACCATGTACTGATGTTCAAAGCTGTGAACAATGATTCTATTTCTAACCTTCTCTATGTATTGTTGACAAATTATTATATTACGAAAATAAACATTTATCTAAAATTAGTGAATTCTGCCGACATTCTTAGCACTTGGAGATTGTATCAAACCTAAACTTTCTGGTTAACCCTCTCTATTCTTTGTTATATAAAACATTTATTTTGTACAATACACCTTCTCAAGAGGGCGGAAGTTTCGAGTTTAATCAACAAATGAAGTTTTTGAAGTTCATTATAACCTTAAATTAGTTCCCGGAAATGGTAATTCTATAAAGCTATGAGTTGTGTGAAATGTGAGAACTTATTTAGAATATACCAGGCCATGGCAATATAATATTATGAAAAATCCTACCTATGGAGATATAGTTCTGCGATTGCTAAATTTGAACACGATTTTAGCATTCAGTAACGCTCTTGGGGCGTTATGAAAAAGACTTATATACTACCACACAGCGCCATCTGTAGTTAAGATTCAGACCTATTCTTGAGGGCTGTGGTTTCGACAACCACGACTCGGGATCGATGCCCGCATTGAGCATTTTTGCTAAATGGAAAATAAAAAAGCTTCCATCGATTCTTGCGCAAGTTCAGTCCCACCATTGAGTGCAAATAACCAAATAGGACTCTTGAAATTTATAAGTGGAACTTATTTCTTCACGTCTAGACATGTAGTGCATTTACTGTAAACAAGCTGTCGCATGCTTCCCTCCATGATAATTATGGTCTGTGCCACATCCTATACTTTAAGATAAAAACTATTCTGCGTTTATTTGATATAGGTATGTGCAACACACCTTCGGTTGAAATAACACAAATCCAAGTGATGTTTGGTTTTTCTCAGCAGGTGTTATGGCGATTACTAGCATGCTGACCTGGAATAAATGGTTTGGATAGACGTGGTGAGATATATTTGAAAATTTTATCTATAAACTTACGTTAAAATCTCTAATAACAAGATCATCAAAGTACATTATTGTAGATTTTATCTTTCTCCAACCCAACAAAATTACATATTGAAAAATTAACGAAGTTAAATTCGGTATAATGTAGAACACCAATGATCAGACACTCACATAGCCGACACCTGTGTACAAAGAACAGCTTTCATCTCCAGAATACCATTTTCACCAATTAGCTGCACTCTAATAAAAGGATACCTCTATTTAAGGGTAATTTAGCTCTGCAATCATGTGTTGTCCTTTAGAGAGAGGTTCTACTGTATTTACATTTAATTTACAAAGAGAAGCAAATGCCCTTTTTTAATCTTATAAAGAAACCCTCTCCACAACCTGTCTGATAGAAGGGTTGGATCCCCGACTCCAGCTCCAGAGAATTCAGGTATTAGGCCTCACACATACCCCGAACTCTTAAATATCTTTACAATTCTTTTATATTTTTTGGTGATAGTTATGTTTTTCGTGAAATATGGTATTTTGTGTTGCGATGTTTCAATGCCTGTTGAACAACCTGCCTAGTTGTAGAAACCGATGCTGCCTGCCTCCCTCCCGCAACAAGCTCTGCAGACAGGAGGCGCCTGTCACCTCGCTATTGACCAGCTGTCAATCGAGCAATATGCCGATGGCTAAAATTGGCGGATCGGTGGGCGGACCTTGTAACATGGAACGAATTCACTGGAAAGATCATTAATAGCTTCCCTCCTTTAAAAACGCACCCTCTGTTACAAAAGGCCAGCCGTTCCCTTTGGCTTGGTACGATCACCTAGTGCACCAAATGTATCTCATCTCCTTACCGCTGGTAGTGTAGAGTCTGGTTGTCAGGGGCTTGCTCGGTGCTTGCAACGTTCACGTTTCATATCATAGTATCTACTTGGATCATATATAAAATCTCTAATCACTCCAAGACCGTTTTCGCACATTTCAGCTCATCAAAATGCTCTGAAAGACCTCCCCGACCCAACCGTTTTGCTTGGACCATCATTTCACTAATACAGAGAAATCCCGTCCATTCTGGGTGATATATAAATGATAACATGCTTAGGTCACCGAATAATTATTTCAACGACTTCTGAATGAATATTTTGAGTAACTATTTTCAAAAGTACGTTGGATAAAACGGATACCAATTGCTTTTTCTTATTAGAACAATAAATAAAATTAAATAACGTTATATATAACACTTTTTTTGTCCTTGGCATTTGAGTGTTATTTCCTGATTTTTTTAATGCCTAAAAATGTTTTGAAAGTGACCATATGCCATCCAAAGTTTGCTTTTGTGTAGAGTGGAATTATTATTTTTTAATTTTGCATATCCCTATCTAACAATACATTCCTCCCGCGTGCACCATTCTCTCTCTGAAATCTTCACGTCATATATGAAGATATAAATGGGTAAAACAAACTGTAATTTTATAAACAGATAAAATATAGATCAAAAGTATATATATAATATTTAGTTTATACACACACTATAAAACAAAGAGATAATTTTATATGAAAGGGTAAACCTGGATCTGTAAAGAAAAATAAATATTTTATATAAACTTATTTGATGGATCGCCTTTTGACTCAAAAGAGATAATTATCAAAACTAAATATATTTAGAATTATGGCTAAATTTATTCATGTGTGTGTGTGACAATTAACAATTAAAATATATTTATTGACCCCTTAGTCAACATTTACAACTTCAAAATGAAGTCGCTAAAATAATTACGAACTATTTACAATATATCAATATATATTAGGAGTACAAATAAGTTTTGAGGGATTTTTTTTTATAAATTCGAAGCTTTATTCAGAGAAATCAGTACAATATATTTCATTCAAAGTATTGTCCATCTTTAGCTACGACTTTTTCCCATCTTTCAGGCAGCATACGGATTCCGTGTCGAAAAAATTCCTCGTCTTTTGAGGCGATCCAAACATTGACCCAATTTTTCGCCTCTTCGTAAGAAGTGAAGTGCTGCTCGGCCAGGCCATGTGTCATCGAACGGAACATGTGGTAGTCTGAAGGAGTAATGTCTGATGAATACAGCGGGTGGGGTAGGACATCCCATTGAAGCGCCTCCAAAGTCTCCTTGACAACTTTTGCAACATGTGGATGAGCGTTGTCGTGCTGATAGATCACCTTGTCATGCCTTTTGGCATATAGTGGGCGTTTAATCTTCAATGCTCGGCTTAATCGCATCAATTGTTGTTGGTAACGTTCTCCAGTGATGGTTTCGTTAGGCTGAAGTAGCTCATAGTAGATCACTCCGAGCTGATCCCACCAGATGCACAGCATTAGCTTCTTGCCATGAATATTCGGTTTGGCCGTTGAAGTTGATGCATGACCGGGCTTAACCGACGATTTTCTGCGCTTTGGGTTGTCGTAGTGAATCCACTTTTCGTCCCCCGTCACGATTCGATGCAAAAACTTTTCCGATTTTGTCTTTTGAGCAGTAGTTCTCACGTGCAAATACGGCGCTCGATGTTTCCTGGCTTGAGTTCATATGGAACCCAATTTCCTTGTTTTTGCACCATACCCATGACCTTGAGACGGTTCGAAATCGCTTGTTGAGTCACTCCCAAGGTTTCAGCGAGCTCCTCTTGAGTTTGGCTTGAATCTTCGTCCAATAAAGCCTCCAACTCAGCGTTCTTGAACTTTATTGGCCTCCCTCCGCGTTCTTTGTCTCTGGTGTCAAAATCGCCACTTTTGAAACGCCGAAACCACCCAGGCCAACCTGCACGAAGTACCGGTAGATTCGGGCCTTCGCTGACGAAAGAATGGCCAGCTCGTCGTCCTCGACGAAGATCCATGCCTGTAGGTCAGGGGGTCTCCCGATGATGTTGAAGGCCTCCCGGACGAGGGGCCTGATGTTCTGGCATTCCCCAGTATTGGTGACCAAAGGAGCCGTTAGAGGAACCGCAGGCAGGGCAGGATGGACCGGCTGATGTCCGGGTGCGGCAGGACTTGAAGGGCCAATCGGAGAGCGACATCTCCGTTGTCTCCCGAGAAAGCGCCGCGTCGGAGCGAGGACCAGTCAACCCTGACCGGGGCATCGATTATGGACACCCATATCTCTAGGGACCGGTGGATAGGAAGAGCCGCGAGGCGCGGGCGTTCCAGTGCTCGGCGGACCGAGCGGGTGGTGACTCTGGTGAAGGGCGTGGTCATCCCGCGCAGGACAACGGCCTCAGCCAGACTGGGCTCCAGGAAGATCGCCTGGAAGCCGATGATGGGGAGATCTAGCAGCTGTGTCGTGATGACCACTCGGTGGTTTAGGCTCAGGATTCTCGAGATTTAATTCCTAATTCTCAGCGGCCAGAGACGCCGGAGCTGGAGTCTGGTGCCGTCAGGTGGAGGTCTTAGCCAGATGTGGCTCGTCACCAGCCAGGAGAAGCCATTTTTTCCTCGCGAAGCGCGACCTGGATACCCTTGAGGCACGCGAGATGGAGTTGCGTGCCGATGTAAATAAGGCCGATGCCCCTCGTGATCACGGGCCTCGCTAGGACGCCAGCAGGAAGCCACGCCGTGTGTTCAGGCACCAATATGAATCTTTCAAAACGGGCCTGCAGCTTGGAGATGGTTGCCGCTTCGGGCAGGTACGCGTGCAGTTGGTGCTAGATGGTCGAGAGCACCAGGGAGCTGGAGGCCCTAGCTCGCCCGACAAGGGAGAAGCCGTGCGTGAAGGGTGTCCATTTGCGGCAGGCAGACTCCAGAAGGGCCAGGAGATAGTGTTCCCGGTGGGCGACGGAGCTCATAGGAGCGATTCTTGTCCCTAGGACCTGTGTGGAAGAATCCGGCCAGGAGGCACCGAGGGGAGAGTCGCCAGGTTCGCGCCAGGCACTGCACCAGAGACATGCACTCTTTCCGTAGTTGACGGCGATCCAAAATTCGATGAAAATCCTCGAAGACGGCCGCAACCCTCGCGAACTGCTCGTCGCGATAGACCAGGAAAACAATATCGTCTGAGTAGGCGATGACATTGCCCACGCCGAGGATCGACTTCAGGCGACGTAGCCGTGGCCCAGGAGGGGGATCTCCCGGAGTCGGCGTACGTCTGGCACTCCGGCACCAGGGCTGGTAGGTGGGGCTTGAGGCGCCTGAGGAGGATGGAGGCGAGCGCCCTGTAGTCGGCCGAAGGCAGCGAGATGGCCTATAGCCATCTAGGCCGCGGGCCTTGGGGATCAGGCATATTGCACTTCGGCGCATGGACGGAGGAAGGGCACCGCGGAACTGAGAGGCCGCGAACACACGCCGTAGGGCGTCCGTGAAGAAATCCTCGTAGATGGCGAGGAGTTCGCATGGCAGGCCGTCCCAGCCGGGATCTTTTCCGCGAGGAAGGCGGCGTATGGCGGTGGCAACCTCAGGCGCGGTGATTTCAACCCGGTGCAGTGGGTCGTCCTCGTCTAATTCAATGAGGGTGGTTGTCCCTTCGATGAAGGCGGCGCATGAAGCCGGATCGCAGGTCGCGCGGGCGAAAAGGGGCCAAAAGAAGAAAAGGGCCTTCCGCCACAGCTCGGGGCCTTTGATAACGCGGCCGTCGTCGTCCCTGACGATAACAGGGCAGCGGAGAGGTATCACACGGGCGATGTCTGGCATCGACGGGTAGTCAGCCCTGACAGATGAGGCTTCCAGCTGCTTCGCAATGTATCTCCGGGCTCGGACGACGTATCCGTCGTCAGCAGCAGCGGCGCGAGGACGTGGAGAGATCTGGCCTCGGTAAGCAGCCCCGCCTTAATGCTCGTACATCTCTCCCAGATGATCCTGTCATAGAGTTCGCTGACGTCCTCCTCTATCTTCTGATGTAGCTAGCCAGGTGTTCTTGGACCAGTCCCACGCGGGCCCACCTGAGCAACACGGCGCGGGTCATGGAAGCCCGCAGGTACGAGGATATTTTCCAGTCGACTGCTCTCGATGCGGTTGCCGTGGCTAGCGACCCTGGTGGGCAGGTAGGCGACGTCGAACTGGGTGGCTACATGCACCAGTGTAGCCAGATCCTAAAGAATGGTGACGGCATCCATGGAGGCCGATAAGTAGTCCCGGTCCTCCCTGATGTTAAAGTCCTCGAGGACCTCGATTCCTCTTGAATCGCAGCTGCTGCTATTAGCTCCAGTTGCTCCAGCCGCTCGTGGGGATTGTACGCCAGATGGACATTGATGAAGGCCATCTCCTCACCGTTAAAACATCGAATGACAGCAAAGGCAATGTGGCCCGGCCACAGGATACGTTGTTGCAGAACGTCGACGCCTAGCCCGAAGACACAGGCGAGTCCAGATCCCGAGATGGCTCGTTGATCCTGCTCGCTACATTCGGAGCTTTAAATTCCAAATGCTAAGAACGCCGGCAAGGTGTCACCTTTGGTCTTTATGTCCAGGCGAGTGGGCAGTCTCTCCAGGTCTACGCCGTCGTGGAGGAGGATGTAGGCCTCACGGCGGCCATTTGTGTAGAGGTATTCCCCCGCATTGCATTGGGGCGATGGAGGTGACTCGCTCGTAAGCCTGCAGGGCGTCGATGATGACGAGGTCTTCCGCGAAGAAGGGGAGGTTACCAATGATTATTCTCTCCGACCTCTTGCGGAAGGGGAAGGTCCTGAGGGTCGTGCCCTCGATCTCAAGGCCGCCGTTGATGAGGCGCTCTGCAAGAGCCTTAGTGGTTAGACCTATCAGGACGTGACCGTTCATCCTGGTCACCTGAATGATGTTCTTGGGCTCTCCGACCACTTTGTCCACAGTCTGGAGGTACTGGTATAGCGTGAAGTCAGGGCAGTACTTGATATAATCGCACTGAATCTGGGTGGAGGACGCCTGCCGCGTCCTGACATCCGTGATGTGCTCGCGCGTGGCCTTGACCTCCTGAATTTTCGGCGACTACGTCCCAGTCGTTCGTCTTCGCGGAGGTACGCCGGTGTTTCCGCTGGTCTTGGTGCTGTTAAACTGCGCCGTTGAGTTGCTAGCTGTCACCGAGTCACGGCGCCTCTTCTTATTCCTTACCACGGTGTAGTTGTCCGTTTTGTTCTTCCTCCTCCCTTATATCAGCCCATATCTTTTGGGCTTTTCCAGCGCCGTTTGAAGGCGAGTTTGTCGCGATGCCGTCGCCGTGGCAAAATTTGCATCTCTTTCGCCGCGGGAGGCGAATTTGCATAGTTTTTAATTTCTTCTTTCCTATATGAATATTTATATTCTAAATCAATTTTCACAGATATTTCTGCACTGGCTTGGATTTCCGAGCTAGGCCTTTCAGGCACACGTGCAGCTCTTCCAGGGCTTTCAGCCAGTACCAAAATGGGTACACATTCCTGCATTTTTACACACGCCAAAAGCGAAAAACGGCGGAGCTCGAAAAAGCTTCAATTTACAATTAAGAGTGAGGGGAGGGCGAGATATTTTAAATGATGGCTATTTAATCTTGATTTGAAGTGTGATAGAATTGTTCTGGGATGTCTATTCTCCAACAGAAGAATAGACATCTCAGAACAATTCTTTCACACTTCAAATCAAGATTAAATAGCCATCATTTAATATATCTCTCCCTCCCCCTTCCCGTTCTTACTCTTAATTGTGACTTTGCCCGTTGAAGAGTGAGAGCTTGAAAGCTCGCGCTGTTTTTTAATAAAGAAAATTATTGCGCGCGAGAGAGAGTTTTTTTTTATATTTTATAATAGTAAATCGCAATTTTCCCTATATTGAGTATAAGTTATGAATAAATAGCACATATAAATATATACACGCGCGCAATTTTGAAAAATTAATTTTAAAAATATTCCTTATTTTTAACGCAAGTTCCAAGCCTTGAAGGCCTCACAAACAAACAGTTCTAAAACACGCCGACTTCACCTGTCACGTTTCCAGCCTTCCCGTGAGCGATCCGACACGGCTGATTTACTACTGACGCTGAAGACGATTAATAGAAGGATTGCCACACAAGGAAGACGACTTTGGCCGTACGCCACACCCCCAATCATTTATCATTGTCTTCAGGGGATTACTGGAGGATATTGTCCAGGTGGGACAATGCAACTCTCGACACTCCACTGGCCTCGTTCACCATTTTGGTGGGCTTCTTGCATAGGTCCTTCACGCCCAGCTACGTGGAAGTTGGATAAACAGGCCGCAGTAAGAACTCCTTTTTCCTTCCAGGATACTGACGTTTTCTAGCTGGGATTTGCATATGGCTTTCCCGTGACGTGTGTGTGTGCACGGCGAGGGTAATGGAAGATCCCCCGCTGCCGGAACTTGTGCAACCAATCGGCCGGTAGGAAATTGAATCAACACCCAGTGTCAGTGTCAAGGATTGTCGGTCCTGGGGCACTGTATGCGGCACTGTGTCACTGGGACAACGACCATGAGATAACCTGCTGCACTCGGTCGGCCTATCCTCTCCTCATTAGGTAGGGAGTTACATTTGGTGTTGTCGCTAGGAAATTACTGAACACAGCAGAACCACAGGGTTGGTGGAGTAGTGGTATAAACCGTCGACAACCATAACCCGGGATCGTATCCCGTATTGGCAACTTTTTTTTTCTGAAATAGGAAATGTTTTAATTGTCCTCGATTCTTGAAAAATTCCAAACACCACCAGTGTGAGTGCAGATAGCCGAATTATCTTTTTGGCACACTTCTAAGTGCAAAAGTCGAACTGTTTTCTACGCTTGCAGTTAAAGTAGTCGCTAATTAACTACCAAGATTTTCGTGTCCTGTACTACGCGTACTAGGGATAACAAAAGAAGATACCGCCCAAAAAACACGAATATTTCTGGTCTCTCCTAGGTAGTCGTCTATCGGAGGTTTGATTGGATGAGGCCTTTTTGATATTTCAAAAGTGATGGCTCAGGAAGTTGATATCTCACCAAAAGAGTTGTTTATGGGAGAGGTGTTTTAATGTATTTTTCATTCGTGATTTATAATGTAAGAGTATGTCGTATTATTGTGGCTTAGAAAGAGAGAGAAAGAGTACAAAACTGATTGATATCACGAAGGCGAAGCATCAGCAAACTTACGTTTGCACCAGCCAATTCAGAAGGAAATGTGTAAAACTCTCGCACGACTAGGAATATAATTAGAAGGCATCTGATGTAGGACATTTTCCCCATTCTCTTTTTTTTACCATTTATTTGGGAAACATATATATATATATAGTGTAAAAACTATATAATAAAAATATAACAGTGATTCTACATTTAAAACTTAAGGAGCAAACTGATAAGAATGATAAATCATATCAAGTAGATTTGGTTAGATTAGCAAGCTAAATCTAAATTAATTATAAAAATAAATAGTTGTATAGTTTTATAGTTAAGTATTCTATTAAAATTATCTTAATTATTTTGATTATTTAAATTCAAATTATAAAATTAGTAAATTGTTATTATTTAGTATAGATAGAGAGAGAAAAAAAATCATTTACTTCTAAAACATCATCTAGTTAATTATATATTTATAATTAATAACAATAAAATTTAACAACGTAACGTCTTTTGCATCGGCTTTTACACGTCATTTAGACATACTCTAATCCTATATATAGAATAATCGAAGTGAGAATATACAGGGTGATCCAAAAGTCCCGCACTATTTTAAAAATTAATAACTCCGCGAATATTTGCGCTAGAGCAATGCGGTAAACACCATTGTGTTCAGGATGCAATGGGATTTTTTATGGCAAATAATGAAAAATTCGAAATTGATTTTAGTTACAATTTTATTCGCCAGATGGCGCACTACCAGAATAAGAGATTCAGCGGCCAAATTGTTTGATAAATTGAAAAATATAACTGATCGACACGTATTTTTCCTTTTTGAATACCAGGAAAGAACCCTAATAATATCAAATAACAAATTAATAAAACACCACTTCGCCAAAAGTATGAAGAATTGGTTAACGATTTTTAAATACAATTAGAGATATGTAAAATAGGTAAATTCAAATTAAAACATGTAGCAAAAAAAAAATGATATTTTAGATACGGTTTGTTTCCGAAGATAATAAATTTCTAATATTTTTAATTCAACTCTCTCTCATACTGTACACAATTTTAAAAAATGTGTCCCCTCAAATAAAAATATTTTTTAAATCGACCTTTTGCGTTGAAAAACGTGTTAGTAAAATCATTTTGTATTATTTTTTTGCACAAAATTTCTAAAGTTATTGGTGTACAGAAAATATTCCTTATGCTATTTCTTCTAATGAGCGAAAAGCGAAAAACTAAACATAAGGGGAAAAATTGTGTGTACCAGTGTTATTCGAAAAGTTATAACACTCTGGTTTGCACGACATAATATGTGAGCAAATGACAAACAAAAAATTACTGTTCACAAAAAAAAAAGTCAAGATGTGAGGACAGCATTTATTATCCCCATATCCCAACACAAAGAGCTGCAAAATATTGGTAGATAATATAATACATAGCAGCTTATATAACACATGAGGTAACTGCCTTCTCTCTTGTATTAGGTCACAATCCTTGCTCAATGTAGCACCCTTCATTCTCAATCACCGCCTGCAGACGATAAATGACAGAATGGACAGCATTAAATAACATATCTGTTGAAATTGATAAAACGTGCCGTCTGATAGAAGCCTTCAACATGGCCAATATGGTAGGCCAGCATCGATAAACACACGATTTAATGTACCCCCATAAACAAAAATCGCAAGGCGTCAAGTCTGGTGATCTTGAAGGCCACTGGTATATGGCGACTTATCCCACGAATTTCACCGAACGTATCCTTCAGCAATTGTTTGGCACCGCGGGAGATATGAGGAGGTCCTCCAACTTTCATGAATGTTATTTCGCTTAGTGCTTTTTCCCTGCAATATGGGAATACCCTTTTCTCTCAAAAGTTTACCATAACGTTCACCAGTTACAAAAACGGTTTTAAAAGTTCTTCCATTGATTTTTCAAAGAAAAATGGCCCAATAATAAAAGAAGAAGTGAACCCACACAAAACTGTAACTCTAGGCTGATAAAGTGGCATTTCTGTAAAAATCCTAGGATTTTCTGTTGCCCAAAAGCGGCTGTTTTGAATGTTAAATTCTCCGTTTAGAGAAAAGTGAGCATCATCTGTCCACAGAACATTCGACAGCCAGTTTTCATCACTATCAATTTGCCGGAAAACCCATGCAGCGAATTATTGACGCATCTCAAAATCGCCAACTTTCAGCTCGTTATATCTTTGAATTTTGTATGGGTACACAAAATAGAGACATTAAGTTAAGCCTCTTCGGATATCACAATCATACACGGCGATTTTAACGCCAAAAGTTCAACTTGGGGATCATCTGTCCAGGATAACAAAGGTCACCGACCTCGACCTTACACAATTAAATAAGGGAGAGAACACCTATCTATTCAAGTCCACAGGCACAGAATCCGCAATAGACATCACAGCGATAAATTTAAACATCGCACCCACAACACAATGGAAAATCCTGAGAGGTGCAATCAGTGACCACAGACGAATTTTAACAACCCTAAACCTCAAAATTGAGAATGTCCAATAGAATAAAAGAACATGGAACTTTAGGAAAGCTGACTTGAAAAAATTCACAGAAAAGCTTGAAGAACTGTGCAACGAAAAATTGAATTACAGAACGCTTGACAAAAACTTGGAAAAATTCTCTTCGAATATATCAAAAGCTGCAAAAGCATCGATACCTAGAGGTAGACGTAAAGACCTGCGGATACCTCACTGGAAGAACCACAACATCGAGGCAATGATTTCAGAGAGAGACAATATCAATGAACTTCTTTAAAAATAAAACAGAAGAAAAGAGAAAGGAACACATTGAAATTAGTCACAAAATAGAACAAGAAATTTGGATATGCAAACAAGAAAAATGGCAGATTTCTGCAATAAAATGGATCTAAGAAAGGACAGCCAACACTGGAATATGATTAGAGTGTTAGAAAACAATCAAAACCAACACCAATCCTCCAATACTCTAACCGATATAAATAGAACAGCGAGAAAACGAGAACAAACAGATGGCTAACATAATTGCTGAATATCTCTCAAGCACTTCCATACTCAAATATACGAATGAAGACAGGACTCTAAAAATAATATAAACTAGTTAGCTAAACAAGCAAGAAACTTCCATCAACAAGATATTTTCTCGAAAGACTTCACACTGAATGAGCTAAACTCATCAATAAAAAAATCCAAGAGGTCACCAAGAGATAATCTAATGTTTGGTCAAATGATTAAACACTTTGAAGACAGAGCTAATAAACAACTCCTACGAATACTAAACATTTCATGGTAAACTACCAAAGAATTGGAAGATATCAATTACTGTGCCAATACTGAAACCAAACAAAGATGCCAAGGAATCCAAGAACTATCGGCCAATTGCTCTCACCAGCATACTTTGTAAAATAACAGAACGAATTATCCACTCTAGGCTCATAGTCTGGCTCACTAACAATAATAAAATAAACTTCTACCAAACTGCCTATAGATCCCAGCACTGTACGACTGATCAACTGTTCTACTTCTGTCAATCAATAATAGATTCTTTCCAGGAAAAACCGCCAAAGAAGACCGTGGCTATATTCCTTGATATGACCTTAGCTTTTGATCGAGTATGGAGGGAGAAATTACGTGAAAAGCTGCACAACATCGGAGTAAGAGGAAAAACCTTAACCTGGATTGCAGACTTCTTAAGGGGAAGAAGTTTAAAGGTTTGGGTCAATGGAGAATTTTCCAAGGAAGGAAGAACATGGGCTGGTGTAACTCAGGGATCTGTGCTCAGTCCTCTACTCTATCTGCTATATATTAACGACACCCATCCTTACCTCACTGAAGACTCAAAGGTTGCCTGTTATGCAGACGATATAGCCATATGGCACACAAGTAGCAGCATAGAAAAATAGTAAAAAATACTGAACACATCAATGAGAGGACTGGAGAAGTGGGCAATGGAACTCCAAATGACCATAAACCCAATAAAACCAAACCTATGCGTCTTCTCCACTGACAGGGAAAAAGGCATAAATATAACCACAAAATAAGCATAAACAAACAAATAATTGATAAAATTAGAAATCCAAAATACCTAGGTGTGATACTGCAGTCCTGGATCTTTCCAGTTGGTCTCGAGGACCACGCCATCACCATCTCCTAAGCGGCGAAGTCCGCGATCCACGTTTTCATCGTAGATCGCAAAATACGTGGTGTTGCTGGAGACCCACTGGCGATTCTCAACCAAACTCTGCAGCGCTGGTAGAGACGCCATATTCATTGTACATAGTGTATATAATGCATATTATCTTTTTTTTAAATAGTGCAGACTGTCCACTTTGCATGTATTGACAAGATGGCAATAAAATTATTTTAACTGTCATTGATGAGGAATTGGAATTTTCAAAACACATAATTAGCACCTCAAATATAGCTACCAGAAAACTAAACATTCTGAGATGGCTATGTGGAACAAATTGAGAAGAAGAAAAACCCAGAATTCTCAGAACAACATATATCACTTTAATAAGGCCGATAATGGAATATGCAACACCGGTCTGGGCTCCCTCAAGCTCATCACTAAAAGTAAGACTAGACAGTGTTCAAGCAAAAGCGGCCAAAATAATCACTGGTGCTGTTTCATCCACCAACAATGAGAAAATTCAGAGAGAATGTGTTCTAGACCTTCTCGCTCGAAAGCAGAAGATAAAATAAAAACAACTTGGATCGGCACTTCGGAAACGAGGAACCAGAGGACGAGATCTCTCTGAACACTTGTGGTTTGGTGGATCCGCCCTTTTCTGAGAATGAGGTGAAACTGACGGCTTTCAAGTTCGGGAAAAGGAAATCTCCTGGGTCCGAAGGGATCGATAACACGGTCGTGAAAGCCCTGGTAAGGATGCACCCATCACTTCTTGCCAGGTTTTTCAATAGGCGTCTGTACACTGGTACTTTTCCTGAGGCAATGGAAGGTTGCTCGAGTAGTGCTTCTCGAAAAGTCTGGTAGAAAGGGTAATTCTCCTAATGATTATCGTCCGCTTTCTTTACTAGTGTGTCTAGGTATGGTCCTGGATAGCCTACTAGCTCAGCGACTGAAGCACTGGCTAGAGAGTAATGAGCTCCTTTCCTCTTTCCACCATGGTTTTAGGGAAGGGAACTCCACAACCACAGCTCTGAACGAGGTGTTAGAGGGGGTTGAGATGGGCTTAAATAAGGGTGCTTGGGTTCTTTTCGTGGCCCAGGACATTGATGGTGCGTTCAACTCCATGAGCTGGAACAAGCTGATGAGAAATTTGATGGACATGGGTTGTCCTGATAATTTGTGCAGCTTGGTTCGTGACTTCCTGAGGGATAGACGGATTAGCCTCAGTTTTTGTGGGCGGAAGTTGGAAAGAAACTGTGCTAGGGGTTGCCCCCAGGGCTCTTGCTGCGGACCTATTCTGTGAAATATCCTGGTAAACACCGTTTTCCAGGAGGAGCTCCCTGAGGGAGCCAGGCTGGTTCTCTATGCTGACGACCAGTTCCTCATTATTGAGGCTGCTTCAAGAGCGAAAGCTGAGAAGTGTGTTGAAGCTTCTCTCCAAATCCTCTCGAATTGGGCCCATGACTCTGGCCTTAAGTTCAATGTCTCCAAAACTAAAGCCCTCAGCTTTAAACCTAGGGACATAAGAACTAAAATGAAAGGGATCAAATGGGAGCACAAGCCGGCTATCCGGATGAAAGGACGGAGGGTAGTCATGGGGGTGGTCATTGATGACAAGATGGGTTGGCAATACCAGGCGGAGGAGATGGTGGCGAGAGGCAGGGAGGCGTTGTGCAGGCCTGTCCTGGTTGGCTCTCAACAGGGGGGGGGGGGGAGAAGGAGGGTACTATTTTTAGCAACCTCTGCCTCTCCTGTGTCGAGCCAATCCTGCTATAACAGGGATCAGAAGGTGGCAAAAACTCTAGAGAGCGTGCAGAGGACAGCGGCACTCAGAATCACAGGGGGATATCGCACTACCAGCAGTGAGGCCTTTTTGGTCCTCGCTGGGCTTATTCCCCTGGGATTGAAACTAGAGGAGGAGACCATCTGACAGAAGATCTGGGAGAACAGGGAAGATGCCCTGGGACTTGAAGCGGGTGTTCTGGAACGGAAGAGGGACCCAAGGAAGCCTCCGCAGTGGTTGCCAAAGTGGAATTGGAGTCCTGGAGGGCCGACAGGGATTGGCACGGAGGTTTTCACTGTTGGTAGTAAGTCTGGAATTTTGATGTATGTCGGCCCTCGTCGCCATCAATCTGGTGAAAGGGCAACTCGCGCATCAAATAATCCAGGAGCTGGAGATGACAACGCGGGCTCCGGAGCTCTATTGGGTTAGGAGACACAGCCTCATCGAAGGTAATGAGTTCGCAGACAGGCTCACTAAGGCAAGATGCTTTAGAGATAGATCACTGAGGACCCTAGTGACCAAGAAAGAAGTTTATAGGAGGATCAGGGGGCACGTCCAGGACTTATGGTTGGACAGATGGAGGAGCAGTGTGAAGGGGAGAGAGGTATATTCAATTGGGTAACAACACCCAAGTACCTCTGTAAGGTAATGTCCCACAAATTCATTAGGGTAGTTCGGGACATGGGCCCTTTCCCAGGAGTCTCCACAGATTTAAAATTAAGAGAAACCCTGATTGCGTCTATGAAGAAAGGGATGTGGATGCACGCCACTACGTCTTGGATTGTCCAAGGGTAGTGGGTGTGCAGGAAGAGAGAAGGAGGGCGAGGGGCGCGATCGAGAGTAAGCTGCTGAGAAACCACAGCAAGCTTCTTGGGATAGCCCACGACGTGGCAGCTGAGCTTTTCCTCAGCTGTTAGTGAACAGAGTCGACCGGGGGCCACCTCCCCGCGGTCCCTGCTGGACACAGTAGATAGTGACCTCTTTTGCTGTGATTAAAGGCCACCGGTATAGAAATCCTTCCAGACACGTTGTCTGGGAGGTGGTGTTTCCAGGTACAATGTCCAAGCACTAGCTTGGATATCGTTACTTGGCTTATGAGTTGAACAGAATAGCAGCGAAGTGCATGCTTCGCATGCCGGCTTGTGGACCGAAAGGTCTGGGTGGCCATCTGCTTCTAGGGTGTACCAACTGTGCTTAGGTGGAATCCTCCAGTTCTTGTTTATTTTTGTTTTGGCTACTGTTTCTATTTCTTTAAAAGTAGGTTTATTTTTCTGTAGCAAGGTTTATTTTGTGCCTATTTTCGCTAGCGCATCAGCAGCTTCATTGCCTTCAATGCTAACATGTAAGGGTATCCATTGAAGGTGAATTTTTGAGGTATTGAGAGTTTTTGGAGATAACCAATTATGTTCCTGCTTACTTTGTCTCTAAGTTCCCTTGTGTGACTCAAGTGTTGTATTGCACTTCTACTATCAGTAAGAATCCATATATCGTGATGTTTAGTGTTTCTGATGGATTTTAAGGCTTCATAGATGGCTATAAGTTCTGATCTGAAGACTGAGCAAAAATCTGGGTTTTTTCTGTTTATTTTCTCATTGCCATTTGTGGTTTTAATGAGACAGCCACTGTCAGTGTTGTCCCAACTCGTCTCTGATACCATCGGTATAGATTGTTATTACATTTTTAGAAATTTTATATTAATTATTTCTAATGATAATTGTTTTAAGTATTCTGGATTTTGGTATTGTTTGTTGGTGGGTTCATTTAAAGTGACATTAAAAATAACATTTTGTTAGTGATTCGCATGGGGATATTTTTTCTGCTAAATAATATTTTTCCACTTTATATATTAAAAATCCATTTCTTTTGGTCAGGTGGAGAAGGCCTTCTTTTTTGAGTCTTATATTGGATTCCCAATTAAGTATGCAATTGGAAGTTCTGTGTTTGTTTTCATAACTCTTGATTTTGTTTATATATTTTGGCAGATTGAAGCTTCTTCTACCCTTTAAGGGCATAATGCCTGCCTCGTAAAGTACAATATTATTATTGCAGGTATTTCGAAGACCTGTAATAATTCTAGCTGCATTTAGTTGTATCCTTTCCATTGATTTTAGATTTATTTCAGATGCTGTACCATAGATTTGATATCCATATTCCAAGATAGGTCTCATTAGAGATGTGTAAGTTAATTTTAGTGTTGTTGCTTCAGCTCCCCACTCTTCCTGAAATATATTTCAAGATTTTTAGTCGATCTCTTCCTTTTCTAACAACTCCTTCAATATGTTTACTGGAGTTACTTTCTAGATCCAGGGTGTAGCCGAGATATTTAGGATGTTTATTATATTGCAATTGTTGTTCTTCCAGAAAAATATTTGGTCTTATTTTGTATAGTTTCTTATCGGTAGTAAAAAGACAGGTTTCAGATTTTTGGGGGTTAAATTCTAATTTATGTTTATTAGCAAATTTTTCTAGGGGGAGAAGAGTCTTGTTCAAATCTCTTTCAGCTTTTTTCCAGTTAGTGTTGCTGCTCCATAGAATAATGTCATCAGCGAAAAGTCCAATATGGGTTTTATGAGAAAAAATTCTTCTATGCCTGCAATAAATTGGGTGAAGAGATTTGGGCTAAGGACTGATCCTTGTGGTAATCCTTGATACAATTTGAAGGTTTTAGATAAAGTGCCATTATATTTGACCCTGATGCATCTATTTTTAAGGGAATCATTTATCCAAGTGATAGCTTTTCCATCAATTTTGAAATGTTTGTATAATTTTGTAATTAACTTGTTTTTCCATACCTTATCAAAAGCTTGTGTAAGGTCTAAAAAGCAGCTATTGTGTGGTTAGTTGGTTTTCTGTTTTGTGCATCTTTTACCTTTTGTGTGAAAAATAAGGGTTGGTCTATTGTCCCATGTCCTTTCCTAAATCCATATTGTTCTTCTGGTCAGAGATTTCTTGTGTCGGGGTGGTAGGTGAGTCGTCTGAGTATAATTTTTCCATTAATTTTCAGCAAATACTTATGAGAGAGATAGGTCGGTAGTTTTTTGGGTCATCAGCAGATTTGTAAAGTTTTTAAATGGGAATTATTGTTGCATTTTTACAGTCTTGAAGCAATTGTACAGTTTTCCAGGATTTATTGAAAATATTAAGAAGTATTTCTTTGCCAATTTTGCCCAAGTTTGATATCATTCGGCCATGGATTCCATCTGGCCCAGGAGTCTTGTTTAGGTCAGTGTTTTCTAATGCATAAGCTAGCTCTTTCATATTTATTTTTTTTCATGGAAAATATTATGAGTGCTGGTGACATTTTTACAGTCATGAATAATCCTTTGGGCCTTTGTTTCAACCTTGATTTTACTACTTATTTGATATGAATTACCTAAAAGATTGGCAGCAATTTTGTCATTAGTTGCTGCTGTACCATCTGTATTCTTAATCATATTAGTTTTTTCAGTTTGTGACTGGGATCTGTCAATTTGTTTTGACAAATTCCAAAGTTTTGTATTTGGGTTTCTTGGGTTCAGGTTTTCACAAATTTGTTTCCATTTTTCCCTTTTCACATTTACGTATAATCTTTTTATTTTTGCATTCACAATGTTCAGTTCAGTTCTACAATTTGTTTGGTTTTGGGTGCTCTTTTTTTGTAGTTCATTTCTTTTAGTTATAAGTGTTTGAATATTTTTTGCCTGGTATGTATAATTTGGAATCCATTTCTTAATATTACCTCTTGGTATTGACACTGTAGCTGCTTTAATAATGGTGTTTTCGAAAGATATCCAATTAGCCTTTTTGAAGTTCCAGATTTTTTTTTAATTGAGCTGGTTTTGGTCTTGGTGCTAATTTCTATCAAATTAGGCAAATGATCACTTCCAATACTTTTTAATATTTGCTATTTGCATTTGTGGAAAATGTCAGGATAGTAAAAACTTATATCAAGGGTATTATAGCTGTAGGAATGATGGGTAGTATTCCCATCATTTAAGCACATGATGGCATTGTCGTCAATTGGGTTTGGCGTGGAACATCCCCATAGTTGATGTTTGGCATTAAGGTCACCTACAATAAGAGTTGTCTGTAAGAAATTAAGCCATTGCTCCATCGTCAATAAGTGTATTGTTTGGAGGGTGATACATATTGTATATGTTGATGGCTTTGTTTTGATTGAGGTAGACTTTGATATCTTGGGCTTCGAGGTCTAATGTGTTTGAAATATTAACGGCTATGTCCTCATAGTACAAATTCTTGATTAAAAATGCTAGGCCACCCCCTTCAACAGCATATACAGATGGATCTTCAGACCTTACCCTGAGTTATGGAGGGGCCGGAATTAACATAATACTGCAAGATGGAACGCACATCAAAATCAAAGAAGGAGGACAGATTTCGTCAAACTTCACTTGTGAACTGACAACTATCTGGAAAGCCCTTGATGTATGCCTTAACCAACCATCCCTGCATCAAGCAGAAGGAAATTTAATATACAGTGACTCCATATCCGCTCTAGAAGCAATTCAGAAGGGCAATACTAAAATCACACAGAAAATACACTCGTTACTTACCCAACTGGAACCATTGGAGAATAACTGCATTCTACAATGGATCCCTGCCCATACTGGGTTCGGGGGTAATGAAATGGCATTTGAATTGGCAAAGGAAGCCAGAAAGTTTAGCCAAAGGAAAGAACAAATGTCATTATTTGACGCTGATTCTTTGTCAAAATACAAGATAATTAAACAATAAATAAGAAAAGATCAAAATGCGAAATAAACTCTGAGAGAAAAATGACAAAACCTATAACAAAACTTAGAACAAAACACTATAAAGGAATAACAATACATCCAGATGGCACAATAACCTATAGGGCATGCAACAATTGTCCTGGTGTGGAACTTACACCTACCCACATATTCTCATAGCCAGCAATGGCCGCAGCCTTGCAGAAAATTGACATAGACCCAGAGCAGCAGCTTTACACACCCAAGATAGTGGACATTGCTGCTGCTGTGATGGAGATGCATGGAGACATCTGAGGCTTTTTATTTGACACGACAATAACAACGGCATTCCAGAGTAAAATAAATTATCAGAGATAGATACATATTTTTCAAATGAATTAAAATAAATATAATCGATACTGAGAGAGAGTTGAATTAAACATATTAGAAATTTATTATCTTCGGAAACAAACCGTATCTAAAATATCAATTTTTTTTTTTTTGCTACATGTTTAATTTGCATTTACCTATTTTACATATCTCTGATTGTATTTAAAATTTGTTAACCAATTCTTCATACTTTTTGCGAAGTGGTGTTTTATTAATTTGTTATTTGATGTTATTATGGTTCTTTCCTGGTATTCAAAAAGGAAAAATACGTGTCGATCAGTTATATTTTTAAATTTATCAAACAATTTGGCCGCTGAATCTCTGATTCTGGTAGTGCGCCATCTGGCGAATAAAATTGTAACTAAAATCAATTTCGAATTTTTCATTATTTGTCATAAAAAATCCCATTGCATCCTGAACACAATGGTGTTTACCGCATTGCTCTAGCGCAAATATTCGCGGAGTTATTAATTTTTAAAATAGTGCGGGACTTTTGGATCACCCTGTATATAATAGTTAGAAAAAAGAGAGAAAGACAGAACCATGTACTTTTGATCAAACTAATAATAAGAAGACAAAAAGTTTTGTAAAGAAGGTAGTTAAGATTGTTAGTATATATATATATATTTTTATAATTTTATATTTTATCGTTTTTTTTTTTTTAAATGATTTTTTAAATTTTTTTATTTTAAAATATGAATATAAATAGTTGTATTTAGTAATATATCTATACTATGAATTAACTTTTGTTATAAGTTTGGTTATTATGTTTTGAAACCCTAATGGTAGACCAGACATATACAAAAAAAAATTAAATTGGAGTAATTATTGAAAAAAGAGGTCTGCTGAACCGGGAATTCACACATTGAAATTCAGCGGCGTTTCATCCCTTCTCTATTACGTCATAGACCTCTTTTCAACCGGATTTTATGTGTTAATATAAAGTTACTTCAGTGAAACATTTATATGAACAGATATAACAGATATAAGTGTTACCAAATTCTTATTGTGAACCTACCTTGACCGCGCCGCCTTCAACTGTAAACATCTATTTCTGGATGACACATGTTGTGGGGGGTGGGGGACAAAATTAGACCGTCCATTCTGAAGTTTTAGAACAACAAGATATTCAAAGAAGAAAGAAAAGATAGTTAAGGGAAGAAATTCAAACTTTATAATCTTTACAGCCAGTTATATTAAAATAACTGATTCAACACTTATTCATCTTTCAATATTCCTTTAAAAAGGCAAACTATTAGAGTTTAATAAAGCTATTAATTTTGAAAATTCACTTTTATTTAATTTCCATTTTCCTCCCCAGAAATTGGAGATTAAACAAAATGAATTCTATACAATATTACTTTAAAAATCTTGTGAAAAAATCTTCAAATCAGCTATTTAATTTAAGTTTAACTAATTGTTAAAGATTATAAATTTGTAGTATTTATTATTGAGAGAAATTATAGAAAGTTGATTTAATAAATGGATACTTCCATTTATTTTTTTTTTAGTATTTTATAATTGATATACTGTTGAAATATTTTACTTGTCTGATACTAAATTTGTTTTTAATAAATTCCATGTTTAAATTTTTAACATCTTCTATGAAATTTTCTAATATATTATTTATTCTATAAAATCTTAGAAACTGACCAAAATATATACCTTTACAACAATTTAATGAAATATTAGAATTCATATTACAGTATTTTATAATATTGAAATTATAATTACTTTTTTTATTATAAATTTTAATAGCATTATTTGTAAGGTCTATATTTAGGTCTAAAAAGTTAACTTTTTTGTTTCTATAAATTTTTTCATTGTTCTTAAGTTTCAAGTATTTAGGATAAATTTTAGGTATTAAGTTTTTGAACTGTGGATTATTAAATATTATGATGTCATCTACATAACGGAACATTTGCCAGTTAACATTATTTTGTAGAAAGTATTCTCTTTCGTACCAGAATAATATTAAGTTTGCTAATAAAGGACTGGAAGAAGTTCCCATGGGAACGCCTTCTGATTGAATATATATTTTATTTTTAAATTCTATATAGTTAAAATTTAAAAATGTTTCCAGTAGAGTTTTTGCTGTTTTAAGATCTAATTTAATTGTTTTATATCTGTTATGAATAATTTTAATGTGGAAAGTTTTGTCATTAATGATTTCGTTAAATAAATTGGTTATTTTATTATTTAGATCTCTTAAATTTATTTTAGAATATAGGTCCTCAAAGTCAAATGTGTGTACTGTTTCCATGTTTGTCCAATTGTTCATTAAATAGTTAATGATTTTTTTATTTGAGTCGATAAATTTATAATTATATTTATTAGTTAATTTATTTATAATAAATTGTAGTGTTGAAGCTAATTGTATATCAATGTTTTTTATAACTGAATTTATACCAGATGTGATTGTTCTGAAAGAAATAGGTTTTTTGTGTAGTTTAGGAATTATATAGAACTTTGGTATGTTTGGATTTTTGTAGTGATTATAAATTTTTAGTGAATTTTCAACGTTTTTGATGTCTTTTTTGATTTTTGTGGCTGTAGTTCTAGCAAAAGTGTATTTATGATTATTATCAATTTCCTTTTTTAGTATATCGTGGTATAGATTTTTACAAATTATAGATAAGTTATTGGAACATTTATCTATAGGAGTGATAATAAAGTCCTTCTGTAATTTAATTATATTTTCTTTAAAAGAAGGAATATCTGAATTAGGTTTTGTGTATTTAAGTGTATTATTATAATAATTTATAATTTCCTTTTTAATATTATGTTTCCATTCCAGAAAAGTAAATTCTGGAATACTGTATTTTATACTAGTTTTATTTATGAAAATATCTATATCTTTTAATATAGATTTAATTGTATTATTATAATTGTGTTTAATTTGAGGTATATATTTATACCCTTTATTTAAAATATCCTGATATTCTGGATTTAAAAAAGAAAAATTGCTAGTTAATATATGACCAGAAAACTTATATCTATCGATATAGTTGTTGCAATTACATTTAATTTTTTTAAAATTTGCCAAATTATTAATAAATTGGTTATAATTGCAAACTAAATTACCTATATTTTTGTTGTATCTCCAGATTGTTTTGAAATTTAAATTTTTTATAGGGAAAAGATTATTAATGTTTTGGTTATTAAAAA
The DNA here is from genome assembly GCA_030710605.1 of Cordylochernes scorpioides. Classification (NCBI taxonomy): domain Eukaryota; kingdom Metazoa; phylum Arthropoda; class Arachnida; order Pseudoscorpiones; family Chernetidae; genus Cordylochernes; species Cordylochernes scorpioides. The sequence continues at coordinate 78,382,974 of CP092867.1, forward strand.
TATCATTAAACTTAATATGATTAAATAAATTGTTATTAAATTTAATGATAATATTAATGTTATTAGTAGATTGTTTAATTTTTCTGTATTTAAAGATGTCGTGTGTGATATCTATTAATCTGTTAGTCAGATTATGAATTTAATATATTCTATAAGTTTGATAAATTTATTATTATTTAGTTTAAATAATGTTTTAATAAATTTATCGACGAAGTTGTTAGTGTACATTTGTTTTGGGTCCAGTAATTCTTCAAATTCAATGTAACCTAATTTATTGGTAGTTTTACCTCTAGTTTTATTAGGTTTAGTTTTAAATTCATTTTTTTTGTATTTGCAGCTGATTTCATAAGTTGAAATTTCTTCTGTTTGTGGTTTGTATGTGTAGTTTAATTCGTCATTAAGTCCATAAGGGAATAATGTGTTGTGTTTATAAATGTAGTTGTTTTCTAATAATAGTCGTTGTTTTTTGTTTTGACATATGTCTAGTATTTCTATCTTAAAGTTGTTAAAAGTATGTAATTGATTGTGTTCTTTCATATATATATTACCAATTGATTTTTTAGCGTGGTTTCTATGTAGGTTTATTCGTATATTTAATGGATTACACGTTTGTCCTATATATGATAATTGACAAATTTGGCATGTTAATTTATAAATAGTATTTACTAATTTACAACTAGTCGTTTGAAAAATGTCATGGTTCTTAAGAGAGGGACAAGTTTGACAATTCTTTCTTAGGCAATTCTTAGCGAGTTTAAATTAACATAAAAGAGGTGCTAACCCTAATATGCTGGTAGTTTTTTTTAGTTTTTTAGTTTGTTATTCTATTGAAAAAAAATTTTTTTTAAAATATATTTATCTTAATTGTTTTTGTGGTGATTAAATTTGTAATAAAATGAATAATTAATCTATAAAAATATAGATATTACTGTTTGTTGAATTTCTATTTGAGAATTCCCGGTTCAGCAGACCTCTTTTTTCAATAATTACTCCAATTTAAATTTTTTTGTATATGTCTGGTCTACCATTAGGGTTTCAAAACATAATAACCAAACTTATAACAAAAGTTAATTCATAGTATAGATATATTACTAAATACAACTATTTATATTCATATTTTGAAATAAAAAAATTTAAAAAATCATTTAAAAAAAAAAAAAAAAAACGATAAAATATAAAATTATAAAAATATATATATATATATATACTAACAATCTTAACTACCTTCTTTACAAAACTTTTTGTCTTCTTATTATTAGTTTGATCAAAAGTACATGGTTCTGTCTTTCTCTCTTTTTTCTAACTATTATATATATTCTCACTTCGATTATTCTATATATAGGATTAGAGTATGTCTAAATGACGTGTAAAAGCCGATGCAAAAGACGTTACGTTGTTAAATTTTATTGTTATTAATTATAAATATATAATTAACTAGATGATGTTTTAGAAGTAAAGGATTTTTTTTTCTCTCTCTATCTATACTAAATAATAACAATTTACTAATTTTATAATTTGAATTTAAATAATCAAAATAATTAAGATAATTTTAATAGAATACTTAACTATAAAACTATACAACTATTTATATATATATATATATATATATATATATAATGCAAATGTTATTTTAAATAAATGTCTATATTAAGTTTCATCCTACATCTTCCTTCATACTTGGATTAAAACCGCGAATAAAGGCCTCTGACAAGTTAAACTTCTCAGAACTGACTGGCCCGATGTTTCCCAAGAGAGAGTTCCTAAGTCTCTGCAATATTACGTGAAACTCGGGGAATTAGCCTTTCTACGAATGTCTTGGAATAAAAAAACCGTAATGTGTGAAAAACAGGGACATCTCATTATGGTTGAACCTTTTATAAGGTTCTATATTGGGCTTAATTGACGATCTAATAAATCTAAGAGGATAAAACGGAATCGTAGCTGGAGATGTGTGAAAAGGGTTCCTCGTAATAAATAACAACTTGACGTTATTTTTATTAATTCCGCATTTGAGGAGAGAAGCACTTCGTTGATAAATTAAGAAAGGTAAACCATATATGGGTTTTGGACTTTCGTCAGGCTGTACTTCAACGGCCTACTAAGAAGGTCTTTGAGAAGATTTAAAGGATTCAAGAAATATCATTTTAATTATTTTTAGATGGAATTTGTTTTAAGATATTCCGTTCAGTCACCAATGACATTCATTTGTGGAATTATAAAATTATTTTCATCATTGTGAAAAATAAAACAAAAGTGAATTTGTACTTAGATCAGGTAATAAATAAATTTTATAAAAAGGCATTTTCTGATCGTGCTACTAAAAGTTGCTGATGGCTTGCGCCATATATCGGAATAAATATCAACTAATCGTTGATTTTTAATTATTCCAGAATTGGCCGAATACCGTTTCTTTATAAATCAAGAAAAGCTAACCACGTTCGCGTTTCGGACTGTTGACCCTCAACTTTTAGTTGCACGATCAGGAAAATCCTTTTTTCTTAATATATCCACATGATCTAAGAACAAATTCACTTTTGTACTATATTTCACATTGATTGGCGTTCTCACCCTCTTGCGGCCAAAATACCTGTTTCATGGTTTTTCAAGATGCCCCAAAGACCAACTTTTTTGGTTGTTGAGGTACAGCTTACACCACGCTGACAAGGGCCAACAGCCCGAAACGCGTACGTGGTTATCTTTTCTTGATTAATCAAGAATGGGTATTTGGTCAGTTCTGGAATAATTAAAAATCAATGATTAGTTGATATTTATTCCGATAGATGGCGCAAGCCATCAGCAACTTTTAGTTGCACGATCAGGGGATGCCTTTTTTTCTTTATTTTTATCATGTTAACATCCTGAACTTCATCTCTACCATTTCTCCAACAAGTAAATTGTCGTTGATATTCTAATGGATGTTCTTGTTTGTGTTTCAGGGACGGACGGCCGGAAAATAACCATTGCACAGAACCCTAGAGCCTGTAAATATACAACGGATACTTAAATTGGCAACTAATTTTATTTTTACAATTTGGAATCTTCTATCCCTTGTTTTGTTGTGTAAAATAGTTTATTTGGATCGTTAGCGTTCATGTTACTAATAGTTTATGAAATATTGATGAAACATATCAAGATTTGTAAAGAAAATAGTCATTTATAATTTATGTTGAAATGATAATAAAAATTATGATTGAAAAAGTTGTCTAGTTATACCATCATTGTTGCATGTTGGATGGAAGAAGACATGGTGTAAGTACGACAATAATGGAGGAGGAGTTGCCATGGAAGTTGTTATTCACCACACCATATCTCTCAACAGATATCTCCCAACAACGTTCTTTATTAAAACTTGGCGAGATTTCAGAAACGAACCTCTTTTTTTCAAGCCATAATTCGAGACAAAGTAAACGGAATAAAATAGATGAATATATGTTATATTTTTTAAAACGAAGTAAAAAATAAAAGCGAAATTTAAATTATAGTCGTAGAATGAAATTATTATTTTTATGTCAATAGTTTTTTTCAACATTACTTTTATTTTAGTTCGTTTTTAGCTCAAATTTTGATTTTATTCATTTTATTCCGTTACCTTGTCTCGAATTCTGGCCTGAAGAAAGGTTATTTATACTCCCCAAGTTTCAATAAATAACTGTATAACGACATGATGAGGTTACTGTAGGAAACCTCCAGGAACAACAGCCGAGAATGATTCGACTCTGTCCAGGCCGAGTTGTGTTGTTGAAGACTTCCTGTATGACCAAAGAGACGGGAAATTGGGTTGCCAGGAATGAATTAGATTCAGCTCATTTTATTATCACGTGACAATGTGTTTTTAGATCAACGGAACAAGAGGTTACATCTGTATCCGGGTAGTTGACGATCTAAGGATACGCTCCAGGAGCCTGGGTTACCTTTATGTTATTACTTACATCTGTCACGAATAGATGAAACTAAATGTAAACTTAATTAATGACTGTTTTGTTTAATACCAATTTCAAAAAGCTAGATTAGCTTTGTCGGGAAATGAAAAGTGTATCAGATCAGGATGATAAAGAAAACGGCATCGTCCGAGTGCGCAAGTGAACGTGGCAGATGGCGCAAACCATCATCAACATTTCGTTGCACGATAAGGGGATATATTTTTTCCTTAATCATATTAATTTTATTACATGCTTCTTAGAAAGAGCTGGTCATATAGGCCTACACTCTTATGTAAAAGTGTAAGATTCTGAATGATCAAGACCGTGAAAATTGTGGAGTTGGCTAACAATGGCTGTACTATTGATATAAACTATTGATATAAAATAAATAAAAAGGCATCTCCTTATCGTGCAAATGAAAGTTGCTGATGGCTTGCGCTATCTATCGGAATAAACATCAACTATTCGTTGATTTTTAATTATTCCAGAATTGACCAAATACCCATTCTTGATTAATCAAGAAAAGCTAACCACTTACGCGTTTCGGGTTTTTTTCACATTGTTTCGCGGTCTCACGCATTTCTGACCTTAACTACCCGTTTTATGATTTTTCAGGATGCCCGAATGACCAGTTTTTGGTCGTTGAGGTACAGCTTGCACCAAAAGGGTCAACAGCCCGAAACGCGTACGTGGTTAGCTTTTCTTGATTAATCAAGAATGGGTATTTGGCCAATTCTGAAATAATTAAAAAACAACGAATAATTGATATTTATTCCGATAGATGGCGCGAGCCATCAGCAACTTTCAGTTGCACGATAAGGAGATGCCTTTTTTTTAATTTATGAACCTTATCCCAGTTCAATGTCACATGTGTACTATTTTTTCACATTCTTAATATAAAATTAATTATAGCACCTAATTCTGCACATGATTGATGAAAGATGTTGTTGTTTTAAATGAAAGTTAATGCTGATCTATTTTACTTGGGGGGGCATCTTGGTCTTATTTTGCTGTTGTTTGTTTGTTTCAAAGTTGTAAAACTGTTGATAATTGAATATAAACACTTTAAGGATCGAAACTTGAAATGTAAAATGGACAATTTGTAAAAATATATAGCTTTTTCATCACATAGAGATTTTTAAAAGGTTTTGATGGAGTAAAGTTACTAAGGTTCCCGCATTTTACTTACTTGAATTCTTTCTCCTCACCAATGGTGGCAAAACACCAGTTCCCGTCTCCAGGATATTAACGGAGGGCCAAAGTGCCCTTCTTCCCATGATATATGCTCCATGGTCAGCTATATTAGTTCTGTTATGTCCATTTGAAGAAGATAGGTGCAAAAAAAATCGACATCTGTACTTTCTTTTGTTTGTTTAGGTGTTGGAGCCGCCTGATTAGAACTTGGCGTGGCAGGAAATTGATGTCACGTAGGATTCCGTGAAATCGCTTGGGCCGAATACATTTCAGCTCGGCGCATCGTCTCGCATGTTGAGGAGGCACAAGTGGCCGAGGCTTGCCAAGTTCAAGGCCTCTATTGCGTTTTCACCGCCACTCTGTGTTGTGACGACGATCTAAATTCTATAGAGGTAGTCACTCACCTCTATTCTTGGTCGACGGGGTTGAAGGTTCAAAGATTAAGGCGTCGCTGTTTATAGCACTATTAAAATATTAGACGAAAACAGGAGGGAAATTATATTTATTGCAATTTAAGAAAATAAGTAAAGTATTATTTAATTAATTATATATTTAAATATTTACACTAAAAGAATCGGAGATCAGGGCAAATTCTAGCGTTCGAAAGTTGTTTACAAGTTCTTCTGTTATTGTTTTCTCATTTTTGCCGCTGCATCCCCGTAGCCGCTTCCGGCGGCCTCCCATTGGCTGCTTCGGACGCCTTCTTTTCCAACATTTCTCCCACCTTTGAGTTGGCGCTTCGACGACTCAAACATGGAAAGGAAAAGTTCAGTAGATCCAATCGGTTGGGTCTCTTGATGGGCCGTCCGTAACTTGACACAACATTCGGGGTCTCAATGTGATGTTGCTCTTGTTGTGAAGTCAAAGGGTCCTCTTCAGTTGTCAATCGAACTTCTGGTGTGGGAGATCGCTCCGTTAGAGGGTCTCGACATCTTATCTCGGGCGTTATCTCTAAATTGTAGAGTTTTTGAATAGGTCGTATTTTATCACCTGATGAAGTTTTCACTTTCGCAACCCTCACAAGTCCATCTTTTCCTGGATAGAGTTGGATTATTCTGGCTAACGTAGTCTCTTTAAACTCTCTTGTCTAATGAGTACCATGTCTCCCACCTTGAATGGTATGGTAGTCTTCAGGCGTCTCGTTTCTTGTCTCAGGAATCCAAAATATTCTATACGAAATCGTTCTCTAGGATCTTCTCGTACACGTTTGATATATTGATATTTGCGGGAGAGGGTCTGGTTATCAATCAAGTCCAGGTCTGGAACGCCAACCTCTCTGACCTCATGTGAGAACAACGAAGGTGTCAATGGAGCGAGATCCTCACTTTCTTCCGTTAGGTAGGTCAGAGGGCGTGTGTTCATCAAGCTTTCGACGTCACACATTACCGTGGAAAGTTCTTCATATCCCAAGGAGGTTTGACCAAGAATCCTAAAGAGCAATTGTTTCATTATTCCAATCAAACGCTCCCACCATCCACCCCACCAAGGAGCACCAGGCGGTATGAATTTCCAGGTGATGTTTTTCAATGTGGGATCACATTTTAATCTCGAAAAATCAATCTTCTTTAAAGTATCAGTCATGCCTCGGAAATTAGTCCCGTTATCCGAACAGTCATTCAGGGAAAGTTTACCTCTCTTCCGGGCCGACGCATTGAAAACTGGCCGTATTCTAGAAGTTTGACTGTTCCTTTTATACACTGGTCGATGTGGTAGGTAGTGTACACCATCTAGTTTATCCTCTCTGGCATACTCGATTATCCCCTGTTTCATCCATTCTTCAAAGATTTGTCCATACTCATTCATGTTTCCAACTTCTTCAAGTTTTCTTCTTACAGAACTTTGTTGGTTTTCGGCTAGGTCTCTATTCGAAGGAATCCTTTCCTTGTCTTGCACCAAGGGTAGAGCTACCTCATAGCGCCCCTCAATATCTCGCGTCGTGGTGTGGGCGAAATGTTCCTCCATTCCAGCTTGTAATGACTGAGTCTTCTTCTCAACCTCCGCGTCAGAGACCCCAATTGCATCTAATTTCCACAAGTTTTCTAGATCCAAAGATAGAAGTGTGGTCACGCAAAGGGAGCTGGTGTCATCTCTCACCTCCGTTGGAGGAATCTTTCCCATCACAGTCCATCCTAGTTTGGTACGGATTGCCACCAGTCCAGATGAGATTCTTCTCTGAGCATCGGTTAGCAATCTCCCGGCTATGTCCGCCCCTATAAGGACTTCTATACGGTCTCTCATCAAATCAGACACGTCGAGTTCTTCACTCCCTTCTAAAAATGATCTTGGACACACGGAGGTATGCTTCCACAGATAAGGGGTTGACCTAGTGCTTCAAACTCACAGCGATAGGAATTATTGATGTCCGATAAATGAATGGTATAGACCTCATGTTCAACTACGTCGGTACTCGATCCTCCAAACAAGGAATGCCGGAAGAACTCTCTCCTTGATTGTTCGTATTCCATTTCCATTGCTGTGCTATGTAAAATATATGATCTTTGGGATCCGGTGTCTATTATAGCCCGTGCCGTCTTCTCCGTTCTGTTCCCTTTGAGGGTCACTCTCAAAGTAGGTAACAAGACGTCTGGGGAGGTTGATAAGTTGGCGAGAGTTTCATCTTGCACCGTTGGAGACTTGGAAGATCCACCTCTATCTAAAATCAGTTTTGAGCACATGACATCCAGGTGGGAAGACATGTTGCAGATCGAACAACGGACTACATTTCTGCAAAATTTACTTAAATGAGAAGGCCGAAGACATTTATAACAAACGCCTTTTTTCCTCATGAGTGATCTCTTTTCGTTTAAACTCATATTAGCTGCAAAGTCACTTAGGGCTTCCATGGTTGTCTTTACCACAAAATACACATTCATTCGATTTGTGAACTGAATTCAAAAGTTCTGAAGCTGTCGCAATTGGTTTTTCATTGTAGAATCTTGTCTTTGGATGTTTGTTTACTAAATTAGGTTTAGAAGTTGATTCATTCCCGATACCGATTTCGTTTATAAAACTCCTCTCCCGTGCAGTTAATTGTCTTTCTAGAAAGGTAATCAAGTCATTAATTACGTAACCTGTCGGGAGTTCTTTGTTCAATTCCAAATTAAGGTCTGCAGGTAGAAGCTTTATTATTATCGGGCACAACAGTTGTCCGTAAACATCAATGGACACGTTAAGTGACTCGAGACTTCTTATTTGAACAGAAAGGTTGTCAAAAAGTTCGCGGAAGGTTCTTACATCGCTTGACGTTTTGAGTGGTCTCATTGACAACAAATTGTTCATATGTCGGCTAATCAAAATGTCTTCTCGCCCAAATCTGTCTTTAAGCAATTTTATAGCTTTCTCATAATTGTCCGCAGATAAAGCGAAACCTTCGACTGTGTTTAGTGCAGTTCCGCCGAGATATGACTTCAGATAGTTAAATTTATCGATCGGGTTCAGTGAGTTGTTCTGGTGTATAGCTGCATCAAAAGAATTCCAGAACGTCAGCCATTCACTAAAGTTTCCATAAAATTTCGATATCATCAATTTCGGAAGTTTCACAGTCGTGCGGGAAGGTACATAATGTCTCATTTCATTTTCATCTATTCGTGAGTTCGAATTCGGTATATTTTCGCCATGAAAATCTGATTGGCGAATCTTTTTATTTGCCCTAAATCTCCAAGTAATATATTTCTCTCGATATTCCTCTACGCCCTGTAATTCCTTCTCTAAATCGTCAGTTTCAAGAAGCGTTTCTATTTCGTGATCCACTAATTTAAGTTCGTTAAATGATTCATTCAATTGTTCTAATAATTCTTCAAGTTCAATTCTCATTAGCGTGTCAAGTCCACTTTCAATCTTATTGCATGTTTTCGTTAAATATGATCTGTTAACAGCACGCTTCTTTTTTAAACGTAGAATTAATTCTTCCGCCATCTTGTAAACAAAGCAGCGAGTAGGGTTAGCTAGCGAGTTCCAAAATGGTCAGCTTAAAATGATTTTTTTTTTTCAGAAATTTACCTTCAACAGTCCCGGCTGGGATGCCAAAAATATTGCGTTTTCACCGCCACTCTGTGTTGTGACGACGATCTAAATTCTATAGAGGTAGTCACTCACCTCTATTCTTGGTCGACGGGGTTGAAGGTTCAAAGAATAAGGCGTCGCTGTTTATAGCACTATTAAAATATTAGACGAAAACAGGAGGGAAATTATATTTATTGCAATTTAAGAAAATAAGTAAAGTATTATTTAATTAATTATATATTTAAATATTTATACTAAAAGAATCGGAGATCAGGGCAAATTCTAGCGTTCGAAAGTTGTTTACAAGTTCTTCTGTTATTGTTTTCTCATTTTTGCCGCTGCATCCCCGTAGCCGCTTCCGGCGGCCTCCCATTGGCTGCTTCGGACGCCTTCTTTTCCAACAGCCTCGATCCTGGAGACCTACTGGAACTATTCGCTGGAAGTTGACGATTCTCACTGGAGGTTTTGTTTTAATTGATCATTGGAGAAAACACACTGGCCGTAGACAAGATAGTGACAATAAATAGAATCGGTGAATTTAGGGTAACATAGAGATATACAGAAAAAAAGAAAATAAGAGAGTTTGGGTGGAGGTGTTGTGTTGGCGAGAGGTTGTCGGTGATGAGGTTGCGCAAGAAGCCGAGGTTGTTGCCGAGAACGGTCACGTCCAGAGTGGACCTGCTACCGTAGGACGTAACATACACGACCTCTGAAAACGGGTCCAACGACGATTGTTTCCCCTTTTTTTCTAAACATAAAAGTTGTTTTCTTTCATTGGTAAGAGAGAGAAACGTCGACGAACGCCAGGAGGATGATAGTTCTGCTGTTTTGAATCAACACAATGTACATGATATCCACAATGAAATTTGACTAATGTGGAGCAGCGCCAAGCTCATATTATGTGAATTGGAGAATCTAGGTTAGAGGAACTGATCAGCGGCTAGGTTAGGCGAGTTGGCCAGCGGTAGATGAATTGGGCGGTGGTGTCGCATCATCCGACTCCAGGACTTCGAGCGGGCGAGATAAGCTGCCTATCAACCCTCCCATCATTAATGCAAGAGGGCGCGGCATGAAATAGTAATGGGAGAGTTTCCGCAGTAGATTTCACGGTTTGTAGGCGCTTTGGTTCCAACCCCCGCTTCGCAAGAAGAATACAAATGGCCGACCTTCAACAATGGTGTCAAAGGGTTTGAATTCCTATCAGAAAACTCTCATAAATGTGGTGGTTTCCTCACGCCACTTTAGGGTTGTTCTAGCAGATAAACGTATAATAATCACAGGATGGAAAATCTTAGCAACCCTCCTCAGAATACAGCGACACCTGTTCTCAGGGCAGTGAGGTAAAGTGACAAGATAACCCAGGTTTCCACTTAAAACTGGTGTGTCACCGGAATTATAAAATCTATCAAAATATTTTCAACAGAGATATAATGAGGAAGTATGGTTATTTTAAAGAGGAACTCTATATTAGCAATACCTAATTATGCTCATTTCACTATTTTAAAAAAATATTTTGTACTTTTATCACACAAGTGTGTCAATTTATAAGACAACTTAAGAATTATGAAACAATATAAACACTGGACCATATCGATGTTGCTGCATACCTCGTTTGAAGGGTCTCCCTTGAAACAGAAGGTCATCACAAATAAGGGATAGTGTTGTTGCATACAAGAGGTTCCCAGCAAGGTTTATTGTATTGGATGTCTATCCACATCTTTAACAACCTCCACAGGCACAAAACTTACCAAACCCATCGTTATCTGACACTAAAGACCACCAATACTACATCACAACACGTGAAGAAAGGAACGACAGCCGAGTTGGAATGTTGTTAAAGAGTTAATTACAAGGTTCTCTCACAAACTGCCAGCTTTCTACTGAAGACATTGTGACTGGCAAAACATCCCACTTTACAGGAAAACTGGAAAGGCTGTTATTAATTCATTGTTTGCTTCTCCTTTTGTTTTGGTGAATCAAAAAATTCTTCCTTTTATACTCATTGATTTTCTATATTTCAAAATTTTAAAATAAGACCCAAGGAGATAGAAGTAGATATTTGTTAATTATACCAGCCAAGTTTCCAACTCTGGTTTCTGTCCCTTTGCCAATCAGCAGAGAGTATTTGACCAGGTTTTATCAGAAACAAGTATAATGGATATTTAGCAGAAATCAGAGGTGACAAAAGCATTTTGCTAAGTATTTTATTTCCTAGATATTAATCAATTCAGCATTATGGAAGAGGCATCAGAGAAGCCTACTTCCATGATGGGCAAAGACCCTACAACAGGTTCAAAGTTGGTCAATTTAGGTTTGAAACATGGCAATATCTTTATCCAATATTGCTCCTAAATCTATCCATGGATTATAATTTTAAATGTTAATGATGGGACTTCATTTAGCTCCCTGATCTTTTTTTTTATTTTTTAACTTAATTATACTACAGTAATCTTTTGTGAGAGACCAACCACCTAAAAACATGGTTGCACCTGGAGTTGGTCTCTCATCAGAGACTTTGTGGGCTGAAAGACTTAACCTGGCATGGCAGTCTCTGATGTGACCACCTTCAGGAGAGAATGGAGGTTAACCCATTATTTTAGGCGGCCTTTCATGGGAAACTCTACAGTATAGGATCGAAGCAGCAAATACCAGGCAAGGAGAAATTATGGGATAGGAGAATGGCAAGTATACAGGGTGAGAGTAGTTTAGTACCACTTTCTTACATTCTGCAGAGTTGGACCACAAAATAGCACCATGTGCAGCAGGTATATAGATATTGGCGGTAGAAATACACAAAATTACCACTCTTGAATCATGACTATAATATTCTTCTTGGTAAGATTTAGGCGACAATACGGAATAAAAGAAGAAGAGTTTCTTTAATAGACATATATCGAAGCAAGCTTTCGGGCAAAAAAAACCTTCAACAGGCGTGATTACAGTAACAAACGTGGTACTATAATGCAGGTACAATGGCAAGAAGAGGATATATACACATAACTATTTACATATTTGCGGAATAAGTTATGTAAATGAGGATTTGCATTTGTTATGACTATTCTATAATTAGAAAGATAATAAGTAAATATGAAATTTTCATGTTTGGGGAATAAATTATGTAAATGAGGATTGGATTTGTTATGACTATTTTACAATTAGGGAGATAATAAGTAAATAAGGAATTATCATGTTTGGAGTTTTAAACTATAGGGGAATATGCTAATGTAAACTGCTGTATATGCGGCTATTTCAAAATTTAAGTAATATTGATTTCTGACTATGTTGTCGGGGTTGTTATTGCAAGGCCAGGAGAGCATGATATGCATCCGGAAGTTCTATTTTCCGGTTAATGCTGTTGTGTCTGTTGGATTCTATTGATTCGAGAACTAATCGCTGGTGCTGGTTATGAATGTGTCTGTAATGTATGGTGGGGTGGTTGGTGTTAAAAGTATGGCCAGTACTGAGTGTGTGCTGATAAAGAAGGGACCTGGTGTCTTGATTGGTGAGGTTTCGAGAATGCTCAGTCATTCTGATGGCAACGGATCTACCTGTCTCGCCAACGTATGTGGCAGAGCATTGCTCACACGAGACAGAGTAGACCGCGCCAGCAGTATGGGTGACGGAGGGATGTGAGCAGGTTGGAGGAGTTCTTATATATGGTGCGGATACTGTATGCCTTGAGGCTTCTAGCTATGTCGACTGAGGAGGGGGAGTAGGGCAGGAAACATAATGATCTGTAAATTATAGGTAGATTGGAGGGACCAGGTGTATATGAATATATGTTGATAAATTCAAGAGGAAAAGATGCTTTAGTGAGGTGCAATATGATAAGATTTCTCTCAGACATCCCCTCCAAGCCTAACACCCCTGAGGTCATCAGCTCCATAGAGTTCACCATTAAACAGTACAGCCTGCAAGACAAACACACCATAAGAACAATGGTTACCAAGACTTTAACTAAGCCTTATACCCCCTCCCAACTACCGCACAGACCTAAGAACACTCCAAAAACTCAAGCAGAGTAAATCCATAGTCATCACTCGATCCGACAAGGGCTCGAACACCGTCATCAAGAACCAAGAAGATTACCAGGCCAAAATGCACAGTCTACTCCAGGATGACACCACTTTCTCCCCCATCTCAGACAAGGTTAGCCTCTCCTTTGTTAAAGTTTTTAGAACCTCCCTACTTCAGTTGAAAAAATCTAAGCATATTACCCCCGATGATTACAAGTTATTTATATTATAACCTTTCCAATAGCGCATACATCTACGGCCTCCCTAAAATTCATAAGCCTGACGCACCACTCCGACCAATTATCGCCTATCATCTCTCGCCCGCGTACCCATTGGCCAAGTACCTCTCTAACTACCTTTCTCCATTGTTAAATAACCATAGGAATATATACTCTATATGGAGTACCCCCCACTTCATCAGTGAATTAACTGCCACGAATCCCGCTCCACATTTTACAATGTGTTCCTTTGATGTAACCTCCCTCTACCTCAGCCTTCCCCACAGTCTCATCACATAGTCTGGAACGGTTCCTTAGCTCACAGAATGTGGATCCCCATAAAACTTCTGCTATAACACAACTGACCAAACTCTGCTTGAACATGAACTCTTTCACATTCCTTAAAGATCACTACAGACAGATTAAAGGCTCCCCAATGGGCAGCCCTCTATCCTCTATTGTAGCTGAAATAGCCATGTCCGAAATAGACTACTGGATCACCCGTACCCTCCCCACAGATATACAAATATGGCGACGTTATATTGATGACGTTTTTTGCATTTGCAGAAACGGCCAGGAGAGCACCATACTTGCAGCTCTCAATAGTTATAACCCCAACATCTCCTTCACTATGGAAACAGAGTCAAACCAGGTCATCCCATTCCTTGACATACTGATAATATGCACCTCATCCACATTCCACAGTTTATTAGAAAAAACAATGTCACCCCAGTTATACCCATTTCAGTTCACACTGTCCCATTTCCCACAAAATTAACATAGTAAAAACCCTCACTAAAAGAATATTTACCCACTGCTCACCCGATGCATTCAAAGAAACTGAGAGTAATCTTATCATATCGCACCTCACTAAAGCATCTTTTCCTCTTGAATTTATCAACAGATATTCGTATACACCTGGTCCCTCCAATCTACCTATAATTTACAGATCATGATGTTTCCTGCCCTACTCCCCCTCCTCAGTCGACATAGCTAGAAGCCTCAAGGCATATGGTATCCGCACCATATATAAGAACTCCTCCAACCTGCTCACATCCCTCCGTGACCCATACACTAAGTCGTATGCCCCCCCAGATCCCCTCCATTCTGCTGGCGCAGGCTACTCTGTCTCGTGTGAGCAATGCTCTGCCACATACGTTGGCGAGACAGGTAGATCCGTTGCCATCAGAATGACTGAGCATTCTCGAAACATCACCAATCAAGACACCAGGTCCCTTCTTTATCAGCACACACTCAGTACTGGCCATACTTTTAACACCAACCACCCCACCATACATTACAGACACATTCATAACCAGCACCAGCGATTAGTTCTCGAATCAATAGAATCCAACAGACACAACAGCATTAACCGGAAAATAGAACTTCCGGATGCATATCATGCTCTCCTGGCCTTGCAATAACAACCCCGACAACATAGTCAGAAATCAATATTACTTAAATTTTGAAATAGCCGCATATACAGCAGTTTACATTAGCATATTCCCCTATAGTTTAAAACTCCAAACATGATAATTCCTTATTTACTTATTATCTCCCTAATTGTAAAATAGTCATAACAAATCCAATCCTCATTTACATAATTTATTCCCCAAACATGAAAATTTCATATTTACTTATTATCTTTCTAATTATAGAATAGTCATAACAAATGCAAATCCTCATTTACATAACTTATTCCGCAAATATGTAAATAGTTATGTGTATATATCCTCTTCTTGCCATTGTACCTGCATTATAGTACCACGTTTGTTACTGTAATCACGCCTGTTGAAGGGTTTTTCGCCCGAAAGCTTGCTTCGATATATGTCTATTAAATAAACTTTTTCTTTTATTCCGTCTTGTCGTCTAACTCTTGAATCATGTTTATATTTTTATTAGGCAGAGTCAAAGTAATTAATTTGGCATCTCCTGATCTTGGCTCCTGGCTTGTGCAAACAGCAACCTCAAGTTGCATGATCAGATGATTTCTCTTAATTTATCAACCTGATCCCAGTACAAAATTTCACTTTTTTTTTCATATGCAGTAAAATTCTTCTAAAACAAACCTGGGATATAGCAAACCTTCCTTTATAACAAACCTAAAATAAATATACAGTAGAACCTCCATGAGAGGACACTCACGCTAAAGGACACCTCTCTACAAAGGACAGTTTTCATTTGCAAAATTACCATTTTTACAATTTAGAAATTCTCCTGTAAGAGGACACCTCTCCCTAAAGGACACTTTGGCTCTGCAATTAGGTGTCCTTTACAGGGAGGTTCTACTGTATTTACATACGTTGAATTTGATTTATAGAGAAATTGGTTTTGAAATTTCATCTCTAACACACAGGTGGTGCTAGAGTATTAATCTCTTTATTTAAACCAGACATAATTCAACACTTACTTTAATTCAACCATTTTTCTTAATTATAATCAGCCTATTTTTACTTTATTTAAACCAGGAACACTTACTTTAATTCAACCATTTTTCTTAATTATAATCAGCCTATTTTTACTTTATTTAAACCAGGAACACTTACTTTAATTCAACCATTTTTCTTAATTATAATCAGCCTATTTTTACTTTATTTAAACCAGGAACACTTACTTTAATTCAACCAAAAATACTGATCCCTTTAGGCATTGAATTAAAGAGTTATTTTAAAATAATTTAATAATTATGGTGAAGTATTATGCTGAAGTATTAGATCCTTAGCACAATACCAGCTCCTGGCAATGTTTAGAATTCAAATTTGTACTTAATGGTGTGCAACATATTGGAGGATGAAATACGGCCGTACTGGCCCATGACTGGCAAAAGTTCAATCTAACCAGCAAGAAACAAATGTGAAATCCTGATTTGAAAACCATTCCCTATATATCTCAACAATAAAATCAAGGAAGTAGGAGGATGTTACAGAGGCTTCCACAACATGAGAAATAATTTTCACAAAACCAAATATATTTTTAATTGTTCTTTTAATATATAAACAGTTTTGAAGTTGAACTGAAATATTACAAAAATGTTGAACTGGATAGAATATAAATTTTGCCACCAGGTTGTACCAGGGGTTTAAGAGCTGTCATCATCAGGGAGGTTGGCAAGGCCACTGAGCAGAGCCTCCTTGGTGAGATGGGTGCTGAGGGCCGGCTCCACCACGGAGAGGTGGAGGTCGTACTGCTGGTCCAGCCCGAGGTAGCAGTCCGACATGAGGTACACTGTGTAGTCGTAGTTTCCAACCTCTGGCGGGGTGTAAAACTGCAGCTCGTGGGTGGCCTGCTTGTGCAGGAATGGGCATCGCTTCAGGGCCCACAGCTCTTTATTCTCTACCTGACCCAACACCAAGAACCATCCCTCCTCCTTGGGCTTGGGGAACTTGGGAGCGAGAGCCTTGGTGTCGCCTCGAGGCCGTGGCCTGCTATCTCTTCTTAGGTCAACACGGAGCTGGTACTGCTGGTCTGCATGGACCACAATCCTGTCTCTGACAGGGCCCTCAATGCTGGAGCGGATAGGCACAGGCCGGATCTCCTCCTGCAGACTGCCCTCCCAACTGCCAGCCAGGGATAGCTGCACTTCCACCATGGGCAGCTGCACCAGGCTCCGATGGATTTTCTCCACATGGGACTCCTCCATGTAGTCCCGGAGCATCAGAGCCAGCCTCTCATAGTTTCGCCCCATGTGTTTGACGAGCTCTGGCAGAGAGTCAAAGTGGATGGTACGGCCATCTCGGGATGCGGCCTTGAACATGGTGAGGTCTTCGATGTGGGGCAGGGACAGGAGGGGGTTGTTGTGGGGCCACAGGGCCTGCAGTAGCATTTGTAGCACGGTGATGGCACGCAGCGTGGTGGGCAGCCAGCCTTGATCCGAGCACACATCTATAATGGCCTGTAGGATCCTGATGGCCTGGTCCAGCACAGACTTCTGGTCGGTGATGTAGTCTGTCACAGGCAGGGACATGCGGGAGAAGTGGGCCTGCAGCAGGATGAAAGCTTTCGTGTGGGGGCTGTCATAAGTGCTGTCGTTGACTGGCAGGGGGCAACTCTGGGCCAGGTCCCTGCAACCCACTCCTTCTCTGATATTTCCGCTAGGAAAGACATTTATTTCTCCCAAACTTGTAACAAATTTCTGACAGCATATCATACAACCACCACATTTTGGAGGACCACAGATAAGGGGCAAGTAGTTCTATATAATTGTCACTAAAATTAGCATAAAGGAAGAAGCCTTTTAAATAGTGGTGACTACTGACCTGGTGTATAAGAGGCGTTGTTAGTTAATTTACTAAGAAGAGATAAAAGCTAATGGGTCGACAAGGTTCTTTATTGAAATTATATAAGCTTGGCGAATATAGATGAAGCAACCAGTTTCAGCAACTTATTTGTTGTTTCTTATCCCCTTGTGTAAAAATTACACGAATTCCATTAGTTCATGCTCCTCGAGCTAAAATTTCATGGAATGGGGTGTAGGGGTGCAGCTTTTGTTGATCATGGCACCATAATCCAGGCACACTTTGGTGAAAGTCAGACTTTGCCTGTAGTTAGAGGCTGTTCCTAACATGGAAGCAGACGCCTTTGCTGCCGACTCAAACATGAGTACAGACGCAGCTCCTCCATATACCTGGAGTGGGACCTTTGCTGAGGTATATAAACAGGGTCAGTTGAAGTCAGGATTTTTAAAGAGGTCTACTCCTCTTCTAACAATGCTGCTGTTGGTCAGTGACTGCTTATTCGTCAGAGTTATTCTGCTTGTTTCGCAGCTGGCCTTCATATCTAAAGGTCGTTCCCCTATCTGCCACCTGGGGACGCGCCCTATAGCAGTCAGCTCTGCCAAGGGTCGCCAACATATGCGACATTACAGTTATTGCATTTAATTGAGTATATGGAGCCAGTTTGAAGGAGTGGATCAGAAGGGCAATTCTTAGTAATGGGGTTTCTAAGTCTGTGGCCAATGTTTGGGGGGTTATAAAAATATACCATGTGTGTTGGTTTTATCTATTGTAGTGTTGTTAGAGTATGGGATTGAGCAGATAGGCCTGTATATATGGGGCAGCAAAGAATATTCTTCGGGTTTCAGGTATTTCTATGGATAAAGTGCTTAGGATAACCCATGGCCATTAAATGGTTGTATATATTGTTTTTTCAATGGATTTAAAAAATGGGAAGAGAACAATATTTGGATAAAAAGGGTCGCCACTCCAGTCAAAATAGACGTCTAAAACCAGACGCCATCTATTGACCGTCGCTGCAAACTCGCGGCCTTGGGTCGGTGACAAAGCCACAACACCAGCTTTGGCAAACTGAAAAGTGTCCACCTAGAGACCATGGTTTCGGGCTAATGGCCCTCGTCAGCCTAGGGCGGACTTTATTCCATGAGATCCACACGGTATCTAATGGAATCTTGACAATTTTTCCAAAGCGGTGTTTAGCTGGCAAAGTGGCTGGGCCAAATCTATGGCTAAAATATAGAGGTCTTTTTGACGAGAGAGGTGACCCTTGTCTCTTTAGATCAATTTCCTCCCAGCAAAATTTCCATCTATATTTTAGCCATAGATTTGGCCCAGCCACTTTGCCAGCTAAACACCGCTTTGGCAGATTGTCAAGATTCCATTAGATCCTGTGTGGATCTCGTGGAATAAAGTCCGCCCTAAGCTGACGAGGGCCATTAGCCCGAAACCATGGTCTCTAGGTGGACGCTTTTCAGTTTGCCAAAGCTGGTGTTGTGGCTTTGTCACCGACCCGAGGCCGCGAGTTTGCGGCGACGGTCAATAGATGGCGTCTGGTTTTAGACGTCTATTTTGACGGGAGAGGCGACCCTTGTCTCTTTAGATCAATTTCCTCCCAGCAAAATTTCCAACTATAATGTTTGGATAGGTGTTTTGTCAGAGTTTTACAGTATTCATTCTTATGACTAATAGGGCAACTTGAGGTAAAGTGAGTGTATGCTGGGGCAGTGTATTTTTTATAATAAACTGTGTAGTGTGGTATCTGGATATAGATCTGATGACGAGCATGTCCAGAAATGGGATAGTGTTGTGCTGCTCTGGACACACCTACAACCTGATAATTCCCCGCTGCCCCATATATACAGGGCTATCCGCTCAAAGAAGCAGCAGTAGAAATGAAGGGCCAGACAGACCTGTTGGTGATGTCCTCGTTGTGTCTCACAGGGAACTCGGCGTACTCGTGGGCGTCACACAGGATGAGCAACAGGTCATGCAGGGAGCTGTGGGAGGAGAGCCGGGTGCGGAACATCTGCAGCGTGGTATGGTGGAGGTAGTAGTAGGAGGCGATCTTGCCCCCCACCGTGGCCTCCAGGGTCCTCTCATCCTGCCACGTGGCAACAATGCCAGCACTGGCACATACAACTTGCTGGTGGACCTACCTCGCCAATCTGGACACAGTAGGAGCTCTGGAGGGACGCGAGGGACCTGTCCACGAGGGATGACAGGTAGGTGTTGAGGTCCTGCTCCTCCTTGTTGAAGCCGTAGTACCTGCCACATTATCTGTTTTAGCTGGGTGACATGCATACATGTGTCCTATACAGCTCCTGAACACATGGCTTTAGACCTAAGCACTTTCATTTAAAATGCAATATTTTTTCCCATAATGTGATTTCATACTTTTGAGGAAAGAGACAATGGTCAAGCTAGAGTATACAACTAAACACTATGGCTATATATATACTATTAAAAATATATAAGATGATTTAATTTGAATTGAAAATGAAGATTTCATTTGATCCCTTGTGGCTCTCACGAAATAAAGCCCGCCCTGGCTTGATGTAAGCTTGCGGCAACAGTCAATAGATGACCATCTAGTTTTGACGTCTATTTTTATAGGAAAGGTAACCATTACTTTTATTGATCATTATCCTCCTGTAAAAATTCCCATCTATTATATATATATAGTATACAACCTCTTTAATTCAACAAACTATATTTCAACCATTTTTAACATCCCCATCAAGTATCTACTATTATTGACTATAATTCAACAGAAATTACCTATTATAATATTCTTCTTGGAAATATCTAGACGAAAAGACGAAATTCTTCTTCTTTATTTCGTCTTTTCTTCTAGAAATTACCTATGGTGTTGAATTAAAGAGGTTTGACTACTCAGGATGACTCATCAAGTGTATAGGAGCTCAGAAGCCAGACATGCCTGGGTAGGAGATATGTCATCAAGTAGTTATTGAATTTCTATATATTTTTTAAATAAAATATTCCTCCAATATTGGTTCTCCAAGTTATATGTTACATCATTGACGGTATCGGATATAATGCAGCAGTCATGATATCATCAGAAAATATGGTAAAACCTGCCTTAGAAGTCATCTGTCTTGGGGGTTTTTCTGATTTAAGAGTCCATTTTTAATGAGAACCCTTTATTTTTGCATTAATTTTCCTGGGCATTTGAATGTGTGTCTAATGTTTTCCCTAATGTTATCCCGACATGATTTGGTAGAGAGAGTTTCCAACTGACAATACCATGTTGGTAAAGTAGCCAGATCATCCTGAAAATGCAACTTGAGGGCATGAGATATTGCACTGGATATTTTGTAATTCTTTTGAATGGGTGGTATTAGTAAAAACTGAGAATTTAGCTCTGAAAAAAAAAAAATATATATATATGTATAATTTGCCTTGGTATTAATTGTGAGATCTGATGGAGGAGGGTATAATAAAAATCAATAATTATAAGTTTCCTCCTAGAATACACACATATTCTATTAGCCATGTGATTGCCATCTATGAAAAATTTTGATCTATTTGTCTGTGGGTATGTAGCACATCAATGGAAAACTTTGGAGGTGCCAGAGAGATTTTAATATACAGTGGAACCTCATTCTAACAGCCACCTTTATATACAGCAACTTGATTAAAACATCAAGTTCTAAATCCCACTTGTATTGCATCCTGGTCCCATTGTGTATTGGGAGGTTTTACTGTATTGGGAGGCTTGTTTTAAGGAGCCAGCTGGACAACTCAATGGAGGCTTGGGGAATAATTGTGGAACTTGAGGCTGAATAGAGGCAAGTTTCTCAAATCTAAATTCACCTTTCTCGCACTTAGAACAGTGATTGACTCCCGTACTCAAGGGGCCAATTATTGCCCAGCCAGCCCACAGAGCCTGTATAGACACAGAGATAATTTCCTAATAACTCTATTACACCAGTGATTTAAACAAGGGAGGATACAACAGTGGTCTCTAGGATGAAGGTACTTACAAGGGATTCTTGATGAGCCGGCGGAAGAAGTAGGTCCAGGTGAGGTAGTCCAGACACTGCTGCTTGGTCTGGATGGTGCCGGCTACAATCTCGGCATTCAGATGGTCTGGTAGCACACTCAGCAAGCTGGAGACACACACAGGATCCTTGACTTTGGAAAACTAACACCAAGGTGCAAGCTATACCTAAACAAACCAGACAACCAGGTGGTGTTTTGGGATTAATTTTTATTTATTTTGATAGATGGCACGATCTATTAGTAACATTTGGCTGCAGGATCAGGAGATACCTTTTTCTCAATTTATACTTTTGTTAAGCATGCCATGGGCTTAATAGTAATGTTGTTATCAAAACACTATGTAGGATTCACTCATTTGGACCAAGTTTCATACACTACACTTTACAAATTGTTGGGTTTAAGTCATATTGAGCCACCTTGAGTTCACATATCCTTTGTGGAGGACTAGTGAATGTCCTGGGATACATAGCATCTGATATAATGCTCTTATATTGGATTTTCAAATTATATTTTGGGTTAGATACTTGTTATGCAAACAAGAAAGATGCCATACACATTCTCTCTGGGAAGTTCTGCAGCCAAGGATACTCTCTGTTGGACATTTTGAAAGAAAGCTTCTTTTTTTTTTTTTTTGCTTATCCCTAGTACACGTGGTACAGGCCATGATAATCATGGTGGGTAGTTAGCGACTGCTTTTTACTGTAAGCGCACCACATGTCTACACATGTGAAAGCAGTTCGACTTTGCACTTACAAATGTGCCAGAGCCCCGTTTGGTTACTTGCACTCGCTGGTGGGGTTGGACTTTTGCAAGAATCGGGGGGCCATTGGAGCATTTTTTTTTTAAACAGAAAAAAGTGTCCAATGCGGGGATCGAACCCGGGTCGTAGTGGTCGTAAACCAAACGGTTTAACCAGCCTTCCACCGACCCCCCCAAAGAAAGCTTTAAATAAGTTATGTAGCTGTTGCATTATATGAATATTTGCAAAGTACCTTCATAGCATGACAACACTCTGCAATTATTTATCAGTTTCAAGTGTGAACCACTCTATAAGAACCTTTAACCTAAGCAGAAAATGTTCAGCTCTAGTCATAATTTGGATATAGCTGTAGGGAAATGTTTTTAAAAACAACAAAGATCAAAATCCAGTGAAAGCACACAACATGCAAGCAATGAGCAACCCTATTCACAAAAGAAGCTAAAGATGTGGAAGTAACTGACAAAGTAGGAACATGTAAAACCTGGGGCCACAGTCCAGTGGAATGTAGTCACAGTGAGATAGTACCTGGACTCCACAGGGAAGGGACTGTTGAGGAACTTCATGTAGAAAGGTTTCTTGACATCGTGGACCAGCACCACGGCCACACCCTTGTTGTCAAACTGGGGCCGGCCTGCACGCCCCATCATCTGGAGGACATCTGGACATCACACCCATAATGGAACAAAGGCATAACACCTCCCTGTGAGAGACCATGGCTACTTTCCTGGAATGTCCCCATATTGGGAGGACCAGATAATAGTGCTGCACCACCTTGGGATGTAGATGGATGTCAAAGTCTTTGTCCACTGTGTCTCCATAGAACAGGACTGGTTCTCATTCTAAGAATCTAGCTTTAACTTGGGAACAATGGGGAAAGGTGTAAAAGCAATTTTGTTATTTCATACTAACAGCAATAATGTACACTATTAAAAAAAAAAAAAAACAACAATTTACAAATTATATATAGTTCACCTATCAGGGGGGTAGTATAAACTCAATTTTTGACAATCATGACCCAGGATCAAATGAGGCATTGGGCACTTATTTCTGAGGAAAAAATTGCTTCAATAGCCTCCTATTCTTGGATAGGTCCAACCCCACTGGTGAGTGCAGGTAGCCAAATAGGGCTCTGAGATATGTGTAAGTGCATAAATCGAACAGCTTTCTATATGTGCAGATATGTGGTACACTTGCAGTAAAAGCAGTTGCTAACTACCCACAATGAATATCATGGTCTGGTACAGGCCATGAGTACAAGGGATAATTTAATAAAGCTAATCATCATACTTGATAATTTTATAAAACAAATATGAAAATGTGTTTTACATTTCACATAAAAGGAGAATATTTGAGGAAATATTTATATAGAGCGTGACAATGCACCATTTATCAAGGCACTCAATACAGCACTCTCCCTCCCACATCAGGGAAGACAATTATTCCAGGGTAAGAACAAGTCTAGCGGTGTGTACCTGTGATGGGGAAGTCCACGTAGCGATTGGTCTTGCCGTCGTAGTACTCTGTCCCCTTAATGACCACCAGGTGGGCGGGCAGGTTCACTCCCCACGCCAGCGTGGCAGTGGCTATAAGCACCTGGCATACACAATACAGACAATGTTATACTGATAGGGCAGGCCTACATGAGTGGTCAGGATTTAAGGTGGAAGGAGATGGATGTAGTTATTTTAAGCAAGAGAAGGTAGTTATAGTTGTCAGCATTATGAAGGATTTGACAACTTTCTCTCTGCTATCAACCAATACTATCCAACACACCTTTCTGATTTTCAAACAATTATCTAAGCAACACTCTATATTTAAACTAGCAATGAACTGACCTGGATCTTCCTCTCAAGGAAAAGCCTTTCCACCAGGGCTCGGTCTTTCTCCTGGAGTCCAGCGTGGTGGAGTCCGATGCCAAAGGCCAGCACCAGCTTTAGATTCTGGTCCCTTACATTTTCCAGGTGGTAGTCCATCTATGGGGAACATAACACTTGTGTTTCTACCAGTGCAGCGCACACGTGCATCACAACACAATTCTTTGGCTAGGGTTTTTTTCCTTGTTGGTTGTAGTCAGGTCAAAAACATCACATTGTTTGTGAAGCTTCACAAGATGACAAGCCAGAATTTAAATTTAATTATAAGGGACGTTTTGTTAACAGCATTGTTACCATAATCATGTTGTTTGTTGTTGTGCAAAGATTACAAAAATTCCACGAGTCCATGCTCCTCGAGCTGTTGATGATAAACAGTGACCTCTCCCAAAGGTACCATAATCATGATGATGATTAACAACACCCTTACTGAAATGCCACAGACAATTTATTAATATTGTTTCCTTGTGTTTCTAATATCTAATCACAAGTGGGAAGCTTCAGTAACAGCATTGCCACCATTTTTAGACAAAAGTGCTGAATATTTGGTGTTGCTACCCGGTAATTCTTATCTATGATCCAAATTCTATACCTCATCATTGCCTCAACAAGGTGCAAAAGAAGTTAGAACTATTGAGCCTTTTATTTTAAAATATGGAAAAGTGTAAAAACACACACAATATAATTTAAAGTTATAACAAGTTGATGTTCCATATGCAAATTCTAGATACACTATCAAATTCAATATATTGTGTATGCCAAAGACAGAGGCAGGCTGAATTCTAGTGAGGAGGGCAAACAAATGGGCGGCTACCTCAACATCAGTCATGTTCACCCATTGACGTGGATTGTCCTCGGCTGCCAGGTAGGCAATCAGGTCCAAGGCTGTGAGCCGCGTCTGACGTCTTGAGGAGACAAACACCAGTGCAGGCTGATCAGGGGAGTGGGTCTTGATTGCTGCATCATCAACACCACACTTCCTTTAACAATAAAGTTTACATGCCACAATGGGTCCATCAGAATCCATTTGGAAAACAATTTTATATGAAACATAAAACTCATCCTACAAATATTTTAAGAACTAATTGTGATACAAAGTTTTGTGCAGGTCGGATTGTATATTTCCTTTTATTCAAAATTTCATTTTTAACAAAGCCAAAAAAAAAAGAGAAATTTAAAATTTTCCAAATTGGGCAAGAAACAAAATCCCATATTGTGCTCTATAGGTGAAGACTAAGATGGTGTGAGAGAGGAATGGAAACATACCTTGGAAGGTGGGTTTGTTCATGAGGGCCATGCGCGGGCAGTAGTGGCGGTTGGGGTAACCCGAGATGTGTACTTCAAGGGGCACAGGTCTGACAGTGGACCGGAAGTTGTAAACCCCGACCTTGTTAATACGCAGCCAGTTGGCCAGGTCCCTTGAGTTGGCCAGGGCTGTAGAGAGACCGATGATGCGCAGGTTACGCTGGGTGGAGGCGCCAATGAAGTTGGTCCTGGAGACTATGACCTCCAGCACGGGCCCACGGTCCTCGCCTGCCGCCACCAGCTGGTTGAGACCGGGCATCCCCGTGTGGTGGAGTCAACTCACCTAGGAGATGGATCTCATCAATTACAATGAGGGACACAGCCTTGACGTAGTTCCTGGTCTGCCAGCTACGGCTTACTCCGTCCCATTTCTCTGGGGTGGTGACAATGATGTCGGACTGCATGATGGACCGGACGTCGGGGGTGAAGTCTCCAGTCAGCTCCACAACCCTGCTCCCACATACAGTACTGAGACACTTACTCTACTTGTGGCTTAAGGAATTATAAACTATTAAAGCCCTAATTTTTCTTTTCAAATAAAACACACCTCCTACTGGCCTGCTACACTGCTAGAATAAAAATAGTGGGAGGGCCTAGCTCACACATATGGTGAACCCTCCCAGCAGTTTCACCAGTTCATTCTACCATGCCGCTTTTTTTAAAGCTCTACTATTGTATTGGATAACTAATGGATCAAATTCCTTAAAGATCACTACAGACAGATTAAAGGCTCCCCAATGGGCAGCCCTCTATCCTCTATTGTTGCAGAAATAACCATGTCCGAAATAGCCCACTGGATTACCCGTACCCTCCCCACAGATATACAAATATGGCGACGTTATATTGATGACGTTTTTTGCATATTGTTGTGTGTCAACAAGCAACCGACCGGAAATACACGTGACGTTGCAAAATTATCTTAAATTTTGTTTATTTTATTTATTTATCAGAGAAACGGCACCACAGAGATAACAGGCACAAGTTGTATTTGACCACGGACCACCGTTTTCGCGGAGGAATGCTTACAAATACAACGTGCCAGTGATCGTTTGACCTTCGTGCTATTTATTTTTTTAATTATTTTTTTCTTTTTATCCTTGCCCGGCGAACGAAAGATGTCTTGTACCAGATCTAACCCTCCCAACGGCTATACCGCAGAGAATTGGACCTCAACAACCCTCCAGAACCGGACCATAAGCCCAGCCCTGGAACGGGCCATGGTGACCATAGCCCACCAGGACAATGTACTGCAACCTACCAATAAATTGAGTTTTATATCCCCACTTCAGCCTCATCACATGGTAGAGAGCAGTGTCGGCCCAGCACCTCAAGCAGCGAACATAAATATCGGCTACGGAGAGACGCCGTGTTTCAACCCGGAGGAGGAAGACATCGAGGACCACGTGGAGGAATTCAAGACGTGGCTGACGGCGAGCAAGGTACCAAAGGGAGACTGGACGAAGGCCCTAGTACGGCGGCTTCCACTTGACGGCCGCGAATTTATCAAGTGCAGGTTTGACCCTTCAGCCTCACTTGAAGACGTCTTGGAAGCACTCAAACTCTGCTACCCAAGGAACGACGGCCGGGCACGTAGTAGGGGTAACGAATTAAAGAAAACGAGACGACCCCAGTCCACGGAAGATACGGGGAGATACTTGATGAACATGATTACGGCCCACGCGACGGCAGGTGAGTTTTCGCCGTTTGATTCAAGCAAGGAGGCATTGTGGGCATTGGCTCCAAAAGACTGCCTACTACTGGCAGCCTCGTGGAGTACCACGCGGAACCCAGAAGAGGCCGACTTCCTACAGGCGGCGAAATTCCTCGACGAGGCGGATAAATGGAACAAGGAACGGAAGGAGGCAGGTACAACGACGAGTTGGGAAACAACTACGAGGACGGCGGAAGAGTGGGAACAAAAACAAGGACGAAATCCAAGGACCGAAACGCCCACCGAGAAAGCAAGAAGATTTATGCTGCCGGACGGGACGCCAAGATGCTTCACCTGTTACCAGACGGGGCACAAACACTGGGATTGCCCGAAAAGGAGGCCACGTGGTAAGTACAACTTTACCTCTAATCCTGTGGTGGAAGTTTCAAACAGTGTAGAGAGCGTACCACGTGTATTTTCCGAGGTTACTGGTAACACCAATCGCATAATCTTCAGGGTAAAAGGACAACCGGGGGTTAACGAGAAACAGACATTAAATAAGGTACCACTAGAAAAATCCACTTTAGAAATAGGGGGTACAGCAATGGAAAAATTCCGTTGGACAGGTATGACAAATTTCTGTTTAATCACGCATATCAATGAGACACATGTAGGCAAACTGATTTTCGATTCAGGGGCAAATGTTAGCTGCATAGACGAAGGAATAGCCAACGCACTAGGATGTGCTAGAATGCCTTCAAAATTACTTATACGGGGAATAAGTGGGTCAGTAGTCTCGAACACGTGCACATACTTGGAGGTCAACATTGATGGTTTCGACATATGTGGCAGGTTCACCATAATTCCAGGAAACGGGGAAAAGATTATTTTCGGCGTCGATATTCTAACAAACTATCATTGCAAAATTATGTTTAGAGACGAATCGGTAGAATTGTATAGGCCAAAAATAGGCACGGACGACCACGTGGTAGAACTAAACGAAGAACGGGAACTCGAGAGGTTAGGCACAATTACGAACGATAGGAAAAACCCCAAACAAAAGTACTGCATACTAGACGACCTTGAAATTGCACCACGTTGTAAAACGAGGGTAAAGTTAAAAGGGCCAACAGTAATGGCGGGCATTTTAGAACCCCACCCCGACTGCGTAAGAACGGGGCTACTAATACCATCAGTACACGTTTCCGAAATGGTATCCGAGATATTCATTGATGTCATTAATACTAGGAACGAGCCGGTGCGGTTGGTAGCAAACTCGTGCTTGTTACAATCCAGCGGGGAAATAGCGAATGTTTCTTTCCTAAGTGAACAGGTGGGATACAGTATGACGGCCACGTGCAAATACGAACCACAGAAGTCCGATATAAACCCGGAGCTATCGGACGGCGAAAAAATCGACGTACTGGACGTATTGTACAGGTATCGGGAACTTTTCTCAGAAGAGTGGAATAAGGCGGCAGATATCGAACCGTACCACATTAAACTTAAAACGAACACGGAACCAATTCGACAAAAAGCCTATCGCCGCAGTCCTAAGGAACGTGACATTATAGAGGAACAGGTTAAAGAAATGTGTGAAAAAGGATTTATTAGGAAATCAACATCTCCATGGGCGAGCCCGGTCGTTTTGGTTAAAAAATCAGACGGATCCTATAGATTTTGTGTGGACTATAGAAAAGTTAACAACGTAACCGAAAAATTCTCATATCCATTACCGGATATCACCGACTGCCTGGACCGTTTAGCGGGAATGAAGTATTTCTCTCACACGGATTTTGTTAGCGGTTATTGGCAGTGTCCACTGGACGAAACAAGCAAGCCAATTACAGCGTTCACGACAGGTAACGGGTTGTACGAGTTTCAAATGTTACCCTTTGGTTTAACCGGGGCACCGGGTCATTTCGAAAGAATCATGGATACACTGTTAGCTGAATTGAAATGGTCCGAGTGTATGGTTTATCTAGATGACATCATCGTGTACGGAAGAGACATACGTGAACACAACGAGCGGTTAACAAATGTTCTAGAATGTTTCCGCGGGGCAGGCTTATCCCTAAAACCATCAAAATGTAGATTCGCCTACCAAAAGTTACCAATTTTGGGACACGTGGTATCGGAAAACGGCGTAGAACCGGCTACTGATAAGATCGAGGCGGTTAAGGAATTTCCGATTCCGAAAAATGGCAAGCAAGTTCGTTCGTTTCTGGGACTTTGCGGCTATTATCGCCGTTTCATAAAAAACTTTTCAAAGATAAGCAAACCGCTGACGTGTTTAACGGAAAAAGATAAGAGATTCGTGATAGGTCCGGCCGAAATAGAAGCTTTCGAAACCTTAAAAAAAAAAAATTGACTGAGGAGCCAATTCTAGCACATTTCAACCCAGACGCTAGAATAGAAATACACACGGACGCATCAATCGTGGGATTAGGCGCGGTGCTAATGCAACCGGACAATGACGGGTTTTTACACCCGATCCACTACTTGTCGAGAACTACATCGAAACACGAGAGTAAATATGGTATCTCAGAACTAGAGTGTTTAGCAATAGTCTGGGCTCTACAAAAGTTACGGCCGTACATCTTCGGGAGAGAATTCAGAGTCGTAATCGACCATAGCGCGTTAACGTGGCTAGCTAACGTACGTGACCCGTGCTCAAGACTTACTAGATGGGGGTTAAAACTCATGGAGCACGACTTTGAAATAGTCCACCGCGCATGGAGGAAGAACGTTGCACCGGACGCACTCTCACGCAACCCGTTCCACAAAAACGATACGAACGTCGAAGACAACTTCAACGATTTAACGCCATGCACAGTACGGATCGACGAAAACGGTCAAAAGGAAGACACGTTTTGCCGCGATATTACCGGGAAACTACCAGACGCTAAAACACGGGACGAATATAAAAAAATAAACGGGATCCTTTATAAAAAGAACCATGCAACACAAGGTAACCAATGGTTGGTCGTAGCACCAAAGCAAAGCGTATCCGAAATAATGAAAACAGCGCACGATATACCCGAGGCAGGACACATGGGGGTAGCGAAGACGGTCCACCGTATTAAGCAACGGTTCTACTGGAAAGGTCTGGAAGAAGACGTGCGGAAATACGTTCGGTCGTGCAAAGTGTGCCAGGCCTTCAAACCACAGAGGTTCAAACCCGCAGCCCCGCTAGAACCGTTACCACCAGCAACAGACATCTGGGAACGAGTGGGAATAGACCACCAAGGTCCTTTCAAAAAATCGGTAGAAGGCTACGAACACATTCTAACGATCGTAGACCATTTTAGTGAATACGCACTTGCAATCCCGGTAAAAGATACAAAGGCGGAAACCACGTGCAACGCACTCTCAGACAATCTGCTCTAAGTTTTTGGTACTCCGAAATGCATAATATCCGATCAAGGCAAATCTTTCGATTCGAGTACTTTTAGAGACTTTACACGGTTGTACGGGATTAAACATGTTATGGCTCCGTGGCACACCCACAAACAAACGGCTTATGCGAAAAACTCAACGGCATCATAAAAAACGGCATCAGAGTTTATCTCAAAGACGATCACGCCGAATGGCCGAGATTCGTAAAAACGGCGACTTTTGCCTATAACTCGTCCATTCAGTCGTCGACACAGGTGACACCGCATAAGTTGATATTTGGCGTAGAACCGAGGACATCCCTAGACGTAGGACTACCAACCGTCGACGAGCCAGTAAAAACTTACGACGAATACGTGACCAACCGCATTTTAGAAAACGAGAGATTAAAGAAAATTGCCGACGAAAACTACCGAGACCGGACAATGATGACGAAGTGTCAGTATGACCTTGCGAACCATGACCGCTTCCGGAAGTTTGAAGTGGGCGACCTGGTACTACTGGAGTCGTCCCGCAGGAAACCAGGGAAAACGGAGAAATTTCTACCGAAATACGTAGGACCGTACGTAATAACGGATAGAATCAAGGAAACGACATATAGGTTACGACCACAGGACGGACGCAACGAAAATAGTAGGCGCCAGAGCACGTTAGCACACGTGTCGAGACTTAAGGAATTTCTAGAAAGATAACGGCGACTCGAGGGACCGAGTCTAAGATAAGAGGGGGGGTGGTGTTGTGTGTCAACAAGCAACTGACCGGAAATACACGTGACGTTGCAAAATTATCTTAAATTTTGTTTATTTTATTTATTTATCAGAGAAACGGCACCACAGAGATAACAGGCACAAGTTGTATTTGACCACGGACCACCGTTTTCGCGGAATGCTTACAAATACAACGTGCCAGTGATCGTTTGACCTTCGTGCTATTTATTTTTTTTTATTATTTTTTTCTTTTTATCCTTGCCCGGCGAACGAAAGATGTCTTGTACCAGATCTAACCCTCCCAACGGCTATACCGCAGAGAATCGGACCTCAACAACCCTCCAGAACCGGACCATAAGCCCAGCCCTGGAACGGGCCATGGTGACCATAGCCCACCAGGACAATGTACTGCAACCTACCAATAAATTGAGTTTTATATCCCCACTTCAGCCTCATCAATATGCAGAAACGGCCAGGAGAGCACCATACTTGCAGCTCTCAATAGTTATAACCCCAACATCTCCTTCACTATGGAAATAGAGTCAAACCAGGTCATCCCATTCCTTGACATACTAATAATATGCACCGCATCCACATTCCACACCACAGTTTATTATAAAAAACAATGTCCCCCCAGTTATACCCATTTGAATTTACACTGTCCTATTTCCCATAAAATTAACATAATAAAAACTCTCACTAAAAGAATATTTACCCACTGCTCACTCGATGTATTCAAAGAAACTGAGAGAAATCTCATCATATCGCACCTCTCTAAAGCATCATTTTCAGTTGAATTTATCAACAGATATTCATATACACCTGGTCCCTCCAATCTACCTATAATTTATAGATCATTATGTTTCCTGTCCTACTCCCCCTCCTCAGTTGATATAGCTAGAAGCCTCAAGACATATGGTATCCGCACCATATATAAGAACTCCTCCAACCTGCTCACATCCCTCCGTCACCCATATACTAAATCGTATGCCACCCCAGTTCCCCTCCATTCTGTTGGCGTGGTCTACTCTGTCTCGTGTGAGCAATGCTCTGCCACATACGTTGGCGAAACAGGTAGATCCGTTGCCATCAGAATGTCTGAGCATTCTCGAAACATCTCCAATCAAGACACCAGGTCCCTCCTTTATCAGCACACACTCAATACTGGCCATTCTTTTAACACCAACTACCCCACCATACATTACAGACACATTCATAACCAGCACCAACGATTAGTTCTCGAGTCAATAGAATCCCATAGGCATAACAGCATTAACCGAAAAATAGAACTTCCAGATGCATATTGTGCTCTCCTGGCCTTGCAGTAATAACCTCAACAAGAAAGCCAGAAATCAATATTACTTAAATTTTGAAATAATCACATATACGGTATTTTACATTAGCATATTCCCCTATAGTTTCAAACTCCAAACATAAAAATTCCTTATTTACTTATTATCTCTCTAATTATAAAATAGTCATAACAAATGCAAATCCTCTTTTACATAATTTATTCCGCAAATATGTAAATAGTTATGCGTATATATTCTCTTTTTAGCCATTGTACCTGCATTATAGTGCCACGTTTGTTGCTGTAATCACGCCTGTAGAAGGGTTTTTTTGCCCGAAAGCTTGCTTCGATATATTTCTATTAAAGAAACTCTTCTTCTTTTATTTCATCTTGTCATCTATAACTAAATCTGCTTATATATTGTGTGAACACTGAAGGGTTGAATCTTGATTATGGTATTTAATCAAACTATGGAGATAAGATACACACGCAAATACTTGGTGGGTTTATTGAGGCCAGTGTTTCAAAAGTGATTATTAGTGCCCAGACAGATTGTACAACGATAGAACTTTCAGATTTCCTATCTCACACTCTCTGTGTTCCTATCTTTCGCACTCCTCACTACAACATCACATAGGACTAAGATAAACAATTAAAAAGTGACAAGGCCAAATGTGTGAAATTTTGATAACAGCACTGGTGTGGGAGTGAAGGAATAACACCAAATAACCTGAGCCAAAAATGCACATATCATTGATACAACTATGGTTGAAACAATTAGGATTTAAAACTTGGGCCTCTTTAGAATTATGTTATAACAAGATTCCATTCCACTCATGGAATTTGTGTAATCTATACACAAGGGGATAAGAAATAGCAACAACAGATTCCACTGGTAGTACTTACTTTTTGCCAAGTCTTTTCTCCAGCCGGTCAGACCAGTCCTTGATTCTCTCTTTCACCAGGGCCTTGAGGGGGGCGATGTATACAATCTGGGACAGCAGCATGTTGATGATGGGAGGGAAGACTGTGGTTGGAGCGGACTACAAGGCAATTTATACAGCCTTAAACATGCGATGCACAATGTGGTGATTCAACCACACATATTATCTTCAATATTGTTTGTCAGTGAGCTGAGTAATGGCATGGTCAACTAGCTGTCTGTTGGCCAGGCTGACTTCATCAGTCAGCAAAGTTGCCCATACTACACAGAGTTGGGATCAACTTGCGTTGCCCCAATGGTACAGTTGTGTAGATTAATTAAAATAATACAACAGGTTTCAACAAATTTTATCATTTTAATTTTATCCAGGAGATTCAAATAAAGTAAAGTTGTGTGGAGCTTGGGATTGGATTTAAATCAATTTTTAAAAAATGATGTTCACAGAATTAGAAAAATATAGCTATATCAACCAATTATTTATTTAATTCTCAATGTTTCAGTGACTCACTGTCACTCTCTCCTCAGGGGAATAACTATTTTGAATCCTATTTCTACTTATATAGGTAAAATATTGCCTAAAATACATATAAAGCGTCATGTATCTGCATATATTGAGAAATAAATAAGAGCTTTAAAATAAAAAAAGACTTTTTCACACACAACTTAAAAGATTAAATATATAGAAATTATATCAATAAATTTTATTTAAAATATTTGTCCGTATTTACATATATAGGGTTATATATCCGGAGAACAAATTGCAGAAGATACGCAATCGACGTCAAAACCACAACACAGGCCGTCAAAAATCTAAAAACCAGAACAATGAAATTGGAAAGTAAAACTTTAAACTATATCAAATATCGACAAATAAAACTTTAAAACATAAAATTAGGATTGAAGGCTAAAAATATTTCTAAAAGGATATTCAAACGTTTATTCTCTAATGCGCTCTTTTTCATTTTCTTCTCAATTTTCTGTATAATAGCCTTGTATTGTAGTGGGATGTCAATCTTATTTAAATTATTTCCAGATTTTTCTGATTCCCAACCTTCCAAGAAGAGTCTTTCCACCTTGTTTCTAACCCCTTGGCTCCTTTCCAGTTCACTTTATGGCCTTCTATTATATGCAAATGTTTGTGATGTTCCTGATGCCTCGGAGGCCCTGTAGATGCTCTTTGATCCTATATCAGCCAGTGTTCTTTTTAGACATCAACCTTCGATTACCATAACTATGTTGTAAGTTTATAAACTCAAAAGGAGCTTCTTCTATACGAGTTTATAATCTTACAACGCAGTGTTCTTTTTGTTTCTCCTATGTACTTTTTATTGCAGTCTAAGCAGTTTATTTCATAGATGAATGTTATTTATCTCCATTTCATTGGGCCTTTTAGTTTTCATCATTGGGTTCCTTATCTGGATAGTGATTGGAGGGTCTAGTGAATTGTAAACGCGTCCTTTTTGGTGGAATACCCTCTTGGATTTTTGGTCTATATATATATATTGATTTTTATTCAAATAAGAACTTTCAAAACTAGGAAACTTTACAAGTGTATCTGTCATTTTGCAGTGGGGTAAAAAAACACCTTAGCAACATTTGCTCCCAGTAACTATGAAGTAGGTGAATTAATTAGCGAAATGAATACACTTAGGAGATCAAAATATGGAAGCCACTTAATTAACCAGGATTTCTGAAGCCTGGAACCTAAGTTAAACAAGACAGCCAGTATCATACACCAGCCAAACAACAACTAGATAACAGAGGACCATTACCTTGGTGCTAGGGGAATGTTTGAACACCCGGAAGAATGCAAGCTCAGCCATAACAGTCTTGCCAGAGCCAGTGGGGGCCCCAACCAGCACATTGTTGTCTGTGTGGAAGAATGTGTGGAAGACTTGGGTCTGGATGGGGTTGAAGTGGGAGAAGCGGTAGAGGGACTCCCACTCCTGGTTCTGGAGGACTTGGACGGGAAGAGGGTCCAGGTTGAGGAGGTCTGTGTCACACATGGTATTGGCAGGAGAACTACTTCCCCATAGACATCTTCAATAAGAGGTAGCAAGAACAATCTTTGTACAAATACTGCTACCAAAATATCATGAATTTTTAGTTTTCTTATCATATTGGGTAAATTCAAAAAATTTTCCATCTCACAAAGCCACAATTATATGAATAGAGTGACAATAAAGTGGGATTCTTTGAAGGCCTGCCCAGGTCCCATGCCCAAAAAAAAGGTGAAGAAATCAAATATATTTGACCAGAAGGCAATGGTAAATCACATCTGTATCATGCATTGCTGAGAAAACTACAGTAAAACTCCTCTATAGTGAACCCCAATGGAACAGAGCTTTTGGTTCACTATAGCCATGGTTTGGCCTTTTTTTTTTTTACTTTTCTAAATCTTTAGACCGTAAAATCAAAAAACAGCCATACACACAGGAAAAGGCAGACACTTAATAATGGTCACTTTGTTTTAAGTTCCTAAATTGACCTATTTCTTTACAGTAATGCTGAATATCAAAAGAAGTCATTTGATAATAGGTTCTTCTTATTATTAGCATACATGTTTATATATAAACCTATGTATAATTTAAAAATTAAGCCAAATCCCCTATTAATTATATATTTAAAAGGTATAAGAGTATTTTATAACATCTTTCTCAAATAATATAATACTAAATTTATTTGAAAAAAAAATGCTTCTGATACCTTGTTTGAAAGTGAAAAGTAAAATTTGAAAATAAGAATTGTCTTAAAATATCACTATTTCCATCAAAGGAATAAAGCTCTGTGTATAATGAATCAATTGAAAATGAATCAAAAGTATCCAATTCAGTAAAATCGGGCGAGAAACATGTTGATACGATAGCGCAAAGGGTAAAATTGCGAATAAAAACTCCAATTTGCAAACACAAAATCTGTAATAAAACAGCCGGCCAGGGGGAATATCTGTGAACCCTGAATGAGTCATATACCTAACAAGGCTTCCGTTCTAAAAAAGAACTGTAGTGCTATTTTTTGAGAATTTATAAGTCGATTTGCTTGTGGTCCATGAGACACGGGGCACTGATTTTTTTCTTCTTCTTCCAATTCCAGTTTCCACATATTCTTCTGAAGTATAGATTATATTTTGCTTTTAACCTGTTATTCGAACCATTTCTGTCTTTAAAATTATTTGGGATTATTTTTTAGCCTAAGTTAAACTTGATATAGAACGCTTAAGGTTTAACTTAAGTACTCGCGGGGGGTCTGATAGACCCCAGTCAGACTTATTTCATTAAATATCTAGAATTCTATAAAACATTTGGAGATCAAAACTTGAGTGGGGATTGGTGGAAGGCTGGTTAAACCGTTTGGTTTTCGACTACTACGACCCGGGTTCGATTCCCGCATTGGACACTTTTTTCTGTTAAAAAAAAAAAAATTCTCCAATGGCCCCCGATTCTTGCAAAAGTCCAACCCCACCAGCGAGTGCAAGTAACCAAACGGGGCTCTGGCACATTTGTAAGTGCAAAGTCGAACTGCTTTTCACATGTGTAGACATTTGGTGCGCTTACAGTAAAAGCAGTCGCTAAGTACCCACCATGAATATCATGGCCTGTACTAGGGATAGCAAAAAAAAAAAAAAAACTTGAGTAGCTTAATTTTAAATGACAATGAATATGTAAAACTATATTAACTTAATTTTGTTGAGCTATAACATACAATAAAATGGAGTTAGGGTCCATTGTACCCTGTGCGAGTAATAACGTAACTTTAATTTTCAAGCATGGGGAAATAGGTAAGCTACCTTATAGCTCGGCAATACTTTTTTTCTTTTTTTCATATCCTTTATCTATGACTTTACTTAGCTTTTTAGGAAAATTGAATAAAAATAAAATGAGAATTTTCCCCATTTTTCGCTACAAAAGCTACGTTTAACCCACAGTTTTCATTTCTTCGCAAGAGAAAGTAGACTGGTTTCGTATGTACCACAAAAAATTCTAAAGCAGTTATTTAATTTTCAATAATCAACTCCACAAAACAAAAAGATTCTGAATCTGGTGGAAAATATTGTAATGAAACAAAATAAGATGTTGATGTAGTTGATCAATTGTGTAAAATTCCACAGTAAATAGTAGGACAAGGAGGTGTGTGTGTGTGGCCATTGTGTCTCTTTTTATTTCATCAATGTTTCAACAAAATTTGTATATAAAAGGAACAAAAATTGGAAATATTTAAAAAAAAGATCGTTTATTGAAGA
>CP092867.1:78436848-78502582 GCA_030710605.1 Cordylochernes scorpioides
GATCAGTGACCAGAAATCAAAGTTTTAATTGGAGTCGTCAGGGGCTTAGCGAGAAAAAGAGTAAAATAAAAGATGTGCCAGCGTGTGGCATGACAGTGCCCTGGAATATATTTAAAAAAATAACATTTTGCACGTGTCCAAGCCAGAAGTTGGGATAGGTAAATCTGGGGGACGGTGTGTCAATATTGTTAATTACGAAATCAAAGTAGGTCAAGTCAAGCCTGCGAAGGAGTTAAAAGTTCCTGCGTAAAAGGAATGTTAGTATTTATTAAGAAGTAACCTTTAAAGTGGTTGATTAAGAGGTTATTGAAAATTACCCTGTTTTTAGATCATGATTTTTAGTTTGATTATAAAAGAATATATCATTGAGATATGAAATTGCGAAATTAAGGCTTTGCATATAGCGTTCAAGGATTTGAAAAATCGAAAATAGAATTGAGAAGTTAAATGCAAAGTAATCTTTTAAAAAAAGGAATATTTATTATTAATATTTATTATTAATATATATTATATTAATTCAGGAAAGATGCAGCCTATTGTAATCAAATCAACGATCGGCCCAGCTGGTGAAAAGGTCAGTATAATCGACATCAACATACTTTTGAAATTTTTTGAAAGATGTGGCATCGAGTACAAAGTAGAAGAAACTCCTTCAACAAAGAAACGAACTCGCGAATCCCCATCAGATTCAACACCACGTAGCCATAAGACACCGAGAATGGAAGTTGTCTCACAGCATAATGAAAACGATGTCTCCATGAACGAGGTAACTGAAGTCCCTCAAGAAACGTCCGCAGCTACCCCTTCTCAGGTTAACGAAGAAAACATTGATGAAGATGGTCCTTGGACAAAAGTCACACATGCAAAAAAGCCAAGAATACCACCTGTAATAGCAGAAAATGTAACAGACTGGAAGTTGCTCTGCCAAGAGCTGAAAGACCTGTGCACAGATAAATTCCAATGCACGATCTCAGGAAATAAGCACATTATCAAGGCCAAAAATATTTCAGACTTCAAAAAAATCAGGGAATATGTTCAAAAAAACAATAGCGGCTACTCTTATAGACTCCAAGAAGAAAAACCGCTCAAAGTCGTATTAAAGGGCGTGATAACATCCTACAAGACTGAAGATATAGCAATAGAACTTGCAACAATGGGCTTTACTGAGACCTCTGTGAAGAGACTTCATAGACAATCAACTAAAAGGCCAATGAATTTAGTACTGGTAGAATTACCGAAAAATGAACAAAACAAGAAAATTTACGGAATAACTGAACTTCTCTATCAGAAAATTGCAGTAGAATCTTTCAGAACAAACCGTGTGACTCAATGCTTCAACTGCCAGGGTTTCGGGCACGGTCAACTTAACTGCTTCCTGAAATCAAAATGCGTCAAGTGTGCCGAGGAGCACCATTCGAAGGACTGCCCAAGAAAGTCAAGACAACTTCCTCCAAAGTGTGCAAACTGCGAAGAAGCGCACACAGCCAATTACCGCGGATGCCCTAAGTTTCCAAGAGTACATCAGCAACAGCCAAGATACCCTGGTCAGTACAAACCTAACAACCCACTTCCGATTTCAAAAAGATCTGAAACACTGCCGAAAATTGTAGAACAACAAAACCAAAGCAATGCTGAGGTTGTGACAAGAAAAACTTCTCGTTCTGAAACTAAGGACCTGTGTGAAAAATTGATGCAAGTAATCAAAACATACCTACAATGAATTGCAAATTACCTTTTAAAATTATTGCTTGGAATTGTAATGGAATCAGATCATAGAAAGAAGAATTATTGCACTTTTTAGAAGAAAACTCAATTGACATTGCTCTGCTCAGTGAAACTCACCTTAAACCCTCAATTGATCTAAAGTTCAGGAACTATCAAACCATTAGAACTGATCGAATTACAGGAAAGGTTGGGGGAACAGCTATCATTATAAAATTCTTTTTTTAATATAAAAAGATGCTGATTCATACTTTAAACTTGGAAAATACTTCAATTTTGATAAAACCAGATGGAAAAACCCTCTTGCAAATTACAGCAATTTATAAGAAGCCTGATACACCATTATTGGAAGAAGATTTGAACCAACTGATAAAACACAACCACTCAATAATCGTTGCAGGAGTCTGGAACTCCAAACACCCTCTTTGGGGATCAAGGATTTCAAATAACAGTGGAATCGTGCCGCACAATTTCTCTGAAAGAGAAAGCCTCGACATTGTCTACCTTCTTCACCCACGCATTACAGTCCACTCGGCAATCCCGATTTCCTAGACTTCGCTGTACTTAAAAACATTCCCTGGACCCCAAAGGCCAGAACCACCGACGATTTATCATCTGACCATCTCCCTGTAATCTTTGAATTGAATTGCCCAAAGGATGAATTCACAACCCATCTCAGCCGAGTAACTAATTTGGTTCATTTTCAACAAGATCTAATCTCCACCACGCCCCCCAGACTCCCCTTGAAAACTGAAGTAGACATTGATTCAGCAGTTGAAATTTTAAACGAGAAAATTAATAATAGCTACTCGAAAAACACCATAGTCTCATCTTCCAAATTAATAAAGAACCCAAAAACC
This sequence comes from Cordylochernes scorpioides, assembly GCA_030710605.1. NCBI lineage: Eukaryota > Metazoa > Arthropoda > Arachnida > Pseudoscorpiones > Chernetidae > Cordylochernes > Cordylochernes scorpioides. The sequence goes on from CP092867.1 coordinate 78,439,431, forward strand.
AAAGCCTTAATAAGGGAGAAAAATAAAGCTAGGAAAAGATGGCAATCAACCTGGGATCCAGCTCATAGAGCTACTTACCTCAATCTTCAAGGAAAGGTAAATCAAGCCCTTGAAGCAGAGAAATCTGAAAATTGGAATAGTTTTTTAAGCAAACTTGAATCGAGCCCAACAGACTTCTGGAAAAAAACAAAACCCATTAGGAAAAAATTGACAAAATCACTAGTTTAAATGCAAATGGAAAAACCTTGCTGACCGACAAAGAAATTGGAAATGATCTTTCAGAGCATTTTTCCAAACACTTTTCCAAGGCGGAGGATGAGGTTCCGTCTTACCTAACAGATAACACTTGCCATCATCCCCAAGAGAATATACTATCAACGACAAACGCCAAATGAAGTCAAGGAAGTGATTAAAAACCTAGGTAATCACAAAGCTCCAGGCCACGACAATATTACGCCGCAAATGACTAAAAACCTCCCCATCAAATGGATAGTTTTCCTCGCTGGGATCTTCAATGCTGCATTACACCTGTGCTACTTCCCGAAGACATGGAAACATGCCATTATCATAACCCTTCCAAAAAAATCACCTGTCAAATCACCTGAAGATCTCAGACCAATCAGCCTTCTCTCTACCATCGGTAAGGTATACGAGAGAATCGTTCTTCGCAGATTGCAGTCATACATGGATTCTATTAACTTTATCATTCCTCAACAATTTGGATTCAGAAAAGGACACTCCACAACCCACCAGCTAATCACAGTAATAGACTACATCCAAATAAGAAAGTCCCACAAGGAGGCTGTAGGTGCTGTTTTTACAGACTTTACCAAAGCCTTTGATAGAGTATGGCATGATGGCTTGATAGCAAAAATAACAAAAAAATCAATTTCCAAGGGATTTTATCAAATTCTTGAAAAACTATCTCCAGGACAGAACCTTTTCAATTAAGCAAGGGAATTATATAACCACGGCAAAACCAACCCAGATTGGAGTCCCTCAAGGCTCTATCCTTGGACCCTACCTATTCAACATCTACATCAACGATTTCCCTCCACATCCAAAATGACAAATAAAACTTTTCGCAGATGACGCAGCAATTTTATAAAACTCCAAATCAATAGGAATAATAACTACACAACTCCAAAATTACATAAACAGTATAACCAAATGGTGCAATGATTGGATATTAGACATCAACCCAAAAAAGTCTCAGGCAATAATTTTTCCTCCACTAGACAATAAAAAATTCAAGCCACAATCCATCCTGAAGGTAAACCAGAGCCCTATTAACTGGACTGACAGCGTTAAATATCTTGGAGTTACTTTAGACTCCAAGTTGAAATTCAACATGCATGTCAAAAATGTCATAAAGAAAGCAAAAATCGCAAAAATAACATTATCAAGCCTGTTCAACTATAGAAGCAAATTGACTACAAAACAAAAGTTTACTCTATACAGAAGTTGTATCCTCCCGATTGTAACATACGCACTCCCAATTTGGTGTTAATATATTACAACCACAAACAAAAACAGGATAAACGCATTTATGAGAATCTGCCTTCGGACAAGTATAGGAGCTCCATTCAACCTATCAAACAAGATACTGAAGGAGGACTTGAACCAACCCGATCTAGAAGATATGTACCAAACTTCCGTTTTAAGAAATTACACCTTCAAATGCAAAATTCAAATAATCCAACCATACAAGATATTCTACAAAATGAAGGAGATATCAATCCCCGATTCCGACGACCCGGCCCTGACACTTAGTCAAGAGCTCATCGCCCAACAGCTGCCCTCCTGCAAGGCCTAGGGGGACCACTTCTACTCCACCAACTCGCCATGTGTAAATAGCCACATATTAAATGAAAAAAAAAAGAGCAATAATGTACTCGATAGCATTGAACATGGTATCGGAAGATGAAACAATGTAAATAACATCTAATTTATAAAGCGAGAGAAAATATAAAATGACAAATGCAAATTAGTGATATAAACATGAAATATAAACTTGAGATTATTAGATATGAAAGATAAAATATAAAGTTGATTATAAAATAGAGTCATAAAGCAAAAGTAAATAAGCAAAAGAAAAATAAAATGACAATAATCTAAAATGATTGGTTGATGTAAAAAAAATTATAAGAGCTGGATAATCTATATACATATAAAAATAAAAGTTTAAATAATTGTGCAAGACGATATATACGATATATGAATATCAAAAGAAATAATGAGTATCGTTTAAATATAAAATTCAAATAAATATAAATGCGATACTAAAAATTAAATAACTTATATAGAAGCTTTTGCATAGTTTCGTCCTGTAAGCATACCAACTTGATAAAAGTTTCCTGTTTTCCCTTTGAATTTGCTTGATACACGAATCTCTATTCATTTTTTAATTAGTAGATATCAGACGATAACCATAGGTCATAGCGATTCAAAAGTTGGTTTAGGTCGTCAATCCTTTGCGAACAAATGGAAATATCCACGCTGGCGCTCTCTCCTCAGATTTTTTAAATGATATCCCGTGTCGTTGTTTTTTTTTTTTTTGTTAATTTGAGGGCCACCCCTCGCTTGAAGCAAATCTTTTAATCCCAAGAGACTGCGCGAAAGACTTGAACATGAAACCGCCGACGGAACGTTTTGTCCTCCACACTGACGAATCCACTTACCCAAGCTCTGATCTCCGCCCGTAGAGCGTGGGAATTTTGTGCACAAGTCAAAGTTAGTTTTATCATTTATCGACACGGCAATTTATTTGAGACAAGAATAATGATACAATTCCAAGGCAAATATACTATTCCTTTAATTTCCAATTACCGAGGGAACCAATTAATATTGATTTTATTCAACTTATCGAGTATTTTTCAAGGGACCGGGAAAAAATGTTCACTAGATAAAACGATGATTTTGTAATGTAGAAAATTAGGAAACAGAAAATTCAGGATGACACGGCACACAGGGACCGGGAAAAAATGTTCACTTTATCGAGAGATTCAAATTTAAGAGTTTCAAATTATCAAAATATATCTATTATTTTTTAAATAAGTTTATAGAGAATTGTTTTAACAAATGTTCGTTAGACAAACCTTTACTCGGGTAAAACCCGGGCGAAGCCGGGTACATCCGCTAGTTATATATAAAAGTCAATGTCTGTTGTCTGTTTCGCGATAAACTCAAAAACTACCGAACCAAATGGTATCAAATTTTGCATGTCGATTTTTATAAACCTGAGAAAAATTTTCGAGTACATTTTGATTAGTATTTTTAGCTATTTATTTTTTCATTTGAATAACTTTTTTTACGCGGAGTAAATACGAGGCGAAATAACAATACAAGGCCAATTAAGCGACCAATGAGCGTTCTGCATTTTTAAAGTTGCTTGCGTACTTTCTTTGAAATATATTTTTATACGAGTGTTATTTTTTTACAGAGGTATTGAGAATTGAGAGAGAAATTTATATTACTAAGTTACGGTAAGTGCAAACAATGCAATTTTAAAAAAAGTTACAAAATTAGCGTTACTGTATTTAAATAATGGCTTTCGTATTTTCTATTATTTTTGTTCTTACCTTTATTTTTTTATCTCTTTAAAAAAATCGTTTAAAAGTCGCAGTTCACATATGTTTGCCTAATTTCCATGTGCTCTTTTATTTTTACTGAAAAATATTTACATGCCAGTATTTTGGATTAATTTTTTTATAAACATATTTTTTCTTATTCTTACTGAGAAGATGGGCATCGCAGTCAAGATCCATCGCAGTCACTCACTCAACTCAGGCAATTTCAAGGGTTAATGCGCTGGGGCATGTACCTCGGGGGTTGGGTGGAAAAGCTGCCATCTATTTAAACTATATTGATTTTGAAACAACTAAATGGATTGCAAAAAAAAAATAATAATAATAAACCAAATACCTGAACACTAATATAATACAATTTTTCCATCACACACACTTTTTGCCTGTGGTTTATATGTTACTTCTGTATTGCTATTCTATGGCACTTCTACTATTCATTATTGATGTACTTTCAGTATGAGGGAAATTGCACTCGGGGGTGTGGTGTGTCGATTTATTAGTCCAGCGATGGCCCAGAAAGTATTTCAAAGTGAGTGTTTTATTGGTATTACCTATTAGCTACATTTTTAGAGGAAGACAAAAAGGACAACACCCTAGAATGTCTATTCTGGTTCTGTTGGCTTCCGCCGATCTGCCGCGCCGCCCAGCTGTGGTCATCTCATATTTCATGGCCCCGCTTGTATGTTTGCTGACGGCGTGGTATGTCATCCCAGCAGGCTGGAAGGAAGTCTCTCGGCCCCCACAGTACTCCCCTTCCAGTCGCGAAGTCACGATTCGGTGCACAAAGTGGTTAATTACAATATATATACATCATCAATGTAGGCAAGAAAAAATAAAAGGAAAAATATAGTCTATTGCTCCTTAAATCTCACGGGTTTCTTTATTATTCTCCCCAATTTTGTCCTAGTCAGGTCTGGTGCTGATCCTGTTCCTTGGAATTCTGTGTACTTCTCCACATCTGGTGGGTCAGGATTCTGTTGGGACGATGTAGAAAGCAGCGCTCCCGACAAGATCGGTCTTGCTGCAGGTAGGTGTTCTGAAGTTAGATTGTCCGAATCTGCCAGTAAGTAAGCAGGTCGCAATCGGTCAATCCATATTAGTCACATTTCTTCCTTTCACTTTGAGTGTGAAGTACTTGTCTGTTCTATTAAGGACTGGAAAGGGTCCCTCATATGATGGTTTCAGAAGTTTCTTCACTCGATCTGTCCTTATAAATACATGTAAACATGTTTTCTGATCTTTATGGACAAATATTTTAGTATTCGAATGATGATTTTCATTCAAGGGTTTGAGCAATTCCATTTGATTTTGAAGCTGTTGAACAAATTCTTCTGTATCCAGGTGATGTTTAGAATCATCAAAGAATTCGCCAGGCAGTCTGATGGTTTTGCCATATACCATTTGAGACAAAGAATGGTTGTTATCTTTGTTGATAGCACACACACAAACAACACAAAAACGCAAGCCTAGGAGAACTGTTGGCAGCGTTTCTGTCCACTTAATATTATTGTGGGCACGAATGGCAGTTTTGATGGTTCTATGAAGCCTTTCGATCTTCCCGTTACACTGAGGGTGGTACGCCGTGGAATGACGAAGTTTGATACCACACAGCGTTGTTAAATCTTTGAAAAGTTGAGAAGTAAACTGCTTTCCTTGGTCTGATATCACTGTATGTGGTGCTCTAAATCTAACAATCCAGTTTTCGTAGAACGCTCTCGCTACCGTTTCAGACTTCATATCTGGTAGCGGAACAACTTCCATCCAGCTGGTGTACCTGTCGATACAGGTCATTCGATGGAGGTAAAGGACCAATTAGATCGATGTGGACAACACTAAATCTTTCATCCACTTCTTGATATTTGCCTATTTCTGATTTCGTGTGTATCGACACCTTGCACTTTTGGCAGTTGACACAAGCTTGAGCCCATTTCCTTATGTCTTTATTCATATTAGGCCATATAAATCTTGATGTTAATTGTTTAGTAGTGGCTTTGATGCCTGGGGTGTGAGAGTTCGTGGAAGTTCCTAAAACCATCATTCGGAATTTAATTGTAATAAATGGTCTAATATTATTGGTAGACACGTCACACCATAACAAATTGCCTGATTGTAATGGGCATTGCTTAAATATTAGCGAGGTATTCTTTAATATCAGGTTTTGTAGTTCTGAATCACCAGTTTGTTCTTTGGCGATCTCTTCATAGTCGATGGTTGTGATAGCATCAACTCTGGACAGAGCATCGGCGACTATGTTGTCAGTACCTTTTATGTACTTGATGTCAGTAGTAAATTGGGAAATGTATTGTAGATTCCTTAATTGTGTCTAGGAGAATCTTTCTCATTTTTTTGTTTGAATGCGTAAATTAAAGGTTTGTCATCAGTCAAAATTGTAAATTCACGTGCCTCAAGCAGGTGCTTGAAGGATTTGATAGACAAATATATTGCGAGAAACTCTCTATCATATGTACTATAATTGCATTGAGCAGGATTTAATTTTTTAGAGAAAAATGCTATTGGTTTCCATGTATCATTGTCATGCTGTTGGAGAACTGATCCAACTGCCCGATCTGAAGCATCTGTACATAGTGAGATAGGCAGTTCAGTATCGGGGTAGGCTAACAGTGCTGTATTAGCTAGGGCTTGTTTGCATTTTTCAAACTGAACTTCAGCTTCTTCAGTCCATTTAATTTCGCTTCTATCTTTTTTCTTGGCACCCCTCAAGTATTCATGAAGGATTGCTTGAGTCTCTGCTGCATTGTTCAAAAAGCTACGATAAAAGTTTAGCATTCCCAAAAATATGCGTAATTCATGAACTGCTTTTGGTTTCTTATATTCTAAAATAGCTTGAACCTTTGTTGGGAGTGATTTCACACCGCGAGAGGTAATTAAATATCCTAGAAAATCAATTTCCTGTACCAGGAATTTAGATTTAGAAAGATTGATTCTTAATCCATAGGAATTTAGTCTGCTAAATAAAGTTTAAATGTGGCTATAATGCACTTCTTCCGTTTTAGAGGCTACCAGAATATCATCTAAGTAGACAAATGCAAAGTTCAATTTTCTTAAGACTTGATGCATGAATCTCTTAAAGGTGGCAGTAGCATTTCTAAGACCGAAACTCATTACATTAAATTCGAATAGCCCAAAAGGAGTAATGATGGCAGTCTTTGGTTTATCCTCTTCTGCAATTGGAATCTAATAGAATGCTTTGCATAGGTATATTTTTGAGTACACACGAGTTCCTTTTAAGATGTGGTGGAAATCGTCCAGTCTAGGAATTGGATAACGGTCTGGAAGTGTAACTTCATTGAGTCTTCTATAATCACCTCAAGGTCTTAGTTATTCGTCCTTTTTTTGAAACTAAAGGTAGTGGACTCACCCAAGGATAATTTGAGGGTCTAATTATTCCATTATTCAACATATATTGAAATTCTGCCTTAGCAAGAGTTAATCTCTGTGGATCTAGACGACGGGCTTTTGAGTAAATTGGCTGACTTCTTGTAGGAATATAATGCTGAACGTTATGTTTTGCTTCTACAAAATCTGATGGTGGCCTACATAGGTTAGGATATTTGGTTAGGATAGTGCTGACCTTGGATGATGAGTTTAGATTGCTAATATTTCCCATGTCTGAGATTGACTGAATGACGCCTCTTATAGAAAGATTAGTTATTCCATCAATTAAGCGTTTATTTTTTATATCAATTATCAATCCAAAGTTGTTCAGAAAGTCTGATCCTATTATAGCTCTTTTAGTATTGGCGATTACAAAAGGCCATTGGAATTGACATCGAAGTTTGATATCCAAATTGCTAACTTTTACTCCATAGGTAATAATCTCTGTACCATTGGCTGCATATAGTTTATAATCAGAGCTAGGCATCCTAATTTTATTCTTTGGAGGTATTATAGATATATCAGCACCACTGTCCACCAAAAAGCGCAATCCCGTGTTTTTGTCCGTCACAAATATTCAGAGATTGCGACAATCCTGAATGCCGGCGGAAGAGTTTGTCGCTACTCTGTCCGCCGGTTGGAGTTTTCCCGACTCATTCCAACTGCACGGAGACCTGCATTTATTTTGCAAGCAATTAGGACCAAATCTAAAATGGTAATAGCAGTATTTTCTTTTTGCGTTGAAAGATCTTCTCGTCCTTGACTGATTCCTAGTTTTGGATCGAGATCTTGATCTCTCCAGCCTCAATACGGACACTTGCCGTTCAAGATCTTCCAATTTGGCGAATAAGCGATCTGTTGGGGAAGAATACACTTCCGCATCGAATATTTCTTTGGAAGGGTTTATCTCGTTTATTTTATCAGCCATAATGGCCAATTTGCTAATGTCCTTATCGCTTAAAATAAGTATATTCTTTATGGATGTGGGCAATTTACCGAGCCATAAAGTTTTAATTAAATTGTCAGAGATGTCTGGGGTAGCGAGGGATCTGAGCTTTTGTAGTAACTGGCTCGGCTTCATGTCTCCGAGCTCTATGCCAGAAATTAACTTTTTAATTCTCAACCCTTCACTTTCTCTGAACAATTCAAGTAGTCGTGATTTACATTCAGAGTACAAGTTATCAATTTTTCTATTAATTATGTCCCAAATGTTTTCTATATATTTAGGTTCTAATTGGGAGATGAAATAATTAAATTTAGTGTCTTCCTGAATAATGCCACCTATTTTGAACTGTGCCTCTACCTTGAAGAACCCTATTTCAGGTTTTTCAACCCAGAAAGGCGGTATTTTAACACTAACTTTGCATATTTCTGAGGTATCGCTAGGCTTATTTTCCGTTTCCATTTACGTAAATTTAAAATTCGACACAACAGCTAGATGTAAATAGAGATAAAGTTAAAAATAAAAAAAATTGAGATAAAATAATAAGATAATATAAAAACTTTTCTTGATATCCCGATATCTTGGATGATGTTTCTTTTCAAGCTTGAATCAATTTTTGCATTTCTTTATCTCTTGAATTCTTCGTATGATTTTTTTTTAATCACGTCCGGCTCACCAATGTGGTGTGTCGATTTATTAGTCCAGCGATGGCCCAGAAAGTATTTCAAAGTTAGTGTTTTATTGGTATTACTTATTAGCTACATTTTTAGAGGAAGACAAAAAGGACAACACCCTAGAATGTCTATTCTGGTTCTGTTGGCTTCCGCCGATCTGCCGCGCCGCGCAGCGGTGGTCATCTCCTATTTCATGGCCCCGCTTGTATGTTTGCTGACGGCGTGGTATGTCATCCCAGCAGGCTGGAAGGAAGTCTCTCGGCCCCCACAGGGGAATTCTCGGGCGAAGCCGGTCATTCGTCTAGTATATATACACAGTCTAGCCATAAATTCTGTTACAAACAATTTTATAAATTAAATGATTAAGAACAAAAACTAATGGAATATAAATACATATTTTATTAGCCAATAGTACATAGATTCTAAATATATACAATCATTCAAAATGTCCTCCCTTATTTTTGACACAGGATCTCAAACGTTCGGGCCACTGATCTATGGCGGCACGCACCTTTTCTAAGGGTATTTCTTTCATTACTCTCACCAATGCTGATTTCAATTGATCCAAATTATGATATCTTTTATAGCACACCTTCTCCTCTAAATATGCCCACAAACTAATCAAGGGGGTTTAAATCAGGGCTTCCAGAGGGCCATTCATTGGCCTTTATGAACTCCGGAACATTCGTCTCCAACCATTGTTGAGTTGACTTGGCTTTGTGAGCAGGAGCTGAATCTTGTTGAAATATCCAATGTTCTCCATTAAACATTTTTGTATTCAGAGGCTTTACTATTTGTTCCAAAATATCTTCTTGATAGTTTTTACCCCTTTGGCACAGAAGTGGAGATCTGCTACACCTTGGTAGCTAACGCCCCACCAAACCATGACAGAAGAAGGATGGTGACTTTTTTCAAGTCTTCTGACTGTCAAAGAAGCTTCTAGAGAGCTACGAGCATATATCCTATCATTCTGACGATTAATCTTTTCCTCGACAGTGGAAATTTTCTCGTCTGTGAAAAGAATTCTCTCATGCCACCGACCGTCGTGCCGCGCCAACAACATTTTTGATCTAAGCCTTCTAATATCTCTAAGAGCAGGGGTTATCAAATGACCTGTGCGTCGTTTGAAAGCTCTCAGTCCAAGGTCTTCGTTGATTATCCTGGAAACGGTTCTTGGCGCTAAATTCATCTGCTTTGTTAAGATCTTTTGTTTGCGGCGTGAATTTCGACGAATTCTTTCGCGAATGGCTTTTATTGCTGCTTCCGTTCGTTGCACGCGCGGTCGACCAGATCTTTCAAGGTCATTAATAGTGCCAGCCTTGTTGAACCTTTCAATGGGTCGATAAACAAATTGACGCGTAATATTCAAATTTTGTAAAAGTTTTAAAATAGATGAAGGACTTTGGCCTACCTTGTGTAAGGCTATTACAGCTATACGGTTTTCTTTAACACCCCAATCCATTATCAAAAAACAAATATATTCCGATTTTTCTCTAAACACGTGTGCACTAGCTATTCAAATAACAACTACCGTATTTTGAATACTTCATGCGGTCAAATTATTTTTTTTTTAATCACTGAATCGGTTTTGTAACAATATTTATGGCTAGACTAAGTATATATATTTATTTTCATAAATATATTTGAGAAATTATTTTCACTTGTGATATCAATTTTTCTTGCTCAGTTTGCATGTAAAAAAGTAAACAGACCTTTTAACCAGAAACTGTACTTTCTTCTGTTTGTCCGCGATTGTTCATGGCCTAAAAGGAGGAAGAAACCCAAAAATCAGTTGTTCTTATCTCATAAAGTCCTTCGAATTACAAGCAGAAAATGAAAAAAAAAATTCAAGATAAATATTAATTTACCTTTTGCAATTAAGGAATCTGCTTAAATATAACACAGGTAAACACTCATATTCAATATCATCAATAATTATCCGAAATAAATATTTACCAGACTTCAAAATTTTAGGTTTTATTGTTTTGAAATAATCCTGATCCATATTAAGTATTCATACATATTTTAATCAAATGGATCGTGGTTCTATTATTTAAAATATAATCCAAATTTAATTCTAATCGCGAGTGAGCAAGTTGAAAATGCAGAAATAGTCAAATTTATATTTTCAAAAACGCGAGGATGTAGGCTGGCTGATATATTCATATAAATTGATGGATAGATAAAAGAACTATATGACTATAGCACTTGAAAATAAGTTGTTTTTTTTTTTTTACTTTATTCACATTAGGTAGAGTTAAACATCTATTAGTGAAACAAACAGTCTCACACTTAGTTTATTGTTAGCTTTATTAAAATAAACTTTGAAAAAGTAAAAATAAATATCAGCTAAGAAGTTTTTTTTATTTTGAATTTGCAAGCTTTCGATTACCAATGCAAGCTTATTTTTTTACCTGATATTTATTTTTACCTTTTCAAATAATTTCTGGGTAACTATAGCTCACATAAAAATATAACTTTAATAAGGCTTAGAACACTGGCTGTGTCCTTTTTATAAGTATTTTTCTCTCTTTTATTTTAGAGATATTTTCTTAAACAATTCTGTGAAATAGACCGCCAAATGGTGCCGATTTAAGCTACATAAAACCATTATTGTGTCTTTTTTTAGGCTGACGCAAAAGTTCTGGTAAATATGCAAATACACACACATAAGTGATTTCTTATTCAAGCCTCAAGAGAGTCAGGTATTTCTTCTTAAAAACATTTTAATTGTTATATATTATTTTTGAGATTGTGGTAGACATTATTATTTACTAAATGTTGTGCAGTCGGGGCCTTCTTGAAGATAGATTAAAAAAAAAACTCTAGATCACTATTTGTTTTTCTTAAAAACTTACAATTATTCTAATGTCAAGAGATTCTTTAAATTCTTATTATTGATTAATTAATCTTTTATATATATAGGAATAACTACAATTTCAATTAAACACAAGGTAATAAGACCAAATCCAAATAAATAAATAGTGTGTGACGTTTCGGTAACAGCATTGTTACCATCTTCAGATTTGGTCTTATTACCTTGTGTTTATAATCTATAATCCAAATTGTGCCTTATCATTACAATTTCAATTAAAATTATTTATATAACGAAGGTTCAAAAGCCACTGTAACTCTTCTCCATTAAAAAACTAGTAATACAAAATTCATAAATTTAACAAGTATGTATATAGATGAAGATAAAGAGTGAAACATAGGCTGTTCAAAGCCTATTCAAATTAAGCTAATCGCTAACTAATTTGTATATTTTGTGATCTAAAAGTGAAGACGATGATAGCGTAATTTTCTGAAATGCTCAATCGCATGTGTATGACTATAATGCTCTAGTAAAAAATGCATGGTTGAAATATATTTTGAATTTCTATCATCCGTACTATTGTTAAAAGGGTTTTAATAATATAATCATATAAAAATCAAACTTCTGCCTTATATAACAAAAATCGAGAGGAAAATAAACGTTTTTACTCTCTATTCTCCACCAAAGCTACTGAATGATAAACTGAAAAATTCACATGTAGATAGCTCAAAATAGAGACTGATAGGCTATTCAAAATGCCTATACAATTTAACTCAATAAGTAACTAATTTACATATTGTGTTGTCTAAAATAATGATAAAATTAATAAATTCCTATCATTATGACTACTACATTCAAAAGTGATACTGTTGGGACATCTCGTGACCTTTATGATGTATATAATAAGTATGCCCCACAAATCAGCTAAAACCCCGCTTAACCTAACTATGTTCCACCCTTCTTACCTCAAAGCTGCAAATATCTGGTGACTATAAGGGGTAGATGGAGTCTTCAGCCTTGACAACCCCAATCAAAAGTCTGAGATAGACTCAAACGCTCTTTCCTTATGGTCGAGTCACATTGACCTATGGTGGCTAACTTGACCCTACCAGCACCAAGTCAAAGTCCAGCACAGACTCTACCTAAATTCCCCTTCCCTATGGGCAAGCCACATAATCATGGTTGTATAATGGCTGATCACAGTATCAAATCTTCAGGCAGAATTCTAGCTTCACCACTAGCTTCATAAGACAATTTTTATTTGCTTGTTTAAAAATCAAAGCTTTTAAAAATCTATATTTATTTTATTAATGAATTATAATGTATATATTAGATTTTTTATTATAGCTTGCCCTGGTAATGGGGTTGCTGAATTAAGGTAGATGTGGTAAAACAGGTTGATGTTTTATGTTTGGCCAATGGTTATTATTAGTTTCTTTTGCTCCAAGCTTTTTAAATCATCACCCCCCCAAACAACCTTTATGAATTTATACATCTACTTATATAATTGCCTTATTCTGTCTGTGTGAAGTTCACTGTGTGAAGTTCACGGATAGATTTTGGTCAGAATGGATAAAATAAAAAAAGTGTCAAGGGATGGGAATCGAACCCACGACCTTCCGCTTACCGGGCAGATGCCATGACCACTAGGCTACCCTGTACATATTTTTCCGTTCATAAAGTTAATATATGATGCCAATATATATAATAATTGTATAAACTAATGCAAGTCAAAATCACCGCGAATGTTTCTTTTTTTTTTTAAGGCAATTTCTTTTTAAGGCAATTATCGTTTTGCACAATTACTTAATATTTTAAAATAAATAACAATACTTAAATGAAAATATGTTTCTTTAAATAAAATAAAATAAACTTTTAAATCGGTAACCTTTATGAGAACCTTTAAATATATATAAGTACCTTTAATCGATAATCTTTATAAGAATAAAATATGTAATTCATTAAATAGAAATATATATCTTTATATTTATCTATTTACTTATATATTCACTGGCCGTGTGACCATTTAGAACCTTGCGGAAAGTTATAGGGTCATTTTTTTGTGAATTTTTTTTGTTTCGATTTTATTGAAAAAAAATGATATGGTGCCTTTAAAAAATGATCTTTATTACTATGCAGTTTTCTATTTAGTCAATATACCTAAGTTCATGTTGCAAATGTAATTATCTCTATCGATTTAGTATGTGAAATGCAAAAAAAAAAAATCGACATGATGAAATCTTTATGAAAATTCACATTTTTATTTTTATATTTTCAAGACACACACAGTTTGGGGCGGGACGTTTCACAAGAGAGACATCCACGGCGCCAATTTATAATTGAAACGAATAGTATTTTAATCAAAACATTCTAAAAACACACAGTCTGGAACGGAACGTTTCACAAGAGTGGCATCCATGGCGCCAATTTATAATTGTAATGAATAATATTTGAATTAAAACGTTTTTAAAATATATACGCACTCGGGTAAAACCCGGGCGTTGCCCGGGCCATTCGTCTAGTATTTTATAATTGAACGCAATTTGTTTTTATGTTCCTATTTTATTTCCTTTTGTGTACATTTCAAGTTTTAATTAGCCGCTGTGGATAAAATCGGATCAACTAAAAAGAGTGGTTAATCTCCTCTTTGACATTTTTTTTTTGCTCTTTTGTACAAATTTAGTTCTCTACATGTTCCATAGACAAAAATTTGTGGTTCGCGTTTTTGTGATCACTGGCGGGAGGATTCGAAAAATAGCTTGGCAAAATTTTCATAGCAATACTAATATAGTCATATTAATTAACATTTTGTTTGAACATATAGGCATAATGTGGTTTATTCTTAGTCATTTTAAATGAGCAGACGATTTTTTATTTTTAAAAGTGAAAAATGTTTGAAGTGAGAGATTGCTTTTGTGAATAGGCTAGTGGGAAAAATTATCAACATTAAAAAAAAAAACCTTCTATGGGTGAACACTTTTATATGGCTAAAAATAAAAATGAGATTTTGGTTTGTGGTAGCGTTTTTAATATATGTTGAGAAAATGTCTAAAGAATTCACTGAAATATAATACCTTGCTAATCAGTTTTTACAGAATGAGTTTAAATTAAGTAGAGTTCAATCATGATCATTATTTCATGCATTAACCCTCGAGCGCGCGCGCTAGAAATGTGACGTACTTGCGCGCGCTGGGTGAAATTTACCCGATATTATAATTACATATTTTGAATATAAATATTAACTGAGGAAAAACAAAACCTTTTCTATTTCAAAGTAATAACATTTTAATTTTCAAAAAAGGCAATTATTAATAAAATATTTATATTTTTCACACTGATTAAACATTTTAAAAACTATTCTTGAATAATCCTCAAAATTGGTAATGGCATATAAAATATGAAACTATTGCTCCTTTTCAATATTAAATATATAAAATTCCATGAGGATATTTTAGACAAATCATTGCAAACTGCAATTGTATGTCCTTTATAAATTGGCTTTGCACATTTATGGCACAAAGTCGAGGTCTTCCTGTCCTTACTGAAGGGACACACTACATCTGGTAGGAAGCTTTATCTTGCAGTTCCTGACCTTCTTTATGGCTTGAAGTGCCTTCTAAAAATAATTGAAATAAATATTTAGAGTATACATTTATGATTTAAATTGTTTGATTTGTTAGTGTCTTGTGCAAAACAACGAATCACTAACCTATCATGAAGACGTAACTTTATTGACTGACGTCTATTGTAAATATGTTATTTTACATATCCTACATGAACCAAAACATTAACTTGTGATGATGATATATTCAATCACTGAATAACCTAACATCTTCCCTTTTTTCACTAGTCTTTAAATCTACTTGGTTTTTTCACCAGTCGACCTGATCTGGTTCTAGTCTCTGATGCAGCATTCTCAGGTTCACTTACCGTGGGGCTGTCACTCTTTGATTGGATTCTGCATTCGGTAGTTTCAATTCGGGTTCTTTTCACAATGTTGTCTCCTCCTGCTGATGAAGTAGATGGTAAGCAATTTGATACAGTTTGTTCTTGATCAATGCTTTCTTTTCTTCCTTCTTCTTGATTGTTTGTAGATTTTTGATTTGCTGAAGCCTGTTGTGGTTTAATCCAGGTTCTATTTCTTCTGTAGGTTCTACCATGAATATTCACATCATAGGATCTTGTGTTGTGTTCATTTGTGATGTTAGCTTTGGACCATGATGGGGTGGTATTGGGTGTTCTGACATACACTTCTTGTCCTATGTCTAAGTCTGGTAAATTTTTAGATTTTCTATCATAGTAGTATTTTGCCTGTTGTCTTTTGATGGATATTTTATCTGGAATTGATGGTTTAAGTAAATTTGGGTGAATTGGCAGTATAGCTCTAGTTCTTCTAGACATGATTCTTTGTACTGGGCTTGAATCTATGTCTATAGTGGGTGTATTTCTCCAATTTAACAAATTTTGCCAAAAAAAATCACTATTTTCTTGTTTAGATTTCTTCAGTAAGTTTTTGGCTATTTTAACTGCCGCTTCAGCTTTTCCATTTCCCTGACTGTGAAGTGGTGATGATGTAGAATGTTGAAATTGCCATTCTTTGCTGAATTTTTGCTTAATTGTAATGACATTAGGCGTTCTCAGCTTTACTGTTTGTGAAGGACAATTTTTGAACCATTTGATTTTCGAGGCTCTACCTATATAAAAATGTGTTTGTGGGATAATTCCCTTATTCCACAAAATTCCTATATCTGAATATATTCCAGTGTCACTTCCATAAAAATGTTCATTTAGATGATCTTCAATATCACCTTCTACAATAATCTCTTCTTTATCTAATAAATATGACCTTCTTCCCTCCATTTTATATAGAATTATAGGCTGATAAATATATCAACATATTATAGTTATTTTTTAAATTATTAATTCGAATTATTTATCTCACTTTAAAAAATGTTATTAAAAAAATGCAACAAAAAAATTACGTGAGTGCGCGCGCCTGGTAATTTTTACCCGACTGTGACAATAGATGGAATTTAGTGGGAGCTGTCAAAATGTGAAACCAAAACTTTAGACTAATTGATGAGTCAGGAAGCTAAACGAAACCACATCTCCGCCAACCGATTTTTTATTGGTTAATTCTCCATTCAAATGTTGCCATGGGTAATTTTCACCCAGCGCGCGCAATGCCGGGTTAATCGTTTTGTTTCCCACTTTTAAAGTATTTACGTACTGTATCGCAGAGCATTAACTACTACCTGTATTAAAATTATCATAGGAAGTTTTTAAAAAAAGTCAGGTAAAATACAAAATAACTAATATTTCAATTTTTGTAATTTTTAAATGTTTCAAACAGATGTGTAACTTAAATTTACATAGTTCAATTTATTTTATATTTTTTGTACTGGTTAGTTAGAATTCTGCGTACCAGGAACCTATAGAGGCTGTGTATATTTTTCTTTATATTTTGTATTTATTAAGGAAGAAACTTTAAAAAAATAAATTAAGCATCTAAGCAAAAATAAGTAATATTTATTAATATTTTTTATTATGTTTATGTGTGTTAGATCAAATCAATTAAAAAATCGCCTAAAATATGAAGAATATATTTATTTTTTAGACCATTTTTATTAATATATTATCAAATCCTTAAAAAATAAATGTGTGGGAATAAATCGAAGATGAATTCACTCTGTTTCAAATTAAAGTTTGAGATCTTTTGTTATTAGGTGTAACCGAATTAATATAAACAAAATAACGCGTTTTTAAAAACTTCAATATATATAAACAAATATATTATGGCTGCAGGGCCGATAGCAGAAAGAAATCAAGATGCAACTATATACGTTGGTGGATTGGATGAAAAGCTTACCGAAACAATTTTGTGGGAACTTTTTGTTCAAGCCGGGCCGGTTGTTAATGTTCATATGCCTAAAGATAGAGTAACAGGACAACATCAAGGATATGGATTCGTTGAATTTTTAGCGGAGGAAGATGCAGATTATGCTATAAAAATAATGAACATGATAAAATTATATGGAAAACCAATTAGAGTTAATAAAGCATCAGCCCACCAAAAGAACTTGGATGTTGGAGCTAATATCTTTATTGGCAACCTAGATTCTGAAGTTGACGAAAAGCTTCTCTATGATACCTTCAGTGCATTTGGTGTCATTTTACAGACACCAAAAATAATGAGAGATCCAGAAACAGGAAATTCTAAAGGGTATGCATTTATTAACTTTGCAAGTTTTGAAGCTTCAGATGCAGCTATTGAGGCTATGAAAGGACAATATCTATGCAACAGACCAATAACAATTTCCTATGCTTTCAAGAAGGAATCCAAAGGAGAACGTCATGGTTCTGCTGCTGAACGGTTGCTTGCGACTCAAAACCCATTGGCTCATTCAGACAGACCTCACCAGCTGTTTGCTGATGCTCCACCCCAGCTTGGCCTGGCACCGCCACCAATGGCTCCATCAGGACCTCCACTCATGCCGCCACCTCCCCCGCCCCCGCTGAGTGGAAGCTTGCCACCGCCACCCCCCGCCCCCTCCCATGGGGGCCATGAGTATGCCCCCTCCACCTCCACCTATCACCTCTAGCTTCAATGGCATCCCACCTCCGCCACCGCCGCCCATGACATCCCAGCCCCCACTGCCAGATGGGGACCAGAACTTCCCCCCTCTGCCCCCCATGCCCCATATCCCGCCTCCACCTCCCCTGCCCCCCAGCATGCCTCCCCCACCCTCCTGGAACAGCACTGGGAATGCCCAGCCTGCCTCCATCAGGCCGCCCCCTCCCCCGCCCCCAATGAACTTCAACCCCATCCCGCCCCCTCCACCTCCATTTGCCAACCCCCCCCTGCCCCCCCGGCCCCCTCCCCCACCTCCCATGTAGAGTTCATCACCGAGGTATCATCATCACTTTTCTACCAATTTGTTATATATGGCTCTTTTCAAATAAATAATGTTCTAATGTACTTTTAGAAATGGCAGCATTGTCACAGAATTTTCTCCACCTTACAATGGATGCTAGCTAGCCCACGGCACCACTCACAGCAACACCCAGCAATATGGCAGGTTCTTGATGAAGAAGATGTTATAATGACTACTCTGTATTTTTACCCACATAACCTATCCCTCTAGCTTAAAACTAACCCAATCCCTACAAAATATTTTTTTAAACTAAAAAGGCATATACAGTAGAACCTCTATGTAAAGCACACTTAGTTGCAGAGTCAAAGTCTCCTTTAGAGAGAGGTCCTCTTACTAGAGAGTTGCTAAATAGTAAAAATGTTAAATTTGGTGATGAAAACTGTCCTTTGTAGAGAGGTGTCATCTATCATGGAGTATGTTCTACTGTATTGGGTTGGAGATTGATTTATTTATTAGTTGGCTGCCCTCCTACCTTCATTTGTACCTTGGTTGGTGTGCTGTCAACTGAAATAGTGGCAAATAAATCAAGGAACATTTTTTATTCAAAGAGGGATTTATGAATTGCACTATTTTAAAAACAAGGTTTTGAGTTTTTTTTTTTACAACAACAACAACAAAAGCTTTTATTGGGCACACGTGCCATACAGGATTCTCCCTGTAGGACAAAATAAATAAATAACAAATTAGCATCGTAGTTATATACAAATATTGGGTATTGACCTCGACCAATTATCGAGTTGGATCCGGTGTCTGTGCTAAATATTTTGATTGAGCTGATTTCCAGTATTTGTAAAAAGCGAATGCAAAGGGTCTGGATTTTACGACTTTTGCCATTAAAACATAAGGCGAATTGCTATTATAGCCGGTCTCTTGACGAAGAATTTCTCTTTCTTCTTCCATTGCCGTACAGTAGAACATGTAGTGTGGAAAATCGAGACTAAATTCACCGTTGCATAAGGTGCATTTTATGGTCTTAGTTTTCAAGAGTGAAACATGATTAATTCTCTGTACTACAAAAAGGCTTCTTACTTGTACAATGATTCTCTTTAAGGTTAGGGGGATATTGTCATTCAGATAGCATTCCATTGTAGGTGATGAATGAAAGTATTTATAGTGAGAGTAGAGTACTGATTTTCTTATTCTTACATAATCCAGCTGCAAGGACTGATCGGTTGCCGTTCTAATAATTAGGGGGATGTATCTTTGTAGAATATTGAAGTCTGTACATCCAACAAGCCATGAGAAGCCGGTGTTATTAAGTAGATCTGTTATACCTTTTACCAGTCCGATATTCTGTTTTGAAGAAATTGAAATGTCCCACAAATGTGCCAAACAAATTGAAGGTAGCCTGCTGCCGTCCATTTTCAGAATTCTAGTCCAGAATTTTAAAGTTAGTTTTTTCACTGTGATATCAAGAGAGTTTCTTCCTGTTCCGGCCCTCAAAATATAGCCCGGAGTGTAGCTTGGAAGGCACAGAAAACGTCTGAGAAAGGTATCCTGGATTCTATCTAAGATTAAGGCTTGATCATGTGCCCAGATTGGAGCCGCATAGAGTAGGACTGTCAAGATCATAGAATCCAACAATCTCATACTTGCATGGAAGGATTTGAGCTTGGACTTCAAAATAATCTCCCCCACAGCACCCATCGCGGCCATGGTCCTGCCTCTATAATTTAAGGCAACTTGAGTGAAAGAAATCGAAGGGGTTAGCGGGTAGCCCAGGTACGTGGTTTTGAGTTTAAACATTTTCTTTAGAGTTTAGGTTAGTACAGTATAACCTCGTTAATTCGACACACACAAATTCCACACTCTACTTTAATTCGACCATATTCTGATGTCCCGACTTCCGGCCTATCAAATAACAAACCGTAATTTGACAGTATCGATAATACGACAGTTCCGATAGTTCGACCATTTAAAAATTTGAATTTCGACAGTTGAAGGTTTTTTTACATACAACTTTATCGCTAAATGGTATTACGGCGGCGACGATCGGCATCGGCGGGCGCCGATAGGATCGCGCTGCGCACTTTTGGTTTCTATTAGTTTAAGTTTCACTTTGCAGTGCCATTGCGCAATGTCGCGAGTGTTATTATTTTGTTTGTTTTTTTTACGCGGGAATTTAGACTTTGTGCCTTAATTAATAATGTTATTTTCTTTTTAATTTTCAGCATTGAAATATTTTAGTTAGTTTAAAATTTACAAATAATTTCTTTTTAAATAAATAAATCTTCATAAAATGTAGCCACAATTATTGTGATAACATTTTATTTCAATATTCCATTTCCATGTTATTATAAAAGATTTAAACACAAAATCAATAACACCTGCAGCAGCAGTGGATGCCTTTAATACAATAAAACCTCTTTGTTATTTAAAACGCATTCCAGAGGAAGAAAGACATGCATGTTTTTTTTTTTTAAATAGACCATCTGGAATACATTTTGAATAGGATTTCAGTGAAAAAGCAGACATCTATAAAGGAATTTTTGAAAATATATTCATGATTATTTTAAAATATTATTTTTAAATTTCTTTTCATTTTCCATATTTATTTCCTTTCAACTGCTATATTCTTCAATTAGAATAAATTTTATTTGTAATTATTTATGTTTTAAAAATATGTATTATTGCCATTTTGTCCCCAATACTAAAAGTTAATCATCAAAATAAAAAAATAAATACAAAAAAGTACACATACAATGGTTTCAATTAATATCATTAATTTATATTACAAAGCAATTTTTTAAAAATATTATTTTCGCAAGTTAGATGATTAGCTAATCATCTAACCTTAATTCAACACTTCCTTTAATTCAACCGAAAGCTCTGATCCCTTGGGGTGTCGAATTAAAGAGGTTCGACTGTAACTGACAACAAACAGATTGTACCACAGATCCATCTGCCTACACATACGACCCAAGATATTACCCTGCTGCAACACATATTACCAGTTTTACCAAACAAAAAAACTCCCGATGCTAATTCTCGATTACCAAAAATTATGTATTGGAACATTAATGGATTTTATAGAATAAACTCCCTCTTCTCGCTTTCTAACTATTTGAAACAATTTGACATCTTCGCTTTGACTGAGACCTGGTGCTCCTTATATTCGAATTTCACAATTGAGGCTTTCAAATTTTATGAATCACCGGCTTCAAGGTTTTCAAATAAAGTAAGATGCTTCGGTGGAATTATTGCAGGAATTAGTGGTAAGTAACAAAATACACTGGAAACGGTCGATATCGGAAAACACTGGATTGTAATAACTTTTAGACAAAACTGTAATTCACAAATGTGCATCATTTTTACCTACCTCCCTCCAAAAATGAACATCAATTGTCAAACCTAAATAATTTACTTAATCACGTTGAAGACAAATTAGCCAAAGGAAACTTTTTGCGGTAGAGCTGCTCATCCACACTTTCCGCTGTATTCCTTTCTTTCAGACTTGATGGATAATTGGTCGGCTATTTTAAAGTCCTTTAATTTTTTCAAGACTGCTAGGAGGAAAAAGACCTAGCAAAGTAACTGAACTGTGTTGAAATATTTTCTTCTTCCCAAGATGCAACTATTTACTCAATAGTCTAATTCTTCACTGTATTCTATGCACAAAAAACGATGTACAGTCGAACCTCTTTAATTCGACACCCCAAGGGATCAGAGCTTTCGGTTGAATTAAAGGAAGTGTTGAATTAAGGTTAGATGATTAGCTAATCATCTAACTTGCGAAAATAATATTTTTAAAAAATTGCTTTGTAATATAAATTAATGATATTAATTGAAACCATTGTATGTGTACTTTTTTGTATTTATTTTTTTATTTTGATGATTAACTTTTAGTATTGGGGACAAAATGGCAATAATACATATTTTTAAAACATAAATAATTACAAATAAAATTTATTCTAATTGAAGAATATAGCAGTTGAAAGGAAATAAATATGGAAAATGAAAAGAAATTTAAAAATAATATTTTAAAATAATCATGAATATATTTTCAAAAATTCCTTTATAGATGTCTGCTTTTTCACTGAAATCCTATTCAAAATGTATTCCAGATGGTCTATTAAAAAAAAAAAAACATGCATGTCTTTCTTCCTCTGGAATGCGTTTTAAATAACAAAGAGGTTTTATTGTATTAAAGGCATCCACTGCTGCTGCAGGTGTTATTGATTTTGTGTTTAAATCTTTCATAATAACATGGAATATTGAAATAAAATGTTATCACAATAATTGTGGCTACATTTTATGAAGATTTATTTATTTAACCCTCGAGCGCGCGCGCTAGAAATGTAACGTACTTGCGCGCGCTGGGTGAAATTTACCCGATATTAAAATTACATATTTTGAATATAAATATTAACTGAGGAAAAACAAAACCTTTTCTATTTCAAAGTAATAACATTTTAATTTTCAAAAAAGGCAATTATAAATAAAATATTTATATTTTTTACACAGATTAAACATTTTAAAAACTATTCTTGAATAATCCTCAAAATTGGTAATGGCATATAAAATATGAAACTATTGCTCCTTTTCAATATTAAATATATAAAATTCCATGAGGATATTTTAGACAAATCATTGCAAACTGCAATTGTATGTCCTTTATAAATTGGCTTTGCACATTTATGGCACAAAGTCGAGGTCTTCCTGTCCTTACTGGAGGGACACACTACATCTGGTAGGAAGCTTTATCTTGCGGTTCCTGACCTTCTTTATGGCTTGAAGTGCCTTCTAAAAATAATTGAAATAAATATTTAGAGTATACATTTATGATTTAAATTAACTTAACTGTAAAAAAAGGAAATTTTTAATAGTCTTTTAGGCAGTGAAGAAATGATTTTTCTTTGATTTAGTTCCTCTTTGATGAGTTCAAGGGCCAAAACTTTCAAGAATTTTCTTCAAAAGAGCTTCTAAAGGTGTATTTTAATTTTTTGCTTCTTCACCTTTCAAGCCTAGTAAATGTGTAATGACATTAGGCGTTCTCAGCTTTACTGTTTGTGAAGGACAATTTTTGAACCATTTGATTTTCGAGGCTCTCCCTATATAAAAATGTGTTTGTGGGATAATTCCCTTATTCCACAAAATTCCTATATCTGAATATATTCCAGTGTCACTTCCATAAAAATTTTCATTTAGATGATCTTCTTCAATATCACCTTCTACAATAATCTCTTCTTGATCTAATAAATATGACCTTCTTCCCTCCATTTTATATAGAATTATAGGCTGATAAATATATCAACCCATTATAGTTATTTTTTTAAATTATTAATTCGAATTATTTATCTCACTTTAAAAAATGTTATAAAAAAAAATGCAACAAAAAAATTACGTGAGTGCGCGCGCCGGGTAATTTTTACCCGACAGTGACAATAGATGGAATTTCAGTGGGAGCTGTCAAAATGTGAAACCAAAACTTTAGACTAATTGATGAGTCAGGAAGCTAAACGAAACCACATCTCCGCCAACCGATTTTTTATTGGTTAATTCTCCATTCAAATGTTGCCATGGGTAATTTTCACCCGGCGCGCGCAATGCCGGGTTAAAAAGAAATTATTTGTAAATTTTAAACTAACAAATATTTCAATGCTGAAAATTAAAAAGAAAATAACATTATTAATTAAGGCACAAAGCCTAAATTCCCGCGTAAAAAAAAACAAACAAAATAATAACACTCGCGACATTGCGCAATGGCACTGCAAAGTGAAACTTAAACTAATAGAAACCAAAAGTGCGCAGCGCAATCCTATCGGCGCCCGTCGATGCCGATCGTTGCCGCCGTAATACCATTTAGCAATAAAGTTGTATGTAAAAAAACCTTCAACTGTCGAAATTCGAATTTTTAAATGGTCGAACTATCGGAACTGTCGTATTATCGATACTGTCGAATTACGGTTTGTTATTTGATAGGCTGGAAGTCGGGACATCAGAATATGGTCGAATTTGTGTGTGTCGTATTAACGAGGTTATACTGTATTTGTTATAATTCGTCACCGCTTGGGTTAATGATTCTGCTGTTTGAGGCGTAATAGTCTTTGCTGCTGACAATCTATTGTCTCATAGTTTAGCCATAATTCCCCTAGTCAGGAGTTATTTTTCTTGGTGATCAAAAGTCTTCTCTTATCTCTAATGTTTGCCAGGTAATCTTTGTTTAGGAAAATTTTTCTATCTCTCAGTCGAAACAAATTTTTAAAGAGAACAATTCTTTGTTTGTAATCTAGCACTTCAATGAGAAGTGGAGAGTTAGTTCTTTTCGAAATTCTTCGGCATTGTTGTATCTTAATTTCTTCTGATATCTGCATTTTTTCAGAAATAAGTTTGTTTATCACGGAGCGACATTCATCCTCCGTTCCCTCAATTCCAAGTTTCTTTCCCTTTGCTTCAATTCGGAAAATCTAACTGTCGCTCAATATCGCAGATCTTTTTGGAGTTGGCCGAGGCAGCTCACGCTACACTTTCCAACAAGGTTTCAATCTGTTGTATCCGGGTATTTATTTTTTCTATTCCAGTTTCTAACAATGAAAACCTAGAATTGAGCCTTTCTCCCCAGTCATCAAATTTTTTCATAAGCGCCGATACTAAATTATGCAAAACTTCTTCTTTGCATGTACTAACGTTGTTTGTCTTGTAGACTTGGGGCCCGGGTTTTGCTCAATGCCCGACATAACTAGTAGCATCAGTACAATACTTCCAGGGGTAAACTTTCTAGCATGGGCATGGGTAACTAGTTTAGGTTTTATTGCAGAGAGTAGAGCAATGTACTTGTTTGATTTTACATACTTAGTTCTTGAACAAGTTTCCTTTGTGAATAATATTAAATTGAATAGAACTAGAAGTAAAAAAATATTTCATTTTCCCCGCAAGAATCACTAGATATATTATTCAGCTCAGGGTATTTAGGAAGCAGGAGTAAATAAAGTATTATAAGCAACAAAATTATAGTTTGGGGAAAAAAAGAAAAAAAAAGTACTTAACGGGAGATGAAGTTATCTGCGACCGCTCTGCTTGGCCTCCTAGCAGAGAAGGTTAATGCCAATTATATATCGATAATTTGTTCTATAGGAGCCGCACCCTGGCCACCCTTGACCGTGTGAAGGCTCCCCTAAATTCTATAAGGTGTGAGCACCACCCACTGGTACACGTTTTTGGTTTAGAGGATTCAGTTAGATCTATGTCCTAATTGATGTGATATAAAAACAGGGCAAGCAGGTAAATTTTCTAAGTTTTATTCCATAAATTCTAAACACAAGGTAATAAAACCAAATCCAAATAGATAAATAGTGTGCAGTTGGATTTGATCTTATTACCTTATGTTTATAATCTATAATCCAAATTGTGTTTTATCATTTCCATAAATTCCTCTAAAAAAATAATGTGACAGGAAAAATACAGTAAAACCTCCCATCTGATGTCCTTTGTCAAGATGAAAATGATTTGTCTAGCTGTGTAACCCCAAGATGAATAGCCACTTTTAAGGAGACATCAGGAATAAGCATGTGGTCTCTCATGGGAGGTTGGTTCTATTATATATATATAGACGCTATATAGAGGTTGTATCAATGACAAATATCAAAATGTAGTAAGGTGTCATATAATTGAACTATCCTGCATAAATAAAAAAAAATCTCTAACCATATGTGGGTCATTCACTGAGGTTTAAAAGAAGCAGAGGTCAGAATGGCAAAAGCAAAAAATTAATTTTGCCAGTCAATTTTCCTGTGTGGATAGGAAGCTTAAACCAAAAACTAAAACAGAAAATGTTGATATCTGGTGTGCTAGGAGAATCAAATGGCAGATGGGGGACAAAACTTTGGAGAAGACTTACTGGAGAGTTAGAAAACCTTCTAACTGAAGTATTCAAATGGAAGTTTGCAGGACTCCAAGGATCATCCAGAGATTGTCCATACTGGAGAGGTACAACTTGACCAAGGCAGCATTAACTTGATCAGCTAATAGAATGGGCTGGAATTAGAAAGTATGAAGAGGTGAAATGGCATTCCGTGATGGCTGGCCTCCATATTCTACATGATGATGAATGTTTGAAAAGACTTTAAAGCCAATTCCAACGATGTAATGTTTGTATAACAACATTACTAACAACTTAAAATAGTACAAAAGTGAAATTCTACAGGGATTAGGTTGATAAATTGAGAAAAAAAGCAACCTCTGATCTTGCAACTGAAAGTTGCTGATGGCTTGTGCTGTCTGTTGGAATAAATATCATCTAATAGTTGTTTTTCAATGATTCCAGAATTTCATACTACATTTTTGAAAATATAGTTTGACGTTCTAATGTATCTATAGTCTTAAATACTCATTCATTGATTTTTCAGGAAGCCTCAAGAACCAGCTCTTTAAGTCGTTGAAGTATGACTTGCACCACACTGGTGAGGGCCAACAACCTGAAATGCATACATGGTTGGCTTTCCTTGATTGATGATAAAGAAAAGGTATTTGGCCAATATTCTGGCATAATTAAAAAAATCAATGATTAACTGATATTTATTCCAACAGATGGTGCAAACCATCAGCAACTTTGAGTTGTGCGATCAGGAGATGCTTTTTTCTTAATTACTGACATCATCCAACAAGAAACTTATGAGAAATTTACATGCTTGTTTTCTCTTTTTTATTTTTTTAAATTTTTATAAACACATCCATGAGTGACTACCATTGTTGAATCAACAATTGCTTGGTTTTATATAATCCTATCCAGACTATATCTTATGCATTTAGTTGCGAATGGTTTTCACTTGGAGTCAGTCATAGCATTGAAGTTAACTTTATGGCTCAGAATATTAAAAGGTGAAAACCAAGCTGACTTCAAATCTGTCTAGACAAGGACTTTTTTACTGGAGACTCTTGAAAAGCTTGGCCCATATTTCCCTGGCTCGAGAACTATGCATATTTTGTTGTAAATCTGAATTTTCAATTGAATTAAGTAAGATAAGTGTTGAATTATAGTCAGTAATATCATTATCAATTAATTCCAACATTCACTGCTAGTGGACATTTTGTTGTTGATACTTAGTGTGTGGTGAATTATAGCTGGTTATATTAAAGTAAATAAGCTGATTGAGATTTGAAAACTGACTCAACTATATAGTTGGTTGAATAAAAAATGTAATTTGAAATTTAAATACAGTAAAATCTCCGTGAGAGGACACTCGCGCTAGAGGACACCTTCCTACAAAGGACAGTTTTTATTTTCAAAATTACCATTTTACTATTTAGCAACTCTTCGGTAAGAGGACATCTCTTTGACAAGAGGACATCTCTTCATAAAGGACACTTTAGCTCGGCAACTAGGTGTCCTTTACAGAGAGGTTCTACTGTAGTTGGGATTTGAAAAGATGGTTGAATTAAAATATGGGGTGAATTATAGCTAATTGAGTTAAAACAGCTATACTATTGTACTTTTAATTATCAAGACTGCTGCACAAAAATTCATCCAAAGGGACCGGCCAATCAAAAATAACCCCACAGCCTACATGGCAGAGGCTTATTTACCCACTGAGCTCCCACTGCTGGCAAAGTACTCAAAGTCTTAAGTAGTCTAACTAAGAATCCTTTTTACTTTTTTCAAAAATATCACATCAAAATTTTAAGGACAGAGAAGTTATATAGTGTAATACAGTAGAACTACCTCCCTGACACCTAATTGCAGAGCTAAAGTGTCCTTTAAGGTGTCCTCTTACCGGAGAGTTGCTAAATTGAAAAAAAATGGTAATTTTGCAAATGAAAACTGTCCTTTGTAGAGAGGTGTCATCTAGCACTAGTCTTCTCTCATGGAGGTTCTACTCTCTCTCTGTATTATATAAAAAGGCACAATAGAGTGGATCAAAAATAATTTATTTACTAATATTTCAGTTTGCTGAACACCAACCTTTGTCACGGTACAACAATTTTATGTAAACAAAACAAGCTCAGCGTCACATAACATCAATAGTGTACTACACTCATGGACAAAACTTAAGGAAGGTGTACCTTTTAGCATGTATATCCGGATTCAGACAATAACTCTGATAGATATTTGATACAAAGTGACCTTTATTGTGAAGACACACAAGATAACCAAGTGTGAACAAAATTGTCTTTTGTTTCCTTACAAAAAAATGGATGACCGGCAACATCAAGGGCTTTCCACTTTCTAAAGTTTTGTTCATGAGTGTATGTAAACTGAAAATTAAATCTCTCATTATATTTTTATGCACATTCATTTGCACATTTTACTGTTTTTTTTTTGCTTATCCTTAGTACACGTTGTACAGGCCATGATAATCATGGTGGGTAGAAGTTGGTGACTGCTTTTATTGTAAGTGCACCACATTTCTACACATGTAGAAAACAGTTACTCCTGGTCAAAGGAAGCAACTATTTACGTGTGGGGATTTTATTTTGCCATCTTATAGCATTCTGTAGATATTTATTTGCATTTACAGATTCATAAAAATTATATGAGAGTATATTTTGAAAAAGTCTGGTCATCTACGGACAATGACTTTTCAGGATGATTGCAAGGTTTTCCCACAATGTACCAAGTGTAGCTCTCACTCCACACATCATTGACTATATTAGCTCATCCATTGATGAGATCATCCCCAGAAGACATTATCAAAAAGATAAAGATCCACAGATTTGACATATTTTATTATGATTGAATGGAGATATAAGATTTTGTGAAAAAGAATGATTCCGGTAAATATTCTAGAAAAAAAATTCTCTTCTTATAACAATTTCCATGGAGTTATACTTCACACAGTTTCATTCACACTTGGTCTACATTTCACACAGAGCCTGGTCATTCTCTCCTAAACCTTCGGTTTTCTCAGAAGATAATTAATAGATCTCGGTTGAGAGATGCATTGTGAGTGAGATTATCATTGAGGGGATAATCCATATGTTAAGATGCACCCAGATGTTTATAAAGGGGCTTGGAGTTATTTATCTCTATGTGTGTAGAACTCTATTAAAGCTTCTGAAGATAAGAAATTACTATTGAGTTAGACAAACTTTGTAAATCGTTTCTTTTTTAAAATTTATTTATGGAAGGTTCAAAGAGTACTATATCCACTAAGTTTTTATCAAATATACCATCCAATTGTTATAACCATTTTATCATAGAAATGGTTAAAACAATAGGAAATTAAAATTTAGTTCTTTAGACTTGAGATGTTCTAACCAAGTTGCTATTATAAAGAGGTTCCACTATCTAAAAAAGCCTGTATAGGAAAAGAGAGTATTCTAGATCATATTGGCCAGTAAAACCTCCAAAAAGAGACCACCTATAGGAAAGACACTGAAGTATTAATGCATTTTGAAGTCTTTCATGGGAGGTTCTAATGTTTAGTCTCAACCCACAACTCATCATCTCACCACTTAGATCTTCAAGTTAATAAAGAGATTTCTGAGGAGCATTAAGTCTGACCTGACAGACAATTCTAAGTGCTGCAGCAAAGGTTTCAGAAACTGCTAAACAATGTGACACCAGGTACATACAGTATATAGAACTCACCTAACAATACCAAGGGCTATAAAAAGATAACTTTGATGCCAGGCTAACAGATAAAATAGTTCATCATAGATAAAAGTAAACCCATTCTTTCAGACCTAAATATGGCAGAAGAATTAACTCTACAGCCTAAATATTGATAACCTTTCAGAAAAAAGTATCTCATTGGTGGATTGAATACTACCTGAATATGTGTTCAGGCCAAAAATGTTGACCTGATGGAAGGTTAAACTACTGTTATTACAATGGCTGCCTGATTCATGTTCGGATTATCTTCAGATTCCAAACATTTTCTTCAAAATATACTGTGTTTTAACTCTTGCTTCCAAATGGGATCATTTAGCTCCAATGTTATGGTGCCCTTGGATGATTTCATGCCTACATTTAAATTTCAATGACATATTTCCAATGGTTCATAATTTATGTACATAATTTTACAAACACATGTAAAAATTATACAGTAGAACCTCCCTTTAGCGGACACCTCTACAATTTGGAATTCTCTGGTAAGAGGACATCTCTCCCTAAAGGACACTTTGGCTCTGCAATTAGGTGTCCTTTACAGGGAGGCTCTACTGTATAGGAAAACTATATATACAATAAAGCATGTGCAGGGGTCCATGCTAATCTTTTATATAATCATTCCAATTTTGCTTCTTTTTGTATTTTGTAAGTAGAATCCAGAGATTTCAGATGATTAGCTCTGATATGCTTCTCTTGGAAGAGAATATTTACAGGGGCATCACTGGATTGTCTAGACTTTTGCCCTACCCTAAAAAACTAATAGCTGCAGACTAGAAATCCAGTGTCTGTAAGTGGCTACCAATTTCAGTGGATATAATATTACACAGTCTAATGGCTAAAGGCTGGGTTTTTTGGTAGTTTCCCATGCAACGCCAGTCTTTTCCACATTCACTTTACAAAAATGCCTACGTAGTTTTCATGCATTTTGAAAGTAAGAAATACTCTATTTGTGTACCAAATACAGTAAAACCCCTCTATAGTGAACCCCAATGGGACAGAGCTTTTGGTTCACTATAGCCACGGTTTGGCCATTTTTTTAACTTTTCTAAATTTTTAGACTGTATAATTAAAAAACAGCCATACAAACAGGAAAAGGCAGCCACTTAATAATGGTCACTTTGTTTTAATTCTCTAAATTGACCTATTTCTTTACAGTAATGCTGAATATCAAAAGAAGTCATTTGATAATAGGTTCTTCTTATCATTAGCATACATGTTTATATATAAACCTATGTATTATTTGAAAATTATGCCAAATCCCCTAGGCAAAACATTATTAATTATATATTTGAAAAGTATAAGAGTATTTTAGAACAGCTTTATCAAATAATATAATACTATATTTATTTGAAAACCTTGTTGTTTGAAAGTGAAAAGTAAAATTAGAAAATCAGAATTGTCTTAAAATATCATTATTTCCATCAAAGGAATAAAGCTCCGTGTATTCTGAATCAATTGAGGATGAATCAAAAGTATCCAATTGAGAAAAATCGGACGCGAAACATGTTGATAACGATAGCGCGATCGGTAAAATTGCGAATAAAAAACGCCAATTTGCAAACACCAAAATGGTAGGGAAACGGCCGGCCAGTGGGAATATCCGCGAACCCTGAATGAATCATATACCTAACAAGAATTCCATTCTAAAAATAGAACTGTAGTGGTAGTTTTTGAGAATTTATAAGTCGATTTGTTTGTGGCCTATGAGACACGGGAAACTTGGGGGAACTGTTTTTTTTTTTTTTTCCTCTTCTTCCAATTCTAGTTTCCACATTTCCTTCTGAAGTGTATATTAAATTTTGTTTTTAACCTGTTATTCAAACCATTTCTGGCTTTAAAATCATTTAGAACTATTTTTAGCCTAGGTTAAACTTGATATAGAACGCTTCTAAAAGGGCATGCTGCCACTGTTTTTTAAAATTTATTTTTCTTCTATTTCAAAATTGTCGAATGCAAAGATATTCTATTAAATAGAAGTATAATGTGTAAAAATTTACACAACGTACAGGAAAAATAGAATGGAAATGAAAACAAACAATGCCGTTAATTTTTTGTTTTGAAATCGCGATCCGTGAGCTGAAACATGCTCAAAATTTTGTTGTTTTAATTTTTTTTTTTAAATCACAATTTTAAGTTCGTTATAAGCCTAGTATTTTTAATAGATTTTATCATTTTGGGACCGAAAATAGGTTCGTTATAGGGGTAGTTCGTTATTTTAAAAATTGCAAAGTTCGTTATAACGATGGTATTTTCAATGGAATGGAATCGGGAATCGCCGTGGGTTCGTTATAAGGGAAGTTAGTTCGCTATATATCCAGGGTTCGTATTAGCGGGGTTTTACTGTATTTCATATAAAATGATCATTTCTATATGCACCTTGTAATACCTCTGTATACAGACATAATTATATTTTGATGGCTGCATTTAGGGTTTTAAATGTGTTAGATTATTTAATATTCTGTTTCATTTGTGTGTGTATTTGTCAAAGATGTTTTTTGGACTGTGGGATTTAGTAGATTGCTGTTTAAGTAGGTTCTTGGTTGTTTCTTGTTCTATTTTATGAAATCATAGGAATCGACATGGGTTATTTGAAACGTTCGCCATGTGCCACACATAATTGGTGGTGTGATTTAGACATGCATTAACTTACTTAAGCTACCATTGATTCAAGAGCCAAAATAGAATGTTACGGTCAACACATATTGAAATATATGTTAAAATTTAAACACCTGTGTTTGTAGCCACCTTGCTAAATGGCACTCCCCTCACCTAACATCCACATTTTGCAGACACAATCATATATATTCTACTCAAAATTTCTGAATTACAAAAATATAAATGAGTAATTTGCATGTGACAATATGTAACAATGGCATTACCAAGATCTTGAAGTATTGATGTTTCCATACTTTAGAGGTACAGTATAACCACCATGAAAGGACACTCGCGCTAGAGGACACTTCTCTATAAAGGACAGTTTTCATTTGCAAAATTACCATTTTTACTATTTAGAAACTCTGGTAAGAGGACACCTCTCCCTAAAGGAGAGTTTAGCTCTGCAATTAGGTGTCCTTTACAGGGAGGTTCTACTGTATTATTTTTGACAGGACTCCCAACTAAAATGGTAAAAGAGTAACCTCCCGACATTGTCATATTAAACATAGTACTTCTTTATAGAGCAAATTAAAATATTAAGACGCAAATGTTTCTTTCACACATCAGTCCTTACTTCCCACAACTTCTACTGTCCTTACTGCGATAAAAAAATATTGGGAGGGCTTGGCTCATCAGTGGTCAGTAGAAGTTTGATCGATGTGTGAAAGAAACATTCGCGTCTTAATGTTTTCATTTACTCTATATAGATGGAGCGTTATTGTGCTTTATAGTACTTCTTTGTCCAATGCAACTTCTGGCCATTAGCAGTGATCGAGGAGATATTATTTGGAAGAGATGGAGTGAATAGATTAGTGAAGGTGAAAACCGCAGTAGGAACCTTCCTAAGACCTATTCAGAAAATATATCCCTTGGAAATATCATCAACAGCAGCTTCTTCGCGTTTGCTGAACGATAAAGAGAGAACTGCAAAAATACAGACTAGATCGGGAAGAACCGTTTTTATACCCAACCGATTGGACGATTGTTATTGTTTTCCTATTGTACCTAGAGGAAAACAGGTGGGAGTATGTGGAATAATGGAGATCCATTATTCCGGACGCCGTCCGGACGGCTCGGGTGACAGCAAACAAAACAAGCCACGGCTGCGCCCGCCGGCAAATAAAGAGGGAGGAGAGCTTCCGGCAAGCCGCCGACAAAGGAATAAGAACACGGCCTGGTCTTCTACCGACCAGTTGGGTGTTTTCCTATGTCCTCTTAAGATGTATTAAATAAAGTTAAGAAGGTTGAAATCCCCCCCCCCCCTCTGAAGAATATAAGTAATAGATTTAAAGCGAACGAGGATGCGTTTCTTATAGGTTTTAATAAGGACGAGCTTTCGGGCCAATAACCCTTCTACAGGACATCATACCTAAATAAATGTGCATCTTATATACGTATCAAAAACTAGGAAAATTAGCATATATACAAGAAAAATAAACGTATTAGCATATATGTAAGAAAAGTAATAGTAAGTAATATCTGCAAGTTTTGAGTATGCTAAGTAGGGAAATCAAAAGGAGCTTCACGATTATGATACAATTCAATTAAGGCTACATGAGTGAAACAATCCAAAATAAAACAAACTGGCAATGGTCAACTATGGTACACTATGGTACACTATGGTAATATTGCTTTGTATGCGTCAGGGATGTCTATGTGTCTATTAATACTATTGTGTTTTAAAGAGAGCAACGCCTCGACGACCAATCTTTTGAATTTGCTCTTGATTCCTGAGTAATATGCCTGTGGGTGAGAGGTATCAAAAGAATGTCCTGTCTGTCTAATATGTTGCACAATGAGGGACCTGGGTTCACTATTTCTGATGTTTCTGTGGTGTTCGTCCATCCTATCCTTGATTCTTCGGCCTGTCTCTCCTATATACA
The DNA here is from genome assembly GCA_030710605.1 of Cordylochernes scorpioides. Taxonomy (NCBI): domain Eukaryota; kingdom Metazoa; phylum Arthropoda; class Arachnida; order Pseudoscorpiones; family Chernetidae; genus Cordylochernes; species Cordylochernes scorpioides. The sequence goes on from CP092867.1 coordinate 78,473,867, forward strand.
AACTATTGCAATCTGAGCATTTTAACGAATACACGGAGTTTGTAAGAAATGGTAGGGCAACGGGAAAACTATTTCTGGTGATGGGATTTCTAACTATTGTTTCCAATTTAGGAGTGTTGGTATAATAGGTGCGGATTCCGTACTTGTTTTTTAAGAATCTAGAGATGCTGACACTATGGGTAGAGTATGGGATGATGCAAGTAGATCTAAAAGTTTGACTGTTTAGCTGCTGTTGGGGATTATAAAAGTGTCTGAGGATGAAGTTTCTGGGGTAACCAGAGTTCATTAGGTGATCGACCACATTTTGGGTCTCTGTTTGTCTGGAATCTGACGATCAACAGTGAGTAAAAATACGTTTCGAGAGGGTTTTGACAGTGTTAATTTTATGGCTAAGGGGGCAGTATGATGAGTAGTGTATATAGGAGGGATGGAAGGAGGGCTTATAGTGTACGTTGGTAATGTACCTGCAATTTTGTTTTGTAATCATAATATCTAAGAAGGCTAGGGAACTATTGTTTTCTTTTTCTACTGTGAATTGGATGTCCGGGTATAGTGAATTTAATTTGGTATGAATATTGTCTAAGGATTCAGTTTTAACTATACAGAAAATGTCGTCTATATATCTAAACCAAGTATGGATATCCGCTGGGAAATGACCTGTAATTAAACTATCTACTTTCCGCATAACTATTTCAGATAGTGGTGAAGACAGAGGGCTACCCATGGGAGTGCCCTTAGATTGCCTGTAATAACGTTTATCAAAATTGAAAATACTATTGCTCAGACAAATCGATATTAAGGAGGTTAATTTAGTTATCATATCTGCTGTATACCCATGCGTCCGGAGGAATTCTATGGTGCATTCTAAGATGAGGGGGTGGGGGAGACTAGGGTATAGATTGATTACATCAAAAGATATCATTAGACTGTTGGGGATAACCGGTAATTGCTGTATATGGTTTAAGAATTTAGGTGTGGAAGAGATGGACGTCGAGGCGACGCCCTCTTTAAGTATGGGTATGATTATCTTAGCTAAGAACTGAGCTAACGGGGCTGTAGGAGAGAGATGAAATGCAACTATTGGCCTAAGGGGGATATTTATCTTATGTACCTTAGGGAGGCCGTAGATGTAGGCCTGACCATGTAGATTCGAAAGAAAGCCTTGGAGTTATTCAGTTGTTATAATTTTGTTCCAGCAAAGGGTCCTGAGTTCTTTTTTGTATTTGGAATTCGAGACAGTTTGTTCTTCCGCTGTGGCCGGGGTGAAGACATCCGAGTTGCTCAAGATTTGATTCATTCCTGAGATGTAGTCCGTGGTATTCATTATGACGGTTCTGGATCCCTTGTCAGATCTTGTGATAACTATGTTATTATTTTTAGACAGTGTTCTTGTAATCTGGTTAGCATTATGGCTGTTGGCTGGGGTGTTTGTAGGACTGTTTAAAACATATATGACGTGGTTCCTAATGGAGTGTTGGTGGGGGAGACTAGGGTATAGATTGATTACATCAAAAGATATCATTAGACTGTTGGGGATAACCGGTAATTGCTGTATATGGTTTAAGAATTTAGGTGTGGAAGAGATGGACGTCGAGGCGACGCCCTCTTTAAGTATGGGTATGATTATCTTAGCTAAGAACTGAGCTAACGGGGCTGTAGGAGAGAGATGAAATGCAACTATTGGCCTAAGGGGGATATTTATCTTATGTACCTTAGGGAGGCCGTAGATGTAGGCCTGACCATGTAGATTCGAAAGAAAGCCTTGGAGTTCTTCAGTTGTTATAATTTTGTTCCTGCAAAGGGTCCTGAGTTCTTTTTTGTATTTGGAATTCGAGACAGTTTGTTCTTCCGCTGTGGCCGGGGTGAATACATCCGAGTTGCTCAAGATTTGATTCATTCCTGAGATGTAGTCCGTGGTATTCATTATGACGGTTCTGGATCCCTTGTCAGATCTTGTGATAACTATGTTATTATTTTTAGACAGTGTTCTTGTAATCTGGTTAGCATTATGGCTGTTGGCTGGGGTGTTTGTAGGACTGTTTAAAACAGATATGACGTGGTTCCTAATGGAGTGTTTATCATGCATGTTCAGGCCGGTGATGGATGACTCTATTCCTGCTATTAATGAGATTTTGTCCAGTTTTGATGGGTATCTGTGTTTGAGGCCCTTCGAAAGTATGCTGACCTGATCAGAGGAAGGTACAAAGCTAGATAAATTCAAAATTGATTGTTGCAGATCTTGGGGAGACAGATGTACTTTGTATTTCTTGGACCAAAATGAGAGCTTATTGAGATGCCTAACGTTGAGCATGGAGTTTTGGGTTTTTATATCACTAGTGATCCCTATTAGTAATTCTGCCATATTTCGTGCTGGGATGTGTTGTGAGACTATACAAATGAGATCTTTGACGGTTTTTGATAAAATGCGGATTTTTGAGTAACAACCCTTAGTGCGGGCTCGTAGTAATTTGACATGGATATCATCTATGGCCATTTTTGAGTAAAAGTTTCCAACGGGGTCCTTGATCCTGTTGTGTAATTCACAAGTTTTGTTGAACTCCAGATGCTTCCTCCATCTCGCCAATGCCAGCGATTTAAAACGGATCATTTTCATGTAGTAATCAAGATCAGGATTCATAATTGCACAAAGGTATAAACGAATAACTCTAATCAATGTAAAGAAGGTTGAAATCCTCTGAAGTAATAGATTTAAAGCGAACGAGGATGCGTTTCTTATAGGTTTTAATAAGGACGAGCTTTCGAGCCAATAACCCTTCTACAGGACATCATACCTAAATAAATGTGCATCTTATATACGTATCAAAAACTAGGAAAATTAGCATATATACAAGAAAAATAAATGTATTAGCATATATGTAAGAAAAGTAATAGTAAGTAATATCTGCAAGTTTTGAGTATGCTAAGTAGGGAAATCAAAAGGAGCTTCACGATTATGATACAATTCAATTAAGGCTACATGAGTGAAACAATCCAAAATAAAACAAACTGGCAATGGTCAACTATGGTACACTATGGTAATATTGCTTTGTATGCGTCAGGGATGTCTATGTGTCTATTAATACTATTGTGTTTTAAAGAGAGCAACGCCTCGACGACCAATCTTTTGAATTTGCTCTTGATTCCTGAGTAATATGCCTGTGGGTGAGAGGTATCAAAAGAATGTCCTGTCTGTCTAATATGTTGCACAATGAGGGACCTGGGTTCACTATTTCTGATGTTTCTGTGGTGTTCGTCCATCCTATCCTTGATTCTTAGCATACTCAAAACTTGCAGATATTACTTACTATTACTTTTCTTACATATATGCTAATACGTTTATTTTTCTTGTATATATGCTAATTTTCCTAGTTTTTGATACGTATATAAGATGCACATTTATTTAGGTATGATGTCCTGTAGAAGGGTTATTGGCCCGAAAGCTCGTCCTTATTAAAACCTATAAGAAACGCATCCTCGTTCGCTTTAAATCTATTACTTAAATAAAGTTAGTTTGAAGGAGACTTTTGCCCTCTCCTTTCTGCCATTAATGATTTTATTTTAATCCTTGCAACAGCCCACAAAAAGAATCATCACTGCGAATTCTTCTACCGAACTCGCATCAGTGTTTTGTGAAACGACTACCCGACATTTCTACACAACGATGATGAATACAGTATTGTTATTGAATTAAAATATTAGGGCTTCCATTCCGGGCTTGCTTTCAGAGACAGTTTTATTGGAGTAAAAATCTAATCACAGATAATAAATTAGGTCTAAATTTCCTTTTATAAGATGGTATAGTTTAATTTCTTCTCCCCATTCTTTTCTCAAACAATAAAGGTAAACTCCATTTCAGAAACTCTACTACCATTTTAAAACTAAGACAAAATGAGAGAGATGGTATTCCCTGTCCTTTAGTTTTGGTTATTGCTAACTTTCCTGACGGTTTAACAACAAATGCTAGTTTTTTTTAAAGCTAATTATATACTGTATATATTAAATATTCAGCTTACTATATGACATCATTTTATATATACAATATTTTAAGAATCTGCATATTGTTTGTTAATTTTTTAAGCGGGGGAAATAAGTGGTATACGAACAAAATTCAAAATTAGTTACGAAAAGTTACGATAGAGGGCGCAATAAGTCCGACTGCTGGTAAAATATATCTTGTATGCTGTTATATATTTGCTACACAATATAGTTTAAAGTTTTATATTGAATGTAGAAGGTGGGTTGAGTGTACAAAGGCGGCCATGTCTTCTGGTGAATTCCTCTGAAGACATCTCACAGAATTTAATTCATTACTCCGTCAGCAGTTCGGATCGTTGCAGATCTAGAATGGGAAGATAATGAACAACATCTCTGGCACTGGTAACCAAAGGTGGAAGACATTGGACGAAGGTTGTAAGTCTGGATGAACAGTTTCTGTGGTTACCATACTGGGAGGGGAAGGCGCAACATTCCCAATTATATAAAAAATAGAACAGAAGGAAGAATGTACCAGCGGTAAAACAAGGAAATAAACAAAGGGAGCAAGAAGGTATCGGATCATGTACAATCAGGAGATGCTCATTTTTCTTAATTAATTCCCAAGCTTAAACGCTCTGCGTCTGCAATTCCCACGTACGATGATGGATCTTATATGGATATTGACCAATCCCTTTATCAGATAGTATTAGAATTGATGTAATAAAAAAAAGGCGATAATTTTTTCAAAACAAAGAGGGACCATTGCTGTAACTATAAAAAGGGCTCTCAGGAACAAGGTGGATGGGCCACACCATGCAGTGAAACAAGTGATAAAGCATTTTATACAAATTGGGGCAAGCTTTATAAAACTTGCGTGTTCCAACAGAAAATATAGACACGATAGCTCAAATTTGGACGAAAACATTTATGATATTAACATTCCCATTCATTTGTGGTGTGATATTCTTGAGGGGATCAACCTAACTCAAATAACTTTCAGACGAAGAATTAGCTAGGATTAAAATCATATACAAAACATCAACATTAAGCCATAAAATATATATACATTTTTTGCTCATCCCTAGTAGACGTGGTACAGGCCATGATAATCATGGTGGGTAGAAGTAGGCGACTGCTTTCACTGAAAGTGCGCCACATGTCTACACATGTGAAAAGCAGTTCGACTTTGCACTTACAAATTTGCCAGAGCCCCGTTTGGTTATTTGCACTCGCTGGTGGGGTTGGACTTTTTGCAAGAATCGGGGGCCATTGGAGCATTTTTTTTAAACCAGAAAAAAGTCCCCAATGTAGGAATCGAACCCGGGTTGTAGCGGTCGAAAACCTTCCACCAACCTCCATAAAATAATATGAAGTGCGAATTGAAGAAAATGTAATGGTGAGTAAAGTACACATGAATTAAGTGGGAAGTGTATAAAACTTATAATAACTACGGTTTTTTCAACATATTTTTAATTTTACTACTTTATATATATTTTGTTACTTAGAGCCAATTCCTTTAATTACCTCTCCGTTCTTTCATGTGAATAAAGGGTGATTGTTTGGATTAAAATAGATTGACTTGTCATTCCCTGACGAATGCATTCCTAAGTTTCCTATTTTGGTAGAGATGCTGGGTGGTAGAAACTGAAGATGACTGAGCAGACCTTGAGTGCTGTGGACTCCATTTTGCCGCGCTGACTCCAAAATTCCGCTGTCAAGCCAAGGACTTTCCTTCAGAAAGACAACGGTCCATATCACCGAAACGACGACATAGCTGCTCTTCACGCTGCAAGTACACATAGATAGTGGCTAGGGGCCGCTTTCAAAACGCTGAGGGAATCCTTGACCGAAACTCACTCGATCCATCTCAGTAGCAATAAGATTTGTTAGCTGTGGTTCACAGCTCCTATAAATAAGGAGCTATATAACTAAATATGTTTTATAAAAATAAAGGTCACATCTCCCGTCAAAACTAGACGCCATCTATTGACCGTCGCCTCAAACTAGCTGCCTCGGGTCAGTGACAAAGCCACAACATCAGCTTTGGCAAACTGAGAGCATCCACCTGGAGACTATGGTTTCGGGCTAATGGCCCTCCTCAGTCCAGGGCGGACTTTATTCCATGAGATTCACAAGGGTTCCAATGGAATCATCACAATCTTCCATAGAGGTGTTTAGCTGGAAAAGTGACTAGGCCAAATCTATGGCAAAATATAGATGGAAATTTTTCCAGGATATTGGTCTATAAAAATAAACGGTTAATAGATGGCGTTAAGTTTTGACGGGATATTTGACCTTTATTTTTATATAGATCAATATTCCATCTAAATATGTTTTAGTTGATCTAACATGTAATCATTTTTTAAAATCTTTTGCTACTGAACAACAATTTTATTAAGACATTTCGTCCTATACGAGTATCGACTCGTTCCGGAGTCCAAGAAGGGGAAAAAAGAAGCAAACAATGGTAGAAAGAATATCAATAAATAAATAGGTAATCGACCATAAATAGTTTTAGCAATGAGGCTTAACAACACACCACTGAGTGTATTTTAGTCAGGTTCTTTTATCTACGATATTATAAACCTACTACTATATTGCAAAACTGGTACTACAAGTGAACAAAGCTCTTATCGACCAATGCAGTATTTTGGTATTCAGAAATTATCTCTCATTGATTACACCCTGTTCTTTTATTTAGACAAAAGATTGAATGGTTTTGATTAAAATAAATTGCCTTTCCATATTGACGTTTGTCTTTTCTATAAGTGTATGTGTGTTGTGTGCTAATATCAATAGAGAGTACACCAATACCTCGCTTTGCGTCGTTTCGTTTCGCGTTTTTTTCGAAGTTGCGTCGCTGCTTAATTTTTACTGATTTTCACTGTACGTCGTTAGATTTTCGAAGTTGCGTTGTTTTGGATTCGAGTCTTTAATTTTTTTTTTAATTTTTTTCCCTAAAATATGGTAGCACCTTTGTTTTTGATTGCGCCTTCACATATTTTCACTTTGCGTCGTTTCAATTTGCGTCGTGTTTTTTTGGAACGTAACCCCGACGCAAAGCGAGGTATGGGTGTAATTATAAGAACTAATTATTGGTTAAAAATATATTAGAACTGTATATAACACTATTTTTCCCGCCAGACATTTTTCGCGAGGATTTAAAAAAAAAATATTTATTCACCTGTCAAGTGCACCTTTGAATATTTACTCTTAAATTTTTTATTATCTTCCATATTTTTCTTTTTTATTTTCAACCCGAATTTTATTTTCAAAATACAAGAAAAAAATACTATAAATATTTACTGTTTTTGTGACTGACCATTGATTGCCCCCACACATACTAGCCGCTCCATGGCCGACCTACATGGATCTCTTCTCCTTCTGTAGCAGCAGCCTGGTGGGGGGGACAGTCAGGACTGATCAAAAGAGCGGCTAACCAACGTTGTGACTACAAACCAAGAGAAATATTTTATTGGCACTTCTTCTTTCTTTTGATCTAAGCTGGACTTCTGGGGCGTACAAAAATCGCCAACTATTTTTTTTCCGGCACCTTTTCTTCCCAAATCATCATTGAATAATTCTCTCAATCAATGGTTAGTAAAAAAAAAACTTAATAACACACACAAGTATATTTAGATCAAAGAATTATTACCAAAAGAGATCACAATGAAACAACAATTACAAACATTAATACAAGAGCGGGAAAGGAACAAAATATTTTAGCGCGCCATCTACGGTGAAAAGATGGAACTGTTTGTAAAGGTTGCGCTAATCCCCGTTACAATATACCGAGGTCAAAACTATGACAGTGACATTCCCGACCTAACTGTATATCGCGACATGTTTATCCGGATAAGACAAATATTGTTGGAACGTATGGAACAGCCAATCGCTTACACACACCTACATCTAAAGTTTAATAATAATAGATTTTATGAATATATTTCCCTTGGAAGCTACTCCCATGTACACTGAGGTCAACACCTGTATTCCACGGCGGGCTCCAGCTGACAAGGAAGTGAGAGCGACAGGAAGTGCCTGCCACGTCTGCAACGTTACGTCGTTATGGAATTTTGCCGACCACAGAATGGAGCTTGTTGGCATTCGGAGTAATTCTACTTCATGTATAACTTTGTGTATATTATATTGACAAGAATGGAATATATATATATATATTCCATATATATGGAAAAAATATATATATATAGTCTTCGGATCCATCACATAAAAGGTTAAAGCATAACCTCTACGTCTTGGTGTTTCATATATACATACATACTTTTGTATGTTTTGAAATTGACGTTATGTGACGCTTAATTTATTGTTGACACACATTAATATAAAAATATTTTAGAGGCGTAATATTCTTTTTAAAATAAAACAATTTCTACTGTCCTTACTGCGATTTTTTTTTTTTTATAATTTGATAACAGATGGCGCTCTAGTACATCGTAACACATTAATATGTTATAATACCTTGAAAAAAGGTTGGCGTTCAGCCAACTGAAATATTGGTAAAATAAATAATATTTTGATCTAATATATGCCTTTTTTAAAAAGAAATATGTACGTTAGTTGTTAAAATATATAAGGGTTTTAAAACTCTTGTTTCAGAGATTAGGGATAATATATAGTGTGAGTTCTTATACTCACAAGAATATGAAAATAACGCCAGGACTACAAAGTGGAATGTTAGGGGAAGGAGACTGTCCAAAATCACGGAGTTTCTCTCCAGAACCACGGACTCTGGCCAGGGTCTCGCTCACTCCCAGCTCTATATTGTCGCTATGAAACCTCCCTATTCAGGTCTAACCTAGTTGTGGACCCCACCGATGAAATACTTTAGTTTTCCTAGAACTAAACATAATGTTTAGATGAAGATCGAAGTTTCAGTGTGTCAACTAGGAAAAAAGGTAGTAAGTTAAATAACAGAATCTTCTTTCAATTCAAACATCAAATTCAACAATACATCACTAAATCTTTAAATAAAAAGGCATATATTGGATCAAAATATCATTTATTTTACCAATATTTCAGTTGGCTGAACGCCAACCTTTATCAAGGTTTTATAACATATTATAGTGTGTCAACAACAAATTCAGCGCCGCATAATTCTATTGACGTTATGTGGCGCTGAGTTTGTTGTTGACACACATTAATATGTTATAATACCTTGATAAAGGTTGGCGTTCAGGTAACTGAAATATTGGTAAAATAAATGATATTTTTATCCAATATATGCCTTTTTATTTAAATATTTATTTATGGATTGCTCTATTTCAAAAATTACTAAATATCAATATAATTCAACACCTGGCTCTCTGTATCCATGTCACCTGCGGTATGAAACAACAAGGGTGTAATTCACAGAACGAGGTGTGACATCAATCATCTGGTGACGGCACTGGAGTGCGCAGATTGACGCCTGGGCTGGTCTACGTGGCGAGTTGTTGGTTCTATTGACGAAAACTTGGAATTTTAACCCTTCGCATAAAAACATTTCGAGAAGAATTCAACCTAAAGCGTGTTTATGTAATAAAAAAGAACCGATAAAATTTACCATTACAGAATGAGAAGATCAAGAGCGTCATATAATATAAAGATATTAAAAAGCCTAATATCAATATGATTCCTAAACACAACATTAAAAAATATTTTTAAAAAGTATAAATAGAATTACCAAAATTAACATATTGTGAAACTCAATAAAAGGATAACTACCTGTAGAACATCGAACCTCGATATTGTATTTAATATAGAATTTTATTATCGAGGTGAATTATGAGATAAATAAACACTGCACGCTAATTGACTAATGAACTCAACCCTGATTGGCTGATAAGGTTCACGTTATAGTGAATAGCCAATCAGAGCGAGATTTGAAGGGATGTCCTGAGCTGCTCAAGGGCCTTTTTAAATGGGAAAGCGCCATCTTTCGGAATAAATATCAACTAAACATTGATTTCATCTCTATTCCATAATATTGGCCAACATAGATTTTTGGGTTCTGAGCATACTTTTCATTCCCTCTAACTGTTTGCTATATTCTCCTCTACTTTATTACTAGTTTATTTTTCTGATATTTACATATAAGCATTTAAGCGTTCGTTTTTATATGATATAGTGTATAACTTTGTGTGTTATGATGGGCTGTGAGAAAGACCCATTTAATGAGGTACCACCTCCCTGGACGACCACTTGAGTAGATTCAACACAATGACCCGATATACCCCAGCCTCCAAGGAGAGAGAGACCGCTTATGTAGAATCAACACAATTGATAAACATAATTGATAAATATACATATATATATAATATATAAGTCTTCATTGATGGGGCCTACCGCGGGGGTCGCACGGCTTGGCAACTCCAATATATGTATATTTGTATACTTCTCTTATATACTTCATGTCTACTTAGCGCATCGTTTCCTATTTTGGGTATACAAATGTATTATTTTCAGGTAAGTTAGAACTTAGTTGGTGTGGCCCAATGGTAACACATTTGAATCCTGGGAGGTTAGTTATTTTTTTCAATAGTCTTACAGCTATCTTCCGTAAAACGCCTTTTTGTGACATATTAACAGCGATGCCGGCTAGTTATCACAAAAGAAAATGCTCATATCAAAAAGCTAAAAATGTGTGCACTATAAATGTTTATTAATATCATCAGTTTGAAGTTTTTAATATATATATAGAGTTAGCTACATTCACCAATATGGCTTCTGCAGAAACATTCTCCCTAGTTTATCTAGAGAATATATTACCGAAACAGCTGCTGGAGGGAGTGACAAACTTCAGGATCAGAATTCTAAACAGTGTTCTCTGTTGGCGCAACATATTCGACAATCTAGACAAGTGGCCTGTTCTATGATCGCCTCTAGATCACCTGAGAGCCAGTCCTTCTTAAAGTATTTTATCTTAATTACAATCTTTCTTATCATAACAATAGCACCAGGATTCTAGATGGAGACATGCTATACTGAGTGGAAAATTATGCTGAGACATCAAATTTTAATTCTTTTATATTTTACTTTAGGTGCCGATTCTATGCAATAAGAACGAACACGTTGAAAATTGCATAGCTCCATTCTAGAATCTTGGTGCGTTCGCGCGCTCAGACCTGATTCCAATGTTACTATATAATAAATACTAAATGATGATATCTGAAACATATTAATAAATATTAATACTCGTAATTTTATGGACAAACGCACAGAAAGACAGGGAAGCTACGATAATTATAATTATCCATGGAAGCAATGGTCGCCTCTCCCGTCAAAAATTATAATTATAATTATGTTTTATCATTTACTAGCGGACGTACCCGGCTTCGCCCGGGTTTTACCCGAGTAAAGGTTTGTCTAACGAATCTTTCGATAAAGTGAACATTTTTTCCCGGTCCCTTGAAAAATACTCGATAAGTTGAATAAAATCAATTAATACAGGGTTTTTCAATCGATAATAAAATCAATATTAATTGGTTCCCTCGGTAATTGGAAGTTAAAGGAATAGTATCTTGCCTTGGAATTGTATCATTATTCTTGTCTCAAATAAATTGCCGTGTCATCCTGAATTTTGTCTTTCCTAATTTTCTACATTACAAAATCATCGTATCATCATGATAATATTTAGAGCAGATTGTTGAATTATAACAGATAAATTAGAATATTTATCTTGATTATTTTAAAGCGAAAAGTTATTTCAAAAATTTTATTTGCTAGAAACCTTCCCAGTACTATACTAAATAACTTCCCAAAGTTTCATGGCGTTCCAATGAGTGGTTTGGTCAGGCATAAAGGACAGACAGACACACACACACACATACATTCATTTATATATATATATATATTAATTTCCATTTCAGTTACACAAAAAATTCTAATTTTATACAATTTTCTCTCATCAAGATAGATAAAACAGATTTCAATATTTCAATGCTTTGTTTCATTATAGTTTAATAATTTCTTTACATGTGTGTGTGTGTGTGAATGCGCATAAGGCAGGGGTCGGCTAACTTTTGAGTCGGAAGAGTCAAAAATTACAATTTACGAAATTTCAAAGTTTTTAAAGAGCCACATATTTTTTCCTTGCCAACAATAAATAGTACTTACATAAATAATATTTGCGTATGGAACTATATAAAGAGCCGTAGCTTCACATCCAAAGAGCCGCATGTGGCTCGTGAGCCGCAGTTTGCCGACCCCTGGTATAAGTGAAGATGCTTCACATAAATCTATGTGAGGTGCCGAGCAAAATGAATTCGTCGCCTTTAAAAATAACATTGTTATGTGTAAAAATCAAAAGACAATATCATAAAGATTAATTAAATAAATTTGACATTAAAGTTCAAAATACTAATATGGGAGCAAATAACCACGAAATAAATTAGAAACAGATTTTATTGGATAAACTGGTGTTCTTGTGTGGTCAGGAAGCAATTTTTGCGAATACGAACTACCATCCTTCACAGTCTCCTGATGTAATTCTACTGATTGCATCAGTGATAACTTCGCCTAACGTGATGTCACGTCGAGGAAGCAGAGACCTTGCCAGTTTTAATATTGCTAAATGAAAATTCGATTGGATTTAGCATATATGAATATGATGACAAAACCTTCACGCTGCTTCTTAGTAGACTAACAAATGCCCGTGTTTCTGCGGATGTGTGCGCGCGCTCTTTCATTATCCATATAGAAACAGGTATCATTAAATCCATACCGTGTGGCTACAATTTCATCAAGTTCACGTAAAAATTCAAAGAAAATTGTGCTATTACAACGCCAACACGTGTTTGACGACAAACGACGGACTTATTTTTAAAAGTGACGAATTCACTCTAAAAATGCTATAAAATTCGCATAAGGTGTGTTTATTAAATACATTTAAAAAATAATCGGAATTATGTTATGCGTGTGTGAATAATAAAATATATAAAAATAACATTTATAATATTTTGTCCAAAAATATGTTTTAAGAGGCATTGTTTCACATTATAAAAAAAAAAGCATTTAAAAAACATATTGCTAAAAAGAATACTACTTCCCAAAATAAATCGTCAAACGGAAGTAAAGGAATTAAACTCATGGACATAAGTTAAGGAAGAGGAAAGTCTTTGATGTCGCTCGGTTATTTTTTAAAATATATATATATTTTTTAAGGAGACAGAGACAATTTTGTTTACGCTTGGTTATTTCGTATGTCTTCAATAAAGGTCACTGTGTATCAAATATCTTTCAGAGTTATTGTCTGAATCCCGATATACATACTAAAAGGTACAACTTATACACATGAGTGTATAGGTGGGCTCTTTAGTATTCTAATGAAATTCTAATTCTGATGAAAACATTGAAATCAGTAATTGATCATTATAAATTGTATTTTGTGGTATAAAAATTTTTGTAATTGATTAAACATTTCTAAAAACTTTTTTTTTTCTTACATACAACGTGCGGGTTTATATTTGTTTCCAGCTATCTGCTGCGATAAAAAAAAATAATTATTTATTCTTAGATAAAATAATCATTATAGGGATTGAAATTTAATATTTGCAAAGAGAGAATGTTAAAATTTTCATAAATCTTTCGCAATCCGTGACATTCTAATTATATGTCGAATCGTACATTAGGAATAGCGCAGGGGAAAACTACATCTGCAAGTAAAGGCGAAATATTCTTGAATTTTTCAAGATTAAAATCTGAGGCAAATATTAACAGCAAGAATCTTCGTGAATATGTCAAATCATCTTATGAATTATAAGGGAGCGGTTTCAAAGAAGAGCAATATTTTTATTATAAAATGGCTGGTCTTCTAAGGAATGAACGTCTTGTAAAAGGTTAAAGAATGTTGAGAATGAATTAAGGCAAGCTATTTCTTTTTGCCGGTGATTTCTTGTTTTAAAAGACGGATAAAAGAAAAGGTACCTTGTGAAGTGGCCAAGTTTCCAGTCATCTGAGCTGCTGAATAGAATTAATGGACAATTGGAGTCAGTTGCCAAGGCTTCACGGCTTGCACTAAAGTTCGGTCAAGCTCCTCGTCATTCGAGCTTGGCAGGAAACGGGGAAAGCTGGCTTGTGAGATTGACAATGGAATTCCGTTGCCGAGAAAATCGTCCTCTTGTTACCCTTGCTATTTTTTTTTTTATTATAGAACCTCGGCAATAGCTACTCGGACGCGGTGGAAAAATAGTAGAAATTGCTAGTTAGTGATAACATATAATATAAAGTACATCCAAACATGAAGTATATCATGTTAAAAAGAGAGAGCAGCGTAAAAATGCACACGAAATCTACCGAGCTCGTGTTTGTCAAAGTGTCGCTAAAAACTTAGATTGTGTTTGAAAGCAAATGGAGGTCATTTTGAATAGCTATTAAATTTTAATATATTTGAAAAAAAACTTTAATCTATTTACCTAAAATAAAATAGTTTTAGTTTTTATTCTAGTTTCCATTTTAATTTTTAATAAAAAATAAAAGGGTTCGCGACTTATGGGTCACCCTGTATAATATATTACTTGAAAATATTTATGAAAATCCCAGCTAAAATGGTCAAATATGAAATTGGTCAATCTATATATATAAAATTGAATGTCTGTCTGTTTGTTTGTACTCTATAGATTCAAAAATCATACATCCAATCGCCGTGAAATTTTGGGATATTATTAGGTATATCACCGGGAAGGGTTTTGAAAAATAATTTCATGAATATCTTGAATATCCTTAGAGTTATTTGCAGATTTGTAGATTTAACTCGCAAGCAGCGCCCCCATTGTGACGATGATAACAAGGTTTCTAAGTTTGTTATCTTAAATATTATTTATCAAAAGTAAGATTATCTCAGGATGACACGGCAATGTGACACGGGAAAAAAATGTTCACTAGATAAAACTATGATTTTCTATATGATATAAAAAGCCAACAATGAAGAGTGAATGTAATATAAAAAGCCAACAATGAAGAATGAATGTAAGATAAAAAGCCAACAATGAAGAGTGAATGTAAGATAAAAAGCCAACAATGAAGAGTGAATGTAAGATAAAAAGCCAACATGATGAATAGTAAAAATGTAATATAAAAAGCCAACAATGAAGAATGAATGTAAGATAAAAAGCCAACAATGAAGAGTAAATATAATATAAAAAGCCAACAATGAAGAATGAATGTAAGATAAAAAGCCAACAATGAAGAGTAAATATAATATAAAAAGCCAACAATGAAGAATGAATGTAAGATAAAAAGCCAACAATGAAGAGTGAATGTAAGATAAAAAGCCAACAATGAAGAGTAAATGTAATATAAAAAGCCAACAATGAAGAATGAATGTAAGATAAAAAGCCAACAAAGAAAAGTAAATATAATATAAAAAGCCAACAATGAAGAGTGAATGTAAGATAAAAAGCCAACAATGAAGAGTAAATGTAATATAAAAAGCCAACAGAGTGAATGTAAGATAAAAAGCCAACTATGAAGAGTGAATGTAATATAAAAAGCCAACAATGAAGAATGAATGTAAGATAAAAAGCCATCAATGAAGAGTGAATGTAATATAAAAAGCCAACAATGAAGAATGAATGTAAGATAAAAAGCCAACAATGAAGAGTGAATGTAAGATAAAAAGCCAAAAATGAAGAGTAAATGTAATATAAAAAGCCAACAATGAAGAATTAATGTAAGATAAAAAGCCAACAATGAAGAGAAATATAATATAAAAAGCCAACAATGAAGAGTGAATGTAAGATAAAAAGCCAACAATGAAGAGTAAATGTAATATAAAAAGCCAACAGAGTGAATGTAAGATAAAAATCCAACAATGAAGAGTGAATGTAATATAAAAAGCCAACAATGAAGAATGAATGTAAGTTAAAAAGCCAACAATGAAGAGTAAATCTCTATATATATATAAAAGTCAATTTCTGTCTGTTTCGCGATAAACTCAAAAACTACTGAACCAATTGGTACCATATTTTGCATGTCGCTCTTTATAAACCTGAGGAAAATTTTCGGCTGCATTTTGATTAGTATTTTTGGCTATTTCTTTTTTTTTTCATTTGAAGAACTTTTTTTTACGCGGACTAATCCGGAATGGAATGAATACCCAAATATGGCCATTTTTTTAAGCATCGGTGGTTCAGTGGTAGAATGCTCGCCTGCCACGCGGGCGGCCCGGGTTCGATTCCCGGCCGATGCATTTTTTTTTTACAATTTTTAAAACTCATTTATATTATCTTATATATATATATATATAATTGAATGTCTGTCTGTCTGTACTCTATAGATTCAAAAACCATACATCCAATCGCCGTGAAATTTTGGGATATTATTAGGTATATCACTGGGAAGGTTTTTGAAAAATAATTTCATGAATATCTTGAATATCCTTAGAGTTATTTGCAGATTTGTAGATTTAACTCGCAAGCAGCGCCCCCATTGTGACGATGATAACAAGTTTTCTTATCACCAAGTTGTTATCTTAAATATTATTTATCAAAAGTAAGATTATCTCAGGATGACACGGCAATTTATTTGCGACAAGAATAATGATACAATTCCAAGGCGAAGATACTATTCCTTTAACTTCCAATTACCGAGGGAACCAATTAATATTGATTTTATTCAACTTATCGAGTATTTCTCAAGGGACCGGGAAAAAATGTTCACTAGATAAAACTATGATTTTCTAATGTAGAAAATTAGGAAAGACAAAATTCAGGATGACAAGGCACACAGGGACCGGGAAAAATGTTCACTTTATCGAGAGATTCAAATTTACGAGTTTCAAATTATCAAAATATATCTTTTTATTTTTTAATAAGTTTTTAGAGAATTGTTTTAACAAATGTTCGCTAGACAACCCTTTACTCGGGTAAAACCCCGGGCGAAGCCGAGTACGTTTTATAAGTTTAAAGAGAATTGTTTTAACAAATGTTCGTTAGACAAACATTCACTCGGGTAAAACCCGGGCGAAGCCGGGCACATCCGCTAGTTAGAGAATATGAAGAGGGCTACATATGCTACTTGAACCAATCAATCAAAAACCTTTATGTCAAATTTCAGGATTTTTCATTGAAGCTTTCTCACAACAATACCACTTTGCCAGAAAAAAAGAACAGAAAGTGTTCAAGGAAGATGCAAGAATACATTTTAAATGCGGTCAAACAACAAATAATCCAGCGCTATGTCAAGATTTTAAATATGGGCAGTGAAATAAATTGGCGAACTATGAAACAAGTTAAATTGAAGCTAAACAAATAAACCAAAAGATTTTACCATTTAACCTCCGAATTTTCGTTATCTAATACATACTTATATGAATATCACTATTCTTCACAAATGAAGCTGTTAAACGATTTACCGAATCTCGTTTAATGTATAAAGTATCAGTCGGCGTATGTCCAGAAACTTGCTGAACTTGATGTCAAGGTTTCTTTAATGGCAATTTTCCTTCACTGCGGTGTACATAACCGAATGATTCTACAGATATTTGATAGTGGTTCACGGGCGGTGTATATGTTAATATGTTCGCGATTATTTTCCCAAATGCGTTCAGAATTCTTTAGATATATATTTTTTGTAATACTTGAGAAGTGTGACCATTTTTTGTTGTCGCTCTTCAAATAAAGCATCATTCTGGCATCGAGTTTAGAGACATTATAAAAATAATATTTATGTAATTGAATGTACAAGAGAGTCACAGAGGTCCATAGTTGAATATTGCGTTGTTATCCAAGACGAGGCAAGATTAACTAAGCATTAGTTTATTTCCTATTATAATAATTTATATACAAGTCAAAAGAGATCACTAGCAGAGTATTATTCCTTTTGGTTTCCAGAGCTCAACAATCTATGAGCCTAATACTCTGCACATCTCCTCCCTTAACTTTACAGGAGCCTTCGAGGTATCTTGTATGCACGGCTGACATTGAAGGGAGGCTCTTCTCTGGATCCTGGTCTTGGTTGTCCCTCTGCATCCTTCCATCTCTTGTAGATGAGGCCGTTGGTGTAGGGCAATCCTCCTCGGTCTCTTGCTCCTGGTCATCCTTGCATCTCCTTGAGAGCCAGGTTGATGTCGAAGTGGGGGTCTCCTCATTTCTCTGCTCCTGGCGCTTTCCAGGGGCATCGTCCTATATGCTTGAAGAGTCAGATAGCAATCTTCTTCTTTCTTCTTGGACTTGGGCTTCTTAGATTTCTTCTTGGGAGGTTCTTCAGCTTCTACTTCCTCCTCCTCACTGTCTTCAGCTTGCTTCCTCTTCTGGGGAGTCTCTTCCTCCTCATTGTCAGAGGACTCCTCCTCATCTCCGGACTCTTGAGTTCCAGATTTGGGGCAGTCGTCCTTCTTATGGCCAAACTCCCCACAGGTGTAGCAAGCCTTCTTGGACTTGCGCTGGTTCTCCTCCTGTCCTCCATCTTCAGCCGTGTTGTTGGTACACTCATATTTACGGTGGCCAACTTCTCCGCAGTTGTAGCAGGTGTTGTTGCTGCCTCCATCACGGCTCTGTTCACGGCCACGTCCACCACCACGGGCAGGTTTGGTACATTCAAACTTGCGGTGGCCATCTTCCCCGCAGTTGTAGCAGCCTCTGTTATCTCCACTTCCGAGTCTACCACGCTGTCCGCCGCGGCCTCCTGATGATAATTGCTGAATCATTCTCACAATGTTTAATTTTTCACTTGTCTCCGCAGAGAGAAGTGGCTGCTTTAGTTTATCAACAATGTATATTTTCGAGTTTAAGTGCTGGCCTTTATTTTGAAGTTTTACGTGGATCATTCCAACTGTTTCCAAGGGTATTCCATTTGGACCTTGTAATATTTTATCAGATTTTTTCCAGTTTTATTCTTTGGAAACTTTGATAATAATATTGTAGGGGGAGCACGTTGACATCAGCTCCAGTCTCAATTTTAAAATTAATTTGTCTATTATTTACCTTAATTGGTACTATCCATTTCTTGGAATTATCTTCTACAGATCCCAAAAAAAGCTATCTCTGATTTTATTTCATTTATGGCTTCTGATCTACATACTTTGGCATAATGGCCCTTTTTCTTGCATTTACTACAATACGAGTTCATAGCTGGACAATTTTTCCAATCATGATTATTTGAATTGCCACACCTGGTGCATCCATGTGATGACCCTCCCAACTGGTTTGACTTGAATTGTCTTATTTTTGGTTCGTGCCTTTTTGTTTCTTTTATGTGATTAGGCATTTTCTTTATTTGATCTATAGAATCTTGTTGGTAAAGGCTAGACTGCTGTTCTTTGACACTTTCTAATTGCTTTGCCATTAGTGTGGCTTTTACTAAGGTCAAGTCTGTATCAAGTTGCATTCTTTCAGATAATGCTCTATCCCTTACTCCAACAACTATCCTATCCCTAATCAACTCATCATGTAACATCCCAAAATTGCAGCGCTCAGCTAGGCTATGGAGTGCTGTGATAAATTCATTCACCTTTTCCCCTTCCTGCTGACATCTTTGATTAAATCTTGCCCTTTTATAAATTATATTACGTCTTGGAATAAAGTGACTTTCAAAGCATTCAATAACTTTATTATAATTTTCTAGTTGGTCACTTGCTATTTTACATGACAACAAAATGTCATCTGCATTATCACCCATGCAGTACACGAGCATATATATATATCAACATATATAGTCACGACCGTCATGGGTCGGCTGGCCGGCCGGCCGGTTCTGTCACGGATGCGCGCGCATCATCATTATGATCATTATCATTATCTAATGATAATAATAATAATAATAATAATTATTATATTATATTATTATTATCAACATATATAGTCACGACCGTCATGGGCGGCCGGTTCTGTCACGGATGCGCGCGCACAGGGAGGTCACGTGCTTAGGCCGGCAGCCAACGGGCGCGCGCCGCCGGCATTACGTCATAGATTATATGAGATTATAGTAGATTATAAACACAAAGTAATAAGACCAAATCTAATGATATGGTACAATTTGGATTATAAATTATTCTGATATTTTGTATTTTGATCATTCAATGTATTCTTAAACGTTGTCAATCATGTTTTAAAAAAAGCTTTTATACTACAGAAATTCGGGTAACATCAATAAAGAGGGATTTGAAAAAAATTGAAACTACTATTATTATATCATTCAAATAATATTATATAGGTTTAAAAGTGATAGAGAGATTGAATATACTTTTATTGTGGAAATGGAAATATCTTTATTTACGGGGCTGCTAACCAAAATGGATGATTTTTGAGCCCCAATGGCCGCGTAAAGCGGAATATATACAAAGCACCAGGCTGGAGAGGCTAGAGACAGGATCTCCGTCAGGGAAGAGGCATCCCTATATATATTCACGACCGTCATGGGCCGGCTGGCCGGCCGGCCGGCCGGTTCTGTCACGGATGCGCGCGCATCATCATTATGATCATTATCATTATCTAATGATAATAAATAATAATAATTATTATTATTATATTATTATTATATCCATCCTATCAACATATATAGTCACGACCGTCATGGGCCGGCCGGTCGGTTCTGTCACGGATGCGCGCGCATCATCATTATGATCATTATCATTATTTAATGATAATAATAATAATAATAAAAATTTATTATTATTATTATTATTATATTATTATTATTATTATACCATCCTTTAATAATATAGTCACGACCGTCATGGCCGGCCGGGTTCTGTCACGGATGCGCGCGCACAGGGAGGTCGCGTGCTCGCCGGCAGCCAACGGGCGCGCGCCGCCGGCATTACGTCATAGATTATAAACACAAGGTAATAAGGCCAAATAAAAACATAGTGTGTGATAAGGCACAATTTGGATTATCTACTTATATAATTGCCTTATTCTCTCTGTGTGAAGTTCACTGTGTGAAGTTCACGGATAGATTTTGGTCAGAATGGATAAAATAAAAAAAGTGTCAAGGGATGGGAATCGAACCCACGACCTTCCGCTTACCGGGCTTACCTAGGCTACCCTGGACATATTTTCCGTTCACACTTTTATTTTTATATTTTCAAGACACACACAGTTTGGGGCGGGACGTTTCACAAGAGAGACATCCACGGCGCCCAATTTATAATGTTAACGAATAGTATTTTAATTAAAACATTTTTAAAATATATACGCACTCGGGTAAAACCCGGGCGTTGCCCGGGCCATTCGTCTAGTATATAATATATGGGGGTCGGTGGAAGGCTGGGGTAAACCGTTTGGTTTTCGACCACTAGGACCCGGGTTCGATTTCCGCATTGGGCACTTTTTTCTGTTTAAAAAAAAAAATGCTCCAATGGCCCCCGATTCTTGCAAAAGTCCCAACCCCACCAGCGAGTGCAAGTAACCAAACGGGGCTCTGGCATTTGTAAGTGCAAAGTCGAACTGCTTTTCACATGTGTAGATATGTGGTGCGCTTACAGTAAAAGAAGTCGCTAACTACCCACCATGATTATCATGGCCTGTACCACGTGTACTAGGGATAAGCAAAAAAAAAAAACACGAGCATATTAACTTGCTCATTTTCTGGGTTATTAATTAACCCGCTTGCCTGCCTAAAACGTTCAAATCTCCTAATCCATTTTGGCCAATCACCTGGATTTGAAAAATTAAAAGGATCTGGGGCTACACAATTATAATTTTGGGACATTATAAAGATTTACTTATAATATGAGCCCCTCAATGCACAGTTAACTCTCATAAAGTTTGCTTGATGTCAAGTTTCAAATTTTCTTCGAACAACGACTTTCTTTATGAATTCAGTTTACCGCTTCTAAGCTTGCTTGATGTCGAATTTCAAATTTTCTTCGAACAACGACTTTCTTTATGAATTCAGTTTACTGCTTCTAAGCTTGCTTGATGTCGAATTTCAAATTTTCTTCGAACAACGACCTTCTTATGAATTCAGTTTACCGCTGCCACCATGCGTTGTTATCCAAGACGAGGCAAGATTAACTAAGCATTAGTTTATTTCCTATTATAATAATTTATATACAAGTCAAAGAGATCACTAGCAGAGTATTATTCCTTTTGGTTTCCAGAGCTCAACAATCTATGAGCCTAATACTCTGCACAAATATCTTGTCACAGAGTCCTCTTGATCTTAGTTGAACTTCACAGATTTATGTTTCTTAGCCACTTGAGCACGGCTGGTAAGGTGATGAAACTGACCTGGTTTGTGTAACTAATGACAGAACATCCCCGAGCATTAGTAGATTGACTAGAGCTTTCAAATGAGATTCATTCTCTCATCTTGGATTATTTCGTGTTCTATTATTTAAGGATTATATTGAAATTAATATACTTGTGTGCACCTATAAGCATTTTTTCCTAAGTAGTAAGACCCCTACTGCTGGAATGCCTACTCTTATTTAGCGCTAGACAACAGACAGTAAATAATGTTGTAGATCTATATGAATTTGTAAATAGTAGAGAGAATTGTCACAGATTTAACCATTTTTGTAAATATATTTATGATTATCTTTCTAATCTGAAAAATAATCATGTTCCTAATATATTGTGACGAAGAAATAATTTATTATTTAATTTAATATTATTCAATGAAAATATATTCAACAGATTATAAAATATATATTAATCTGTATTTGTGAAATCATCTTTAAAATATTTCTTTGCTTGCTTGCTTAAGATTCTCTAGCTGTAAATAGTTTTGGGCTGACCTGTTAATAATTGTCGACTCGTCGCTGTGACGTCATCAATAAATACTTTTACATCTTAGGATATTTCAAGGCTTGATTTCTATGCTACAATATATTACTAGACGAATGGCCCGGGCAACGCCGGGTTTTACCCAGTGAACTTCACACATAGAGAATAAGGCAATTATATAAGTAGATAATCCAAATTGTGCCTTATCAAACACTATTTTTTATTTGGCCTTATTACTTTGTAAAACTATTTTAGAGGCGTAATATTCTTTTTAAAATAAAACAATTTCTACTGTCCTTACTGCGATGGAAAAATTAAAGGGAGGGCCTGGCTCATCAGTGGTGAACCCTCCCATTAATGATCATAATGATGATGCGCGCGCATCCGTGACAGAACCCATGACGGTCGTGACTATATATGTTGATGGATGGATAATAATAATATATTAATAATAATAATAATAATTATTATTATTATTATCATTAGATAATGATAATGATCATAATGATGATGCGCGCGCATCCGTGACAGAACCCATGACGGTCGTGACTATATATGTTGATGGATGGATAATAATAATAATATATTAATAATAATAATAATTATTATTATTATCATTAGATAATGATATAATGATCATAATGATGATGCCGCGCATCCGTGACAGAACTGGCCGGCCGGCCAGCCGGCCCATGACGGTCGTGACTATATATAGGGACTAGACGAATGGCCCGGGCAACGCCCGGGTTTTAACCCGAGTGCGTATATATTTTAAAAATGTTTTTAATTAAAATACTATTCGTTACAATTATAAATTGGCGCCGTGGATGTCTCTCTTGTGAAACGTCCCGCCCCAAACTGTGTGGTCTTGAAAATATAAAAATAAAAATGTGAACGGAAAATATGTCCAGGGTAGCCTAGTGGTCATGGCATCTGCCCGGTAAGAGGAAGGTCGTGGGTTCGATTCCCATCCCTTGACACTTTTTTATTTTATCCATTCTGACCAAAATCTATCCGTGAACTTCACACAGAGAGAATAAGGCAATTATATAAGTAGATAATCCAAATTGTGCTTATCACACACTATTTTTTTATTTGGCCTATTACATTGTGTTTATAATCTATGACGTAATGCCGGCGGCGCGCGCCCGTTGGCTGCCGGCGAGCACGTGACCTCCCTGTGCGCGCATCCGTGACAGAACCGGCCCATGACGTCGTGACTATATATGGATAATAATATAATAAATAATAATAATAAATAATTATTATTATTATTATTAATTAATTATTATTATCATTAGATAATGATAATGATCATAATGATGATGCGCGCGCATCCGTGACAGAACCGGCCCATGACGGTCGTGACTATATATAGGGATATACGAATGACCCGGGCAACGCCCGGGTTTTACCCAATTAAATGCTTTTATTCAAATACTATTCGTTACAATTATAAATTGGCGCCGTGGATGTCATTCTTGTATAATATATAAATGAGTTTTAAAATTTGTAAAAAAAAAAATGCATCGGCCGGAATCGAACCCGGGCCGCCCGCGTGGCAGGCGAGCATTCTACCTGAACCACCGATGGTTATGAAATTCCCATCCGTGAGCTTCAGACAAACAAACAGACAGAATAAGGCAAATATAAGTAGATATATAGATAATCCAAATTGCACCTTATCATTAGATTAGGTCTTATTACCTTCTAATCTATAATCCAAATTGTGCCTTATCATTAGATTTGGTCTTATTACCTTCTGTTTCTAATATATTTCCAAATTGTGCCTTATCATTAGATTTGGTCTTATTACCTTCTGTTTATAATCTATAATCCAAATTGTACCTTATCATAGATTTGGTCTTATACCTTCTGCATCTAATCTATTCCAAATATTGCCTTATCATTAGATTTGGTCTTATTACCTTGTGTTTATAATCAATATTCCAAATGTACCTATATTGGTTATCAGTAGATTTGGTCTTATTACCTTCTAATCTATAATCCAAATTATTTGGATAATGATAATGATCATAATGATGATGCGCGCGCATCCGTGACAGAACCGGCCGGCCGGCCGGCCATGACGGTCGTGACTATATATGTTGATGGATAATAATAATATAATAATAATATAATAATTATTATTATTATTATTATTAACATTAGATAATGATAATGATCATATTGATGATGCGCGCGCATCCGTGACAGAACCGGCCGGCCGGCCGGCCCATGACGGTCGTGACTATATATGTTGATAATAATAATTTAATAATAATAATAATAATAATTATTATATTATTATTATCATTCATGATGATATCTTTCTTATCCAATCATTTTATAAATATGCCGATAGAAAGGGAAGGCAGGAGAAATTCTCGGCCTAAAATCCAAGAAGAATACCGAAAAAGCCGATTTGGACGCGCAATAAATCTTGGTACTCTAAGAATAAAGGTTTACAAGCTTATCAAGGACGAAAGATACATAGATATCGTCATTGAATACAGAGGGACATCCAACGGATCTGCACCTGTTGTAGCCAAAGCCAGGAAGAAGACGAAAGAGAAAGTACCTCAAATGTTCCAGACAACGGCGAGCAAACCATTGACAGTAGAACTTGCGATAGTGAAATCACCAATAACCAAATAGGCCAAGAGGAAGGTGAGAGAACAAACGAAAGGGAAGTAGGGATTCATCAGAACTAGTACGCCAACCAGATAAGGAAAAAGAAACAAATGAAGAGGCAAACAGCGATAACCCAGTAAACATAGAATTGCGGCTGAGAGTAACAAGGGCAATGGAGAAAGCGACAGAAGAATGCTCGAACAAACCAGTTAATGAGTGGACATCGACGTTCAAAATCCCATACGTAAAATATAAAAAGCATATTCTAGAGGAAATTAACAATTACATTGAGGAAAACTAATGGGAATCTGAACTTGGAAAAAATCAGCAAAATTATTTATGCCGCGCAAATGCATATGAACAGTTAACCAAAAAGCCGCAAAGAGCGGGGACTGGAAATATACATTGAACAAATCAATCCAAGAGAAAGAAAATATGATGAAAATAATTGAAAAACGAATAGAATCTGGAAAAATGAACAGCAAAGAAAACCACATGGTAAAACAAGTAGCCAAGAAATATAGAAGCGACCCCAGGAAAATATCAGATTTAAAAATAGTTCAAGAAAAAATAAACCAGAAATAAAAGTAATACAGAAAAGAATAGAGGTATCAGAAAAAAGAAGTGAATTTAATAAGACAAATTATATGTTTGAACTGAATAGGGGAGCATTTTACAGAAAATTAAAGCCACAAAAAGCAAATGAAGGCCCATTAATGAAGAGATTTAAACAAATTTCTGGTCCAAAACTTGGGCGAAGAATCAAGACCCGATATTCCCGGAATACCTCATCCAGAATATTGAGAAAACAAACAAACCTATCGAGCAAATAGAAATAACAAAAGAAGAATTCGAGGAAACATTGAAAAATTTGCCAAATTGGAAAGCAGGCGGTATAGATAAAATTTATAATTTCTTTATTAAAAAATTGACCCCGCTACACGAAGATCTATATAAAGCCTTGTTCAAGCTATAAGGAATCCAGAAACAATTCCAGATTGGATGTTTACTGCAAAAACCTTCTTGTTTCCTAAAGGAGGAGAGAACACCCCCAGCAACTACCGCCCCATAAGTTGCATGAGCAACCTGTACAAATAAACACGCGGATATATATCTAGAAAGCTGAACAAATACATAGATAAGGAACGATATCTGTCTATCAATCAATAGGAACGACGCAGCGAACTCAAGGCGCCAAGGAACAGGTCATATTAAACAAAGCTATATGCAAAGAACACGCAAATAAACTGAAAACCATGTGGATCGACATAGCGAGAGCTTTTGACAGCATCGACCACAAATACTTGCTTAAGATATTGGAAACATCAAGAGTTCCAAAAGAAATTCAACAATTCGCAAAAATTGCCCTAGACAAATGGCAAGCACAGTTTGTACTATGGCAAGCAGTTGCCTCAAAACAGTGAAAATAGAAAGAGGAATATTGCAGGAGATGGGCTATCACACTCTATTCTTCGTCATGTGCCTCGAGCCGATAACAAGGGAGCTCAACAAAGAAGACAGTCCCCAAGTGGAGATGAGAGTGGAGAGGAAAAAATAAATAAATCACCTATTGTTTATAAAAGACATAAAAATAATTTTCCAATAGCGACAAGGATCTTGAGCTCTTAGCGAACAAGACAACTCAGCTTTTGAATAATATAGGCTTCAAAATCAACCGACAAAAACAGCGACAAACTCCACAGAAATTCAGGAATTTGGGACACTGGCAGAAAAAGAAACATATAAATATTTAGGTGTTCTAGAGGAAACACATCGCAGTCGTCCCAGAAAATAAAGAGAGAATAAAAAGAGAATAGTATCCAGAATGGAATCTTTAGCGGAAACCAAGCTGAACGCAAAAAACCTCTTTCGCTGCTTCAACGAATTTTCGCTCTCCTCATAAACTACTACTTGGAATCGTGAGTTTAGTGAGCGAGAACTATAAATGTTCCAAAAGGTGAGAACAACGCTGAGCAAATTCAAAATCCATCTTAAACCAGCAAATAAAGAAAGATTATATCTTCAACGCGAAGAAATGGGAAGAGGATTGGTGAACTTGGTCCAAAAAAACGAAAGAATTTCTGCTAAGCACTACAAGTATATATTTTGGGGGGAGACAACAAAAAAGAAGGAAGCCATTAAAGCGTGTGAACAGGGCGAAAACACAATGTTCACGCACATCCAACTAATTATAGAAAACAAGTACAAAATAGAGGCCCAAAACATCACAATGAAAACTCTGAAAGAAAAACAGATTGAAAATCTAAGAGAAATGCATTGGCCAGAAAATAATCCACAGAAACATTCTTTAAAAATGAAGACCAACCGCTATTGGACATGATAGAATCCTCACTTGGCTCAAAACGGGAAACAACACACCACAAAATGAATGGATTCTACATGTTCATACAAGATAGAAACGTGTTCCCGAAGGATAAGAACCTGAAATGCCCTCACTGTGAAAAGGTACAGAGACGGTGGACACCTTGCTACAAACTGTGGAAGATTGCTTCCTTACAGACTACACTGAGAGGCATAATGAAGTGGTGAGATGCGTCCACTTCAACTTGGCAAGAAAATATAATTTCACAGAGAACAAGAAGATAAAACTCCACAAAATAACGACTAAAGATTGAAAATTCATACGCCAAGATAATAACGGATCCTGCCAATGATAAGCGATTCAATATCAGAGCTAACAAACCTGATATAATAGTATATGACAAAATAAAAAAAAGACATAACAATCAAGAGATAGGGGTTACCTCCCAAGACAAATCCAAACTACGGAGCTGACAAAGAAAAGAAATACACAGCTACTGGCGAGGGAAATGGCCCAAACTGAAAAAATGCCCGTAAAAGTAGTGCCGATAGTCTTAACATGGGATGGAATAGTAACCAAATAAACAAACAATACAGGAAGAAAACATAAGAAAAAGGGACTTTGCTAAAGTCAATCCCTGGTGCTAAAAAAGACGATGGAAATTATCTCAACAGAAAAGAAGAACGAACCTTTACGATAAGTTACGAGAAATAAAGAAAGGAAGCGTGGATAGATTGTTGGAACGATGTAGGGAGCTGCATGTGATGACGATGGAAGGTGGAACACCGGACATGGAGCACAGGGATACGACGACCATAGAAGAGATCCAGGAGAACGACCTAGGCAGATGACAGGAGACCTGACAGACAAGAATGGATCAAGGCCAGGGACCATCTTATCGAGGAGCCACTAGTAGAGGCCATAGAAAGACTGCTGGAGAGCTGCAGGACATCAGGGGACCATTAACGGCAAGGGCCACAGCACTGACCAGGAGTCATGATAGCAAATGTAAATATCTTTTTTACTTTTACTGTTGTCATTTATTGAAGTTGTAAATAAAAATATGTAAATAGACTGACCATTCGCTACACTTTTTAGAGAAAAACTTGTAACCTT
>CP092867.1:78502682-78595369 GCA_030710605.1 Cordylochernes scorpioides
CGCGTGGCAGGCGAGCATTCTACCACTGAACCACCGATGCTTTAAAAAATGGCCATATTTAGGTATTCATTCCATTCCGGATTAGTCCGGGTAAAAAAAAGTTCTTCAAATGAAAAAAAGAAATAGCCAAAAATACTAATCAAAATGCAGCCGAAAATTTTCCTCAGGTTTATAAAAAGCGACATGCAAAATTTGGTACCAATTGGTTCAGTAGTTTTTGAGTTTATCGCGAAACAGACAGACAGACAGAAATTGACTTTTATATATATATATAGAGATATAGAGATTTACTCTTCATTGTTGGCTTTTTATCTTACATTCATTCTTCATTGTTGGCTTTTTATATTACATTCACTCTTCATTGTTGGCTTTTTATCTTACATTCACTCTGTTGGCTTTTTATATTACATTTACTCTTCATTGTTGGCTTTTTATCTTACATTCACTCTTCATTGTTGGCTTTTTATATTATATTTACTATTCATTGTTGGCTTTTTATCTTACATTCATTCTTCATTGTTGGCTTTTTATATTACATTAACTCTTCATTGTTGGCTTTTTATGTTACATTCACTCTTCATTGTTGGCTTTTTATCTTACATTCATTCTTCATTGTTGGCTTTTTATATTACATTCACTCTTCATTGTTGGCTTTTTATCTTACATTCATTCTTCATTGTTGGATTTTTATATTACATTCACTCTCATTGTTGGCTTTTTATCTAAAATTCACTCTGTTGGCTTTTTATATTACATTTACTCTTCATTGTTGGCTTTTTATCTTACATTCACTCTTCATTGTTGGCTTTTTATATTATATTTACTCTTATTTGTTGGCTTTTTATCTTACATTCATTCTTCATTGTTGCCTTTTTATATTACATTTACTTTTCATTGTTGGCTTTTTATCTTACATTCACTTTTCATTGTTGGCTTTTTATCTTACATTCATTCTTCATTGTTGGCTTTTTATATTACATTCACCCTTCATTGTTGGCTTTTTATCTTACATTCATTCTTCATTGTTGGCTTTTTATATTACATTCACTCTTCATTGTTGGCTTTTTATCTTACATTCACTCTGTTGGCTTTTTATATTACATTTACTCTTCATTGTTGGCTTTTTATCTTACATTCACTCTTCATTGTTGGCTTTTTATATTATATTCACTCTTCATTGTTGGCTTTTTATCTTACATTCATTCTTCATTGTTGGCTTTTTATATTATATTTACTCTTCATTGTTGGCTTTTTATCTTACATTCATTCTTCATTGTTGGCTTTTTATATTACATTTACTATTCATTGTTGGCTTTTTATCTTACATTCACTCTTCATTGTTGGCTTTTTATCTTACATTCATTCTTCATTGTTGGCTTTTTATATTACATTCACTCTTCATTGTTGGCTTTTTATATCATATACGAATGACCCGGGCAACGCCCGGGTTTTACCCGATTAAATGCTTTTATTCAAATACTATTCGTTACAATTATAAATTGGCGCCGTGGATGTCATTCTTGTATAATATATAAATGAGTTTTAAAAATTGTAAAAAAAAAAAAATGCATCGGCCGGGAATCGAACCCGGGCCGCCCGCGTGGCAGGCGAGCATTCTACCACTGAACCACCGATGGTTATGAAAAATCCCATCCGTGAGCTTCAGACAAACAGACAAACAGACAGAATAAGGCAAATATATAAGTAGATGCGTTTAAATATATTTTTGAAACACATAATTTTTTGAAAACCTTTATTATATTTTAAATAAGATATTGTCACTTTTGTGAATTTGATAATTAATTATTTCTTTTTTCTCAATGAATTATATATATATTAAATTAAAATTTCATTTTTGTTATCACCATCATATACAATGTAATTTTTTTATATAAATAAACGAAAATAAACAACAACAATTAGGGGCTCAAAAATCATTTATTATGGTTCGCAGCTCCATAAATAAATATATTTTCACAACAACAATTAAATTTGCATCATCATTTTTATAAAACAACAGCAAATTAAATTAATAATTAAAAAATATATTTTAACAGAACATTTTAACATTTAACACAGAAACGTTACAATTTTTTCTTTAAATATATATTAATATTGAAATGCCAAGTTTTTTTACGTCATTGGAATATTATATTACTAAATTCTCAAATTAAATTTATTATACTTGGAAAACATTTTAAGCATTGTTACAATTTATAAATATAATTTCTCCAGATGCCGCTAGAGGCGCTGCTTGCGAGTGAAAGTAGAAAATTTGCAAATAAAATTGCAAAGAATATATTTTTCAAATCAAATTCAAACCAGAAATCTTCCCATTAGTATAGTAAATAACTTCCTAAAGTTTCACGGCGATTGGATAATCTTACCTTTTAAAAACATTCATCGTGTGAACAAACTAACACTCATCGTGTAAACAAACCACGTGTTAATTATTAACCAATCAAATTCATTTATCGTCGCGACCAGTGCTGCGCCCAAGCGGTAAAAGGCTGGAACTAACGCTTTTTGGTTTTTTATTTAAAAAAAAAAGCACATTAACTTTTTTAGTCTTTTGAATAGCCTATATGTTAAACAAATTCTCAGCTACCTACATGCGAAATTTCGTGAAGATATATTCTGTAGATTTTGCGCAACGCGATAACAAACATCGTTTTAGATTTCAATTTTATAGATATACTAGCGGATGTGTACCCGGCTTCGCCCGGGTTTTATCCGAGTGAAAGTTTGCCTAACGAATATTATTGATAATAATATTGGGAACACACAGAATATTATTATAATATAATTCGTTATGTCATATATTTATATAATATATGAAATTTATTTTTCGAGCAAACATATCCACTCTCTATTGAATAGATTTTTAAAAAGATATACATAAATAAAAATATCTCGAGATATACTACATGATCTTAGCCAAAAGGCCGAGAAACGATATTTTATATATAGAGATGACCTGGCTTCGTGTGCCTTCTGCTCGAGTGAATGTTTCGCTGGTAGAATTTTGTTCCTGCCTACTATTAATCATTATCTGGCTTTACCTGTGGCCTGCTTTAGTGAATATTCCCCAAAAGAATTTTTTAATGCAATCAAGCATGATACGGAAATATTGTCATCATCATTTCTGACTAAAAAAATATTGTTGCTCAGTACTTGGTTAAATATAATTTTTATTGGTTAAAGTGCGACAAAAAAAAAACTCTTCCAGATTTAACTCTCTGTCCTGTTCAAATTTCAGCGAGATTAGTTACATATTGAGGGCGTGCATAGCCGACAAACATATATATATATATGTTCCCGTCTTCGCCCCAAGTAAAAGTTTGCTTAACAAACATTTGTTAAAACGATTCTAGCAAACATCCAATCCCTACTGAATCTATACTTGTCTACCTTCTCGATAATATTTTCCCGGTCCCTTGAAAAATACTTGATAAGTTGAAAAAAATCAGTATTAATTGGTCCACTCGGTAATTTGAAGTTGAAGGAATAGTATCTTGCCACAAACGAAGATTTGTAAATAACTGTATTTAGCGAATGTACCCGGCTTCGCAAAGTTTTTATCCGAGTAAAAGTTTGTGCCTAACAACATTTGTTAAAACGATTCTAGAAAACATCCAATCCACCTATATATTGATTTATAAACTATATAAATATAAATATGGTTATATGCGTTTAAATATATTTTTGAAACACATAATTTTTTAAAAATATTTATTATATTTTAATTAAGATATTGTCACTTTTGTGATTTGATAATTAATTATTTCTTTTTTCTCAATGAATTATATATATTAATTAAAAATTTCATTTTGTTATCATCATCACATACAATGTAATTTTTTTATATAAACAAACGATAATAAACAACAACAACTGTACGCTCCAGGAACTTGGGTTACTTAAATAAATAATAAAATAAACAACAACAATTAGGGGTTCAAAAATCATTTATTATGGTTAGCAGCTCCGTAAATAAAGATATTTTCACAACAACAATTAAAGTTGCATCATCATTTTTATAAAACAACAGCAAATTAAATTAACAATGTAAAAATATATTTCAACATTACATTTTAACATTTAACACAAAATCGTAACAAATTTTTCTTTAAATATATATTAATATTGAAATGCCAAGTATTTTTTACGTCATTGGAATATTATATTACCAAATTCTCAAATGAAATTTATTATACTTGGAAAACATTTTAAGCATTGTTACAATTTATAAATATAATTTCACCAGACGCCGCTAGAGGCGCTGCTTGCGAGTGAAAGTAGAAAATTTACAAATAAAATTGCAAAGAATATTTATTTCAAATCAAATTCAAACCAGAAATCTTCCCAGTAGTATAGTAAATAACTTCCTAAAGTTTCACGACGATTGGATAATCTTACCTTTTAAAAACATTCATCGTGTGAACAAACTAACATTCATTGTGTAAACAAACCACGTGTTAATTATTAACCAATCAAATTCATTTATCGTCGCGACCAGTGCTGCGCCCAAGCGGTAAAAGACTGGAACTAACGCTTTTTGGTTTTTTATTTAAAAAAAAAGTCATTCACTTTTTTAGTTTTTTGAATAGCCTATATGTTAAACGGAATCTTCAGCTACCTACATGCGAAATTCCATAATGATTGAGTCAGTAGATTTTGCGTGAAGCGATAATAAACATCGATTTTGCATTTCATTTTTATAGATATAAAGAAAGAAAGATAAAGAAAGAAAGAAAGATAAAGATAAAGAAATAAATAAAAGGAAAGGAAAGGAAGGAAAGGAAGGATTGAAATGCCAAGTATTTTTTACGTCATTGGAATATTACTAAATTCTCAAATTAAATTTATTATACTTGGAAAACATTTTAAGCATTGTTACAATTTATAAATATAATTTCACCAGACACCGCTAGAGGCGCTGCTTGCGAGTGAAAGTAGAAAATTTGCAAATAAAATTGCAAAGAATATTTATTTCAAATCAAATTCAAACCAGAAATCTTCCCAGTAGTATTGTAAATAACTTCCTAAAGTTTCACGGCGATTGGATGATCTTACCTTTTAAAAACATTCATCGTGTGAACAAACTAACATTCATCGTGTAAACAAACCACGTGTTAATTATTAACCAATCAAATTCATTTATCGTCGCGACCAGTGCTGCGCCCAAGCGGTAAAAGGCTGGAACTGACGCTTTTTGGTTTTTTATTTTAAAAAAAAAGCACATTAACTTTTTTAGTTTTTTGAATAGCCTATATGTTAAACGAAATCTTCAGCTACCTACATGCGAAATTTCATAATGATTGAGTCAGTAGATTTTGCGTGAAGCGTTAACAAACATCGATTTCGCATTTCATTTTTATAGATATAAGGAAGGAAGGAAGGATATATTATATTATATTATATATATATAATACTAGCGGACGTACCGGGCTTCGCCCAGGTTTACCCGAGTAAAGGTTTGTCTAATGAATCTCTCGATAAAGTGAACATTTTTTCCCGGTCCCTTGAAAAATACTCGATAAGTTTAATAAAATCAATATTAATTGGTTCCATCGGTGATTGGAAGTTAAAGGAATAATATCTTTCCTTGGAATTGTATCATTATTCTTGTATGGATGCACCCGGCTTCGCCCAGGTTTTACCCGAGTAAAGGTTTGTCTAACGAATCTCTCAATAAAGTGAACATTTTTTCCCGGTCCCTTGAAAAATACTCCTTAAGTTGAATAAAATCAATATTAATTGGTTCCCTCGGCAATTGGAAGTTAAATGAATAGTATCTTGCCTTGGAATTGTATCATTATTCTTGTCTCAAATAAATTGCTGTGTCATCCTGAATTTTGTCTTTCCTAATTTTCTACATTACAAAATCATCGTATCATCATGATAATATTTAGAGCAGATTGTTGAATTATAACAGATAAATTAGAATATTTATCTTGATTATTTTAAAGCGAAAAGTTATTTCAAAAATTTTATTTGCTAGAAACCTTCCCAGTACTATACTAAATAACTTCCCAAAGTTTCATGGCGTTCCAATGAGTGGTTTGTTCAGGCATAAAGGACAGACAGACACACACACACATACATTCATTTTTATATATATAGATAAATGAGTTTTAAAAATTGTGAAAAAGAAAAAATGCATCGGCTGGGAATCGAACCCGGGCCGCCTGCGTGGTAGGCGAGCATTCTACCACTGAACTACCGATGCTTATAAAAATGGCCATATTTGGGTATTCATTCCATTCCGGATTACTCCGCGTGAAAAAAAAGTTCTTCAAATGAAAAAAATAAATAGCCAAAATACTCATCAAAATGTAGCCGAAATTTTTTCTCAGGTTTATAAAAAGCGACATGCAAAATTTGGTACCAATTGGTTCAGTAGTTTTTGAGTTTATCGCGAAACAGACAGACATTGACTTTTATATATATATATATATATATATATATATATATATATATAAAGCATTTAATCGGGTAAAACTCGGGCGTTGCCCGGGTCATTCGGGCTAGTATTATACAAATATATAATGTTACGAATATTATTATCATTATTATCATAATATTCTGTGTGTTCCGGAATATTACGCCCGAGTTTTACCCGATTATATGCTTTTATTCAAATACTATTCGTTACAATTATAAATTGGCGCCGTGGATGTCACTCTTGTGGAACGTCCCGCTCCAAACCTTGTGTCTGAGAAGCGATATTTTTATAGAAAGATGATCTGGCTTTGTATCTTCTGCTCGAATGAATGTTTTTCTGTTAGAATTTTGTTCTTGCATACTAAAAATAAACTGGCTTTACCCGTGGTCTCTGCTTTTTGAAAATGTTCCCGTTATAATTTTGCATCTGATAATCAAACATGATACAGCAATATTGTCATGATCATTTTCTGAAAAAAAATACAGCTATTTTTGTCCAGAACCTTTCAATTTCAAATTTTCTTGGCTAAAAATCCGATAAATATATCTTCCAGATTTTTCTCTATGTCCTGTTGAAACACGTTTTACATGTACATTAGGTCAGCTGATATTACCTTCCATTTTCACCGCTAGAGGCGCTGCTTGCGAGCAAAAGGGCAAATTCGCAAAGCAATTTGCAAATAACTCGAAAAATATTCGGGATAGAGACCTGAAATTTTCACTATAAGTTTTCCAGATTCTACTCTATATACTGTTAAAATTTCAGTCAGATTAGTTACGTATTGTGGACGTGTATAGCCGACATAGGAACAAACACACATACATACATACACTGACTTTTATATAGGGATATAAAATATATTTTTCGAGCAAACACATATCCTCTCTCTTTCTACTGAATAGATTTTTTAAAAAGATATATATGAATAAAAATATCTAGAGATATACTACATGATCTTATCCAAAAGGCCGAGAAACGATATTTTATATATAGAGATGACCTGGCTTCGTGTGTCTTCTGCTCTTCTGAACGTTTCGCTAGTAGATTTTGTTCTTGCCTACTAAAAATTATTATCTGGCTTCGCCCGTGGTCTGCTTTAGTGAATATTCCCTTAAAGAATTTTGTTTATGCCAATCAAGCATGATACAGCAATATTATCGTCATTTCTAACTAAAAAAATATTATTGCTCAGTACTTGGTTAATTATAATTTTCTATGTAAACAAACGATAATTCACAACAACAACAACAATTAAATTTGCATCTTCATTATTATAAAACAACCACAAATTAATTTAATAATGTAAAAATATTTTTTAACATTTAACACAAAAACGTTACAATATTTTATTTAAATATATACTAGCCGAATGACCCGGGCAACGCCCGGGTTTTACCCGATTAAATGCTTTTATTCAAATACTATTCGTTACAATTATAAATTGGCGCCGTGGATGTCATTCTTGTGAAACATACCGCTCCAAACTTTGTGTCTGAGAAGCGATATTTTTATAAAGAGATGATCTGGCTTTGTGTCTTCTGCTCGAATGAATGTTTTTCTGTTAGAATTTTGTTCCTGCATACTAAAAATGAACTGGCTTCACCCGTGGTCTCTGCTTTTTGGAATTTTTCCGATATAATTTTGTATCTGATAATCAAATATGATACAGCAATATTGTCATAATCATTTTCTGACTAAAAAAACAACTATTTTTGCCCAGAACCTGTCAATTTCAAATTTTCTTGGCTAAAAATGCGACAAATATCTCTTCCATATTTTTTTCTATGTCCTGTTAAAACACGTTTTACATGTACATTAGGTCAGCTGATATTACCTCTATCTTCACCGCTAGAGGCGCTGCTTGCGAGCGAAAGGGCAAATTTGCAACTCAAATTTTCAAATAACTCGAAGAATATTCGGGATACAGACCTGAAATATTCACTATAAGTTTTTCCAGATTCTACTAAAATTTCAGTCATATTAGTTAAGTGTTTTTCGTATATTACATAAAAGCATTCCATTCACAAAAGCAAACGATGACAGAATTGATGACTCTGATACTTGTATATTTAAATTAATATTAAAATGCCAAGTTTTTTTACGTCATTGGAATATTATATTACTAAATTCTCAAATTAAATTTATTATACTTGGGACACATTTTAAGCATTGTTACAATTTATAAATATAATTTCACCAGATGCCGCGAGAGGCGCTGCTTCCGAGTGAAAGTAGAAAATTTGCAAATAAAATTGCAAAGAATATTTATTTCAAATAAAATTCAAACCAGAAACCTTCCCAGTAGTATAGTAAATAACTTCCTAAAGTTCACGGCGATTGGATAATGCTACCTTTTGAAAACATTCATCGTGTAAACAAACTAACATTCATTGTGTAAACAAACCACGTGTAAATTATTTATTTTTTATTTTGTTTCATCTCAATTTGCAGGTGTTACATTCGAGCACAGCTCGCGAGTCACCTTGTCCAGATTATTTACACATGGCGAGTTGTAATGCTGGAGTGGCCCCCGAACCTTACAGGAGGGCAGTTGTTGGGTGTTTGGCTGTCAGCTAGCCATTGGGTCCAAGTCGTCGGATTCGGTGGCTGAGGTCACCTTGATTTTGAACAATTTCTTGTATAGTTGGATTTGATGATTTTTGAAATTGCGAGAATAGTCTTGTCGCAGAGTCTTGATAAATCTCTTCTATATTAGGCTGGTTGAGATCTTCTTTGAGAATTTTGTTTGAAAGATTGAATGGGGCTCCTATAGTGATTCGTAAGCAAATCCTCATATGAAGGCATCTATTCTTTTTTTATCCGTAGGTGTGATATATTTGCCCCAGACTGGTAGTGCGTACGTGATGATGGGTAGAATACAGGTTTTGTACAACGTGAATTTATGCTTTGTTGTTAAATTACTTTTAAAATTAAGCAGGCTTGATAGAGATATTTTGGCTATCTTTGCCTTTTCTTATGGTGTTTTGGAAATGTAAGTTAAATTTTAATTTCGAATCCAAAGTGACACCAAGGTACTTGGCATAGTCGGCCCAGCTAATAGTGTTTGAGTTTACTGTCAAGTTGGTTTGTAGGTTGAATTTTTTGTTATCTCTTAGGGGAAAAACTATTGCTTGAGTCTTAGTTGGGTTAATGTCTAGTTTCCACTCATCGCACCATTTGATTATGTCATTTAGGTAATTCTGAAGCTGAGTAACCAATAGGTTGACTGATTTAGAGTTAAATAAATTTGCTGTGTCATCTGCGAAGAGCTTAAGTTTACATTTAGAGTGCAGTGGGATGTCATTAATGTAAATATTGAAAAGGTAGGGTCCGAGGATAGAGCCTTGAGGTACTCCAGTCTGGATTGGCTTTGGTTCAGTTATAAAATTTCCTTGCCTGACTGAAAAAGTCCTGCCCTGTAGATAATTCTGCA
This sequence comes from Cordylochernes scorpioides, assembly GCA_030710605.1. NCBI lineage: Eukaryota > Metazoa > Arthropoda > Arachnida > Pseudoscorpiones > Chernetidae > Cordylochernes > Cordylochernes scorpioides. The sequence goes on from CP092867.1 coordinate 78,512,564, forward strand.
TAAAATTGATAATGTCACTTGGGAACTGGTGTTTTTTGTGAGTTTCTTTATAAGGCCATTATGCCAAACTTTATCAAATGCTTTCGCAAAATCTAGAAAGACAGCACCTACCACTTCCTTGTGGGATCTTCTTATCTGGATGTAGTCCATAACTGCAATGAGTTGGTGAGTTGTTGAATGCCCCCTTCTAAATCCGAATTGCTGCGGGATGATGAAGTTAGAGTTGTCCAAGTAACTCTGAAGTCTACGTAAAATAATTATTTCGTAAATTTTGCCGATGGTGGGGAGGAGGCTGATAGGTTTTAGATCAAGCATGTCAAACTCAAATCCTAACACGGGCCAAATAAAAAAGTAATAAGATTATGTGGGCCGCAAAAAAAAATAAAACAAGTAATTAAATTTTTATAGTAACATTTATGTAGGTTTATTTTAAAAAATACTAATAAGAAAAAAGAAAGTAAAGTTAATATTTTCTCCCTGATATTTGGCATCTCTTTTCTGCTACCATCTTTCCTACTTCGGGGGAAATCTTGTTCGCAGTGATTAATTTTAAAACTGACCCAAGGTGAACGTCAGTAATTCTCGATCTGATTGGATACTTATTTCCTTTCATAAGTGAAAATAACTGCTCGCACCGATAAGTACTTCCAAACATGGACATAATTTCATATGCTAATTTTCGAGTGTTTTCAAATCTGGCTGGCAAATATTTGTAAAATTCAGAAACGCCAACTTCAATGAATTTTGCCTTTAAATCTGAATCGCACTGGATATCTATTACCTCCATTTGCATATGATTAGGTACTGATTCTATATTTATCGAGAAAATCGAAGAAAACAAAGTAAACTTGCCTTCCAAAGATTTGAAATCAGAAAACCTTGTTTCAAATTCATTTCTAAGACTTAAATTTTTTTCCGCATATTTTTGATACGATGCAGTTTCACCTAAACTTGATTTGTACATGTTGCATGTCGGAAAGTGCATTAAATCTTCGTTTTTCAACTGCTTTTCCCAAAGAACTAGCTTACATTTGAATGCATTAACTTGGTCACACATGTTGGCAATGATCTGATCCTTTCCTTGCAGTTTCAAATTTAAATCCGACAAGTGTTCTGTTATGTCAACCATGAAGGAAAAATCTTGCAACCATACTTGATCAGAAAACAAAGTGATGTCTTGATTCTTGGTTATTAAAAACTGACATATTTCTTCTTTCAAGTCCCAAAATTGTTTGAGAACCTTGGAGCATGATAGCCAACGTACCTCGGTATAGTATGATAAACCTGAATATTCGCTTTCTAATTCAGTTAGGAACAGAGAGTACTGTCGCTGATTTAAACCTCGAGATCTTATGAAATTGATGAATTTATCGATAGGTGTCAACACATTTTCCATTTGTATTACCTTCGTACATAATACTTCCTGATGTATAATGCAATGCGTATGATGAATATTGGAACCATCAGAAATTTCACTTAGTTTTTTTCGCAGTAATGCTACGAAACCGTTGGTTTTTCCAGTCATTGAAGGAGCTCCATCTGTTGCTACAGAAGTCAATTTTGATTGAGGTAAATTGTATTTTTGCCGAAGATCATAAACGCAATTAAATATATCTTCTCCTGTAGTAGTGCCATGCATCGGTACTAGTTCCAATAATTCCTCAAAAATGTTGAAATCGTGTCGCAAGCTCGAAAAAAAAAAAAAACAGCTAACTGAGCTACGCCCCCAATGTCCGTACTCTCATCACAGGCAATGGAAAATGCTTCGAAACAAGATGATTTTTCTTTTATCTGATCATTTAAATTTCTGGCCATATCAGTAACTCTTTCCACAACGGTATTTCGAGACAAAGATATTGCTTTAAACGTCTTCACACTTCCAGAACAAACAATTTCTGCAGCTTTAATTAAACATTCCTTGATGAAATCATCTTCAGTAAAAGGTTTTGAGTGTTTAGCTATCATCTCCGATAAAACGTAGCTTGCATGCACCGCCGCTTCACTCTCTTGTGGTACTTTAGTAAACATAAACTGTTGTTATTTCATTCCCAACTTGAACTCTTTTAACTTTTCTTGTCTCATTAAACCTTCGTAGGTATCATATTTTGATTTATGTTGTTCATAATGACGTTTAATGTTATATAATTTTGGTACACTAATAGCATTATTACATATCAAGCAGATGATTTTATCTTTTACTTCAGAGCAAAAATACTCTAATTCCCACTTTTCTTGAAACGTATCTTTAAAAAAAAAATTTTTTTCTAGTACTCCGAAAGAATATTTTCTTTAAACTTTAAGGCACTCAATACTATTTTTTTTTTAATTTATAAAAAAAAAATATTAAAATATATTGTCTGGTGGGCCGCAAATTTATTCGTTGTGGGCCACATGAGGCCCGCGGGCCGCGAGTTTGACATGCTTGTTTTAGATCTTCAGGGGATTTAGCGGATTTTTTGGAATTGGAATTATGATAGCATGCTTCCAGACTTTGGGGTAGTAACACAAGTGCAGTGCGGCGTTGAATACTCTAGCTAGAAATACAATCCATTTGATGGGAAGATTCTTGGCCATTTGCGGAGTGATATTGTCATGGCCAGGAGCTTTGTGGTTATCTAAGTATTTAATCACTTCCTTGACTTCATTTGGTGTCGTCATTGTGAGCATTTTTTCTTGTTGGTGATTATAAGTTATATTTAGTTGGTCTTCTTTTTCCTTGGAGAACTGGTTGGAGAAGTGTTCTGCAAGTTCATTTCCGATTTCTTTGTCGGTCAATAAAGTTTTGCCGTTCATTACTAAATTTGAGATCCTTTCCGTTTTTTTTCCTGATAGGTTTTGTTTTTCTCCAGAAGTCCTTTGGGCTTGATTCAATCTTGTGTATGAATTGATTCCAGTTCTCGGTGGAGTCAGATTTGAGGGCTTTGTTAACTTTTCCCTGTAGGTTTAAATAAATGGCTCTATGGGCTGGATCCCAGGTTGCTTGCCATCTCTTACGAGCTTTATTCTTTTCTTTTATCAAGGCCTTGGTCGAAGGGTTCTGTTTTGATGAAGAGGATGATATAACCGTGTTTTTTGAGTAGCTGTTGTAGATTTTATCATTTAGTATGGTCACTGCTGAGTCAATATTGGCTTCCGTTTTCAAGGATACTCTAGGAGGCGTACTGGAAATTAAGTCTTGTTGGAAGTGAACCCAGTTAGTGAGTCGACAAGCCCTAGTCGTGAATTCATCCTTCGGGCAGGTCAGCTCTAGGATTACTGGGAGGTGATCTGAAGATAAGACATCCAGGGTCTTAATCCTCGAAGTCCAGGGGGTGTTTCTAAGAATTGCGATGTCTAGAAAGTCTGGATTTCCCAAGGGACTGTAGTGCGTGGGTGAAGAAGGTGCGACAATGTCTAGGTTTTCTTTTTCGGAAAAATTATGAAGTACGGTTCCACTATTATTGGAGGTTCTTGAGCCCCAAAGAGGGTGCTTGGAGTTCCAGTCTCCTGCAGCGCGATTACTGATTGATTATTCTCTAACAAGAGATTCAGATCTTCCTCCAGGAGTGGTAGATCGGGTTTCTTATAGATTGACGATATCTGCACTACTGCCCTTCCATCTGGTTTCATTAGAATTGAGGTGTTTTCCATGTTTGATTCAGCACTTTTTTATATTTAAGATAGTTTTATAGAATTATTGCCGTTCCACGGCCCTTTCCAACGATTCTATCGTCTCTTATTGTCTGATAGTTTCTGAGTTTGAGGTCGACAGATGGTTTTATGTGTGTTTCACTGAGCAGTGCCATGTCTATTGAATTTTCTTCTAAAAACTGTAGGAATTCTTCTTTTTTGAGTTTGATTCCGTTGCAATTCCAGAAAACGATTTTTAAAGGTAATTTGCCTTTCATTGTAAGAAAGTTTTGATAATTTCTAATAACTTTTCGCACAGTTCCCTGGTGTCAGAACGAGTAGTTTTCTTTTTTGCAGTTTCAGCGTAACTTGCCTTTTGTTTTTCAACAGTTGCTTCTTCTGTTTTAGTGGAGCTTGCTTGAGTTATGGTGTTAGGGGAGTTTTGTCTGGGAGGCTTTAGCTGCTGTTTTGTTTCCCACTTGGCAAATACGCAAGTAGGAAAAGCAGAATGATTGTTTACAAAACAATTTGTTCTCGTTAGGCTTAATTGAATATAATGTTTATACTAGTTTAAAGAAATAAGTTTACTTATCTTGGTCAGGCAATCATCCCAAGCTTTACAAATGAATTTATTTTATTTTTCTTTACATTGAATATTTAAAGAATATGATTTAAAGCCGTAGCTATGAAATGCATTGTCTCTAGTGGCGACGTGGCAAGAAGAATCTTCGAGAAGGTGGCCAGCTCCCTCTGGCAGTCCGCCATCTGGCCTCCCATTGGTCAGCGATGACGTAGCTCTCCTTCACCGCCGAGCGTACACCGCCGCGTGCTGCCTTCTGCTACCTATGTTAGAATAAAACGAAACAGCTGCTGTTGTTGTAGCTTCGGAAAATTTGGGCATCCGCGGTAATTGGCTGTTTGCGCCTCTCCACAGTTAACGCACTTTGGTGGGAGCTGTTTCGACTTTCTTTGACAATCCTTCGAATGGTGTTCTTCAGCACACTTGACGCATTTGGGCTTCAAAAAGCAGTTTAGCTGGCCATGCCCTGGCAGTAAAAGCATTGGGTCACTCGTTTTGTAGTCCTGAATGATTCCACGACTATTTTTTGGTAAAGTATTTCGGTTATTCCGTAGATTCGTTTATTTTGTTCATTTTTCGGTAGCTCTACTAGGACTATATTCATAGGTATTTTGGTCGATTGTCTATGGAGTCTTTTGACAATGTCCTCAGTGAAACCCATTGAGACCAGTTCAATTACGACGTCTTCTTCTTTGAAGGCTGTTGATACCCCCTTCAATACCACTTTCAGTGGTTTTTCCTCCTGTAGTCTGTAGGAATATCCTCCATTATTTTTCTGTTCCCTGATTTTTTTGAAGTCGCCTATGTTTTTCGCTTTAATTATGTGTTTTCTGCCAGAAATCGTGACTTGGAATGGTTCCATGCACAAGTCTTTTAGTTCTTGGCAAAGAAGCTTCCAATCTGCTACATTTTCTGCAAAAACAGGAGGAATTCTCGGTTTTTTTCGCGTTAGTGACTGTGGTCCATGGGCCATCGTTGTCGTTATTTTCTTCATCGTCTTGCGGTGGGTGAGCTGCGTTCATTGGTTGAGAAACTCCAGTGGCGGGACTTTGTTCGTCGATGTCCATTCTAGGCGTCTTCAGATTACGCTCGCTCCTAGTTGGCGATCTTGAGTCATCCGATTGGGAGCCGCGAGTTCTCTTCTTCGATTGAACCGTTTCCTCAAGTTTATACTCGATTCCACATTTGTCTAGGATCTTCGTTATTAAGGAGGCTTCGATTATACATACTTTCTCGCCGGTTGGTCCGATCGTCGATTTAATTACAATCGGTGGCATATTATTTTTTTACTTAGCAAAACTGTAAATTATTAACCAAACAAATTCATATATCGTCGCGACCAGTGCTGCGCCCAAGCGGTAAAAGGCTGGAACTAACGGTTTTGGTTATATATATATATTTTTAAAAAGCACATTAACCTTTTTAGTTTTTTGAATAGCCTATATTTTTAAACGAAATCTTCAGCTTTCATAATGATTTATTCTGTAGATTTTGCGCAACGCGATAATAAACATCGATTTTGGATTTAATTTTTATTTTTATAGATAGATAGATATCTATATATATAAAAATCAATGTTTGTATGTCCTGTATACAAATTCGCAGTATTTCACTAATTCAAACCAAAATTTCCATACATAGGTAAAAAAAATACGGGGAAGACGATAGGCTATTTTGAAAAATATATAAATCAACTAGCGGACGTACCCGGCTTCGCCCGGGTTTTACCCGAGTAAAGGTTTGTCTAACGAATCTCTCGATAAAGTGAACATTTTTTCCCGGTCCCTTGAAAAATACTCGATAAGTTGAATAAAATCAATATTAATTGGTTCCCTCGGTAATTGGAAGTTAAAGGAATAGTATCTTGCCTTGGAATTGTATCATTATTCTTGTATGGACGTACCCGGCTTCGCCCGGGTTTTACCCGAGTAAAGGTTTGTCTAACGAATCTCTCGATAAAGTGAACATTTTTTCCCGGTCCCTTGAAAAATACTCGATAAGTTGAATAAAATCATTATTAATTAGTTCCCTCGGTAATTGGAATTTAAAAGGAATAGTATCTTGCCTTGGAATTGTATCATTATTCTTGTCTCAAATAAATTGCCGTGTCATCCTGAAATTTGTCTTTCCTAATTTTCTACATTACAAAATCATCGTATCATCATGATAATATTTAGAGCAGATTGTTGAATTATAACAGATAAATTAGAATATTTATCTTGATTATTTTAAAGCGAAAAGTTATTTCAAAAATTTTATTTGCTAGAAACCTTCCCAGTACTATACTAAATAACTTCCCAAAGTTTCATGGCGTTCCAATGAGTGGTTTGGTCAGGCATAAAGGACAAACAGACCACACACACACACACCTATCGAGCGGCCACGCAATTTTTAGCTCCGCCGTTTTTCACCTTTGGCAGGTGTAAAAATGCCGAAAGGTGTGTCGAATGTGACATTGGCTGAAAGCCCTGAACGAGCTGCTCATGAGCCTGAAAGGCTCAGCTCGAAATCTTCAACCAGTGCTGAGATGTCAGCGAAAATCGCTTTTCAGATGAATTCTTCTGAAGAAAATCAAGAAAAAACAAAGCATGCAAATCCGCCGGCAGGTGACGTGCATGTAAATCCGGCCGCCGCGCGTGACGTCACCGCGCCGCCGACTGCTGCCTCTTCCAGCGCTGCAACATCCAGCCCGGCCTCGCTCAACTGGGCCGACAGCGAGATGGTTGACGTGGACGACAACGAGGGTTTTACCGTTGTGAAGAACAAGAAGCGGCGCCGCACTTCAACAACGCCGGAGCGCGCCGCCAAGCAGCCTAGCAGGCCTGCCGAGAAGCCCAGCTCCCAGCAGCTGAGGCGGCCGACAGGGCCGAGAACAGTGCCGCCTAGGGAGATCAAGGCGACACGCGCCAACATCGCTGACGCCAAGAAGAGGCAGGCCACAACCAACCACGAGCACTACATCTTCGTGGAGCGGTGCCCAGAGATCCCGGACTACACCTACCTCAAGGCAATGTCCAGGCTGGTCGGGGGGGCCGGATAAAATCACACATTTCGGCAAAATGAACGGCCATTTCCTCGTGGGCTTGGCAACCAAAGATCTTGCGCGCCTTCTGGTGGAGAGCGACTTAGAGATCGGGGGAACGACCCTTAGGGTCTTCCCCTACCGAAAAAGGGCCGAACGAATCGTCGTCGCCGGCCTGCCAGGCTTCGTAGACGACTTCACCATCGTGAACGCCCTGGGCCAATACGGGAGGGTCACCTCCATCGCCCCCATCCTGATCAAGCTGGGGGAGTTCGCCTTCAACGACGGCCGCCGGGAGGCGTTCATCCTGCTCCACGAGGGAGTCAGGCTGGAGACCCTGCCCACCCGACTGACCATACAGTCCAAGGGAGACACCCTATCTGCCTACCTTTCCTTCGGAATCAAATGTTCCAAATGCGGAAGGCAGGGCCACCGCAGAGCTAGCTGTCCATCGCTCGCCAGGCGGAACTTCGACGCCCCAAAGCGCGTGGACTCCCCCGCCCAGATCCAGGCCTCTTCTCCTTCTCCCACCGTGCCTCAACCGAACTGGTCCACCATCACCCGTTCCCTCTCCACCAGCGCCCCTAGCTCCATCGGAGGAGGCACCTAATAATGCTCCAGTGACGCCCGCTGCTGCTGCTCCGGGTGCCCCAGCGCTCCATCCTGCGCGCCCTCCCCTGCCGCTTGGAGAGGCGCCGAGCTCCACCTGCTCAGCCTCCGACCCGCCCACCACACCAGCCCTGCCTCCACCGGTGCCCGCCGAGCCAATGGAGGTGGCTCAGCTTGAGGAGGAATGCACAGGCTCCACCCAGGAAGGAAAGAATAAAATCAGGAAAGAGCTAGATGCCTGCCTGCGGCCGGCCCCCTCCACAATCTTTGACAAAACCAACCAAGCGGGTCTCGAAAAGGAGAGGGTTTGTAGCCTCCTCGTCTCCACACCGCACCTCAAAAAGCAACTCCCTGACCTTACACCCGCCCAGAGGACTGCCTTGTACGAGCTGGTCCAGGCCCTCTTACGTAGGAGGCTCGACTCCAGCGGCTCCATCTACAAACGCCTTCGCCAGGCCCTGCCCCTGCTCCATCAAGGGACTTCATCATAGGCTTCACCATCGCCTCCATTAACGCGCGCGGGCTCGCTATTAGGAACAAGAGCCTAAGCCTTTGCCATCTCCTGAAACAACACCGCGTGGACATTGCGCTTGTGCAAGAAACTAACACCCACCACCTCGACGGCGCCCAAGACCTCTGCCTCGGCTACGATGCTATTACTGCCCCACCCGACGCAATATCGGGTTCTGGCCTCGCCTGCATCTACGTGCCGGGCGTCACCGTCTCGCGACACCGCATCCTGTGGCCGGGCCACATCGTCTTGGCCACCTTCAATGTCCACGGCCAGGAGATGACCGTCATAAATGTCCACCTCTCGCACGACCAGCGCGAGCGCATCGAGCAACTCCGAGTCATCGAAACAGCCGCCGTTGAAGAAGAGGAGGAAGCCTGGGTCCTCGGGGACTTTAATATCAGGGACGACAGGAACCGCGACTCTATCTCCATGACGCCGCCCACCTTCCCACCAGAGTCGCTGCACATGGCGACCTGATCGAGAGCAGTCGCCTCGACAGAATCCTCGCTCCGGCGCGCTTTCTGGAGGTCTCAACATCATATGCGATTGCTCCTTTCCACCTCTCCGATCATCGCATGGTGCTGCACCGAGTGGGCCCTCCAGCCGCCCCCTCCCAACCTCGCGTGGCTGCTACGCTCCGCTCCGGGCTGGCCCAGGAGCACATGAACAACTACCTGGTGGACATCGCGGAGGAAATATCCCTGCTCGATGCGCCTCAACTGTGGGACCGCTGGACACTAATCAAGGCCGGCATCCTCGCGGAGGCCCGCTCGCTCCACGATCCTCGCCACCACGATCGCGACGACGGCTACATCGGCAGGGCCCAACGCTACATCAGGGTTCAGGTTGAGGCCTCGTCGACGAACGCGGATTACCCATCTCTCCCGGACCTCGCGCGCCTCACGCGCCACCGCCGCCCAGCTGTCACCACCATCAGGGACGAGAACGGCGAGGTCATCGAGGGCCCCGTTTTGCGGCGAAAGGCCCTGGACATCTTCCGGCCTCGCTTCGCCCGCCCGAGCTGCGACCCGGCGGAGTACGCGGCCTTCATCGGAGCTACGACCACCACTCCTATCGAACTAGGAGAAGAGGATCCACTCCACCGGGCTGAGGTCTCCGAGGCTGAGGTAGCCGCTGCCATCCGCCGCCTCCCTCGCGGAAGAGCCCCCGGCTGGGACGGTCTGCCCTGCGAGGTCCTCAGCACCTTCGAGGAATTCTTCGCGGTCGCCCTGCGACGTGTGCTCGCCGAATCTCAGCTCCGAGGTGCCCTGCCTCCATCGATGCGCCGGAGCGAGATCTGCCTGGTCCCCAAGGCCCGCGGCGGCGGTCGCGGTCTGGACAGCTACAGACCGACCTCCCTGCCCTCGGCCGACTACAGGGTAATCGGATCGATCCTGCTCGGCCGCCTCAGGCCCCACCTGTCAACTCTGGTGCCGGAGTGCCAGACGTACGCCGTCCCCGGAAGGTCCCCCTCCTGGAACATCGCGCGGGTCACAGACGCCGTCGAGGAGGCTACTGCCCGAGGCACGCCGCTGGCCGCGGTTTCCGTGGATCTGCAGTCCGCCTTCGACTCCCTGAACCGCGGGTATCTAACGTCCCTCCTGGTGTCCCACCTGCGCCTCCCACCGGCCTTCGTGGGATGGACTCTTCTACTCTACGCCGGGGCGGACGCCACAATAAAGGTCGGGGGCTTCCAGACCGTCGCCTTCAAACTACTCAACGGCGTGAGACAGGGCTGCGCTCTGAGCGCGGCGCTCTTCAGCATCGCGACGGGACCGCTGCTGCGTCGCCTGGAGACGATCCTCGGCGTGGGCAACGTCATCGCCTACGCCGACGACATCGTCCTCCTGTTCCATCGCGACGAAGAATTCGAGCGGATGGCGACCGTCCTCGGGGACTTCAAGCGGGCCTCTGGTATCGCCGTCAACCTCGGGAAGAGCGCGGGCCTTTGGTGCGGAGCCTGGCGCAACCGCGGCGACTCCCATCTCGGCGCCTCCTGGTCGACCACCTCCATCAGCGTCCTCGGGCTCGACATCGCCCCCAGAAGCTCCGTAGCCCATCAGGAGCAGCATCTTCTCGCCCTCCTGGAGTCCGCCTGTCGCAGATGGACGCCCTTCACCCGCGGCCTATCCCTCGTCGGACGAGCTAGAGCGGCGAACTCGCTGGTGGGCTCCACCATCCAGCATCACCTGCACGGGTACCTGCCATCACCCCCTACCATCGCCAAGCTGCAGGCCAGACTAGCGAGGTTCGTCTGGGGGCCCGAGCACACGGCGTGGCTTCCCGCCGCCGTCATGGCGAGGCCCGTAGCCATCGGAGGCCTCGGCCTCCTCGACCTGGCAACCCAACTCCAGCTCGCCTGCCTCAAGGGTGTGCAGGTCGCGCTACGCGGGGGCAGGAACGGCTTCTCCTGGCTAGTGACTAGCGAGGCCTGGCTCAGACCTCCTCCGGACGGCACCACACTCCAGCCCCGGCGCCTCCGGCTGCTGAAGCTCTGGGAGGAGACCTCCAACATCCTGGGCCTCAATCACCGGGCGGTCCCCACTGCTCAGCTGCTGGACCTCCCCATCATCGGCGGCTGCCGGTTCCTCCGCCCTCCCGACCTCCTGGCCCCCGCCCGCTGGAGGGGAGCCCGAGTCCGGGACCTCATCGAGGAGGAACACCTCATCGCCCGCCCTACGCGCTCGGCCCTGGCTGACGCCGCGACCCTGGGCGCCTTCTGTCGGAGGCTGACTTCCGAGAACGCCGTGGGCTTCGGGGGGGAGTCTCCATCTTCTTCCTCATCTTCATTAGCTGCGGCTGTGGTGCTGCGCGGGACGGCCACGCCGTTCCTCAACGGCCTCACGACGCGCTCGGCCCGACGGGCCTTTGATCGTCCACGCCTCGCGGCCACGCCGATCTCCCGATTCCTGGCGAGATGGGCACCCACCATCAGCCCACCATCCAGGATCGACTGGGCCTCGCTCCGGCGCTGCGCCTTCTCGGGGCATGAGGCCGATGCCGCCTTCAAATTGGCCCTCCACGCTCTACCCCATCCGGCCCATCCTGCCTCGGCCGTCCCCTCGTGTCCTGCCTGTGGGTCCGTCGACCGCTCCCTCGGCCACCGCTACTGGAGCTGCTCTTCCATCAGGCCCCTCATCAGAGAGGCCTTCAACATCATCGGGCGGCCCCCTGACCTGCAGGCCTGGATCTTCGGCGGGTCCGGCTTTGAGGACGACGCCCTGACCATCCTGGCGTCGGCAAAGCTGCGCGTCTATCGCCACTTTGTCCAGGTTGGGCTCGGTGGAGTGGAGGACCCGCACGAGGGTCCTCGTCCAGGCGATGCCTTCCTTCATCCTCCATCATCACTTTGTAAAAATTATGTATTTTATTTTTCATTCTCCTGTATATATTTTCTCTTGTTCTCTCTCGCTGAATTGTAAAATTGTCTAGATGACAATAAATATTTTTCAATTGTCAAATTGTCACACACACACACACACTCGGGCGTGTGGCCACGCTTTCGCGAGCTCCGCCGTTTTCGCCTTTTGAGTGCGTGTAAAGGGCGCTTAGTCTGGCAAGTGTGATATTGTCAGAAAGCCCAGGGTGTGCTGAAAAAGTGCCTGAAAGGCCCAGCATCCTGCTAACAACAGGCGAGGAATTATCGCCAAAAGACATAAATATGAAGAAAATAATTGAAATTTCTTCTGAAAATCAAAAGTATGCAAATTCGCCGGCAGGCGACATGCATGTAAATCCGGCCGCCGCGCGTGGTGACGTCACGGCTCCGAAGACTGCTGCTACGACCAACGCAACTCCAGCCAGACCGGCCTCGCTCAACTGGGCCGACAGCGAGATGGCGGAGGTGGACACTGACGAAGGCTAAACCGTCGTGAAGAGCAAGAAAAGGCGCCGTGTCTCACCGTCACCTGACCACGCTGCTAAGCAGCCAAGCAGGCCTGCTGAGAAGCGCGGCTCCCAGCAGCAGAAGCGACCTACAGGGCCGAGGTCAATGCCGCCCCAGGAAATCAAGGCGACGCGCGCCAACATCGCCGACGCCAAGGCGAGGCAGAACTCTACCAACCACGAGAACTACATCTTCGTGGAGCTGTGCCCTGACATCCCGGACTACTACTACCTCCAGGCAATAGGCAACCTGGTCGGAGGGCCAAGGAAAATAACCCAATTCAACAGGATGAACGGCCACTACGTCGTGGGCCTCGCGGGCAAGGACCTTGCGAGCCGTCTGGTGGAGGTGGGCCTGGACATCGAGGGCACCCACCTGAAGGTCTTCCCCTACCGAAAAAGGGCAGAGCGCATCATCATCGCTAATCTGCCCGGCTTCGTCGAGGACGGCACCATCGTGGAGGCCCTGCACAACTTCGGCACCGTGACCTCCATCGCCCCCATCATGATCAAGATGGGGGAATACACCTTCAACGACGGCCGCCGGGAGGCGTTCATCCTGCTCCGCGAGGGCGTGAGGCTGGAGACGCTGCCCACCCGACTGACCATCAGGTCCAAAGGAGACACCCTGTCAGCCTTCCTCTCCTTTAGAATAAAGTGTTCCAAGTGCGGCAAGCAGGGCCACCGCAGAGCAAACTGCCCATCGCTCGCCAGGCAGAACAGCAGCCCCAGGCAAGCAGCGCCTCCCACCGACGCTAGGCCCCTCCCCCCTCCTCCTCCTCCTCCTCCTCAGCAGCCAAGGAGGCCGACACCTGCGCCCGCAACACCGGCGTCACCTGTCCAACCGGCGAAGACTTCAACTGAGGCTCCAGTGACCCTCTCGGCGCCCCATCCTGCCGAACCGAGGGATCTTGCCCAGCCCGCCCCTGTCGCCCTCCCTGCTCCTCTGGCTGCCCCGCGGCCCCCCGAGCCCGAGACCTTTCCGCTCGACATTGAGATGTCGGAGGAGGAGCTGACCTCAACTCCCTCCGCGTCTCCCCGGGGAAAACCCGCACTCGTCCAGCTGCAGGAGCACCTCAAGCAGTCCCCCAACCTCTCCATCGACTGGGACGGGCTGCCCGGTATAGACCGCGAGGACGCACAGCGGCTACTCACCTCTAAAAGAAAAATGGAGAAGCGAGTGCCCTCGCTGTCAAAAGCACAGGTCGCCGCCCTCGACCAGGTGGCCGAAACCATCAAGGCCTCGATCCCAGACTCCAACCACACCATCCGCAAGACCCTCCAGAAGACCAAGGGGGTGCTTAAGGGACGGAAACAATGAGCTACCGTCTCGCTAGCATCAACGCGCGAGGGCTCGCCACTCGGGGGAGGAGCCTTGCCCTTTGTCATCTCCTCAGGCAACATCACGTGGACATCGCGTTTGTCCAGGAGACAAACGCATTTCATCTCGGCAGCGGCCAAGACCTCTGCCTCGGCTACAACGCTGTTATATTGGCCCATCCCGTAGCCATCTCGGGATCCGGACTCGCCTGCGTCTTCGGGCCAGGCGTAGCCGTGCTGCAACAGCGCATCCTGTGGCCGGGCCACATCGCCTTAGCAACCATAGATGTCCGCGGCGAGAAGATGACGGACATCGCCGTTCATCTGGCGCATGAACCCCGGGAGAGAAACAGGCAACTGGAGCTCCTGGTGGCGACAGCAGCACAGGAGGAGGAGGGGGCCTGCTGGATCATCGGCGATTTTAACATCAGGGATCGGGGCCCCTCGTCATCATCATCATCGTCGGATGCCCTCGCCGCTCTTCTGGACCTGGCCGCGCTGGTCGACGTGGCCACCCAGTTCGACGCCGCCCACCTGCCCACCAGAGTCGCCATGCACGGCGACCAAGTCGAATCCAACCGCCTGGACCGGATCCTCGTCCCTGCTGGAGTCCTGGATCGCGTGTCCATCTACGCGACCAGCCACTACCACCTCTCGGACCACCGCCTCGTGCTGCTCCAGGTGGGCCCGCCCACCACCGTCGTATCCTCCCCCACCCAGCCTCGCTTGGCCGCGATGCTCCGCTCGGGCCTCGTTCTCGAACATCTGGCTGGTTACATCCGGGAGCTCGAGGAAGACACGGCGCACGATGACGACGACGGGACCATCTGGGATAGGTGGACCACCATCAAGGCGGGACTGCTGGCGGAGGCCAGATCCCTGCACGATCCGCGCCACGCTGCCAGCGACAGCTACGTCTACAGGGCGAGACGTTACATCGCGGCGCAGCTCGAGGCCTCCTCCATTCGGGCCGACTACCCTTCGCTGCCGGACCTAGCACGCGCCATCCGCCTCCGACGCCCGGTCAGCGTCATCAGGGACGAGCAGGATAACATCATCGAGGGCCCCGAGCTTCGGCGGAGGGCGTTCGCGACCTTCCAGCCCCGCTTCGCCCGTCCCACCAGCGATCCAGCTGCGGGAGCTGCCTTCATCGCCAGCAGCGCGCCCACCACCACCCGCGAGCTGAGTGAGGAGGACCCGCTCCACCGGCCGGACATCAGCCCCAGCGAGATCGCCAACGCCATCGAGCACCTCCCTCGCGGAAAGGCCCCCGGCTGGGACGGCTTGCCGTGCGAGCTCCTCGTCGCCTTCAGCGAGGACTTCTTCGCGGAAGCTCTGGCCCGGGTGTTCGCGGCATCACGGCTCCGCGGTGCCCTGCCTCCGTCGACGCGGCGCAGCTCCATCTGCCTCGTGCCCAAGGCCCGCGGAGGTCGCGGCCTTGACGGCTACAGGCCCGTCGCGCTGCCCTCGGCCGACTACAGGGTCCTGGCCGCCATCCTTCATCGGCGCCTCAAGCCCCACCTGCGGACCCTTGTGCCGGAATGCCAGACTTACGCCGTCCCCGGGAGGTCCCCGTCATGGAACATCGCCATGGTGACGGACGCCGTCGAGGAGGCCACCGCCCTGGGCTCGCCGCTGGCCGTCATGGGCGTAGACCTGGAGTCCGCCTTTGACTCACTAGACCGCGGCTTCTTGGAGTCCCTGCTAACGTCCCTCCGCCTCCCGCCGGCCTTCAGGGCCTGGATTAACATCCTCTACGCCGGGGCGGACGCCACCATCCGGGCCGGAGGCTTCTACACCACCGCCTTCCCCCTCCTCAACGGCCTAAGACAGGGTTGCGCCGTGAGTGCCGCACTATTCAGCATCGCCACGGGGCCGCTACTACGTCGCCTGGAGTTGACCCTCGGCGTGGGAAAGTCACCGCCTACGCCGACGACATCGTCCTCCTGTTCCATCGCGACGAGGACTTCGAGCGGGTGGCGACTGTCTTCGAAGACTATAAGCAGGCCTCCGGAGTTGGCGTGAACCTCCGGAAGAGCGCTGGCCTCTGGTGCGGCGCCTGGCGCAACCGCGGCGACTCCCCTCTCGGCGCCTCCTGGTCGACCACCTCCATCAGGATCCTCGGGCTCGACATCGCCCCCAGGAGCACCGTCGCCCACCGGGAGCAGCATCTCCTGGCCCTCCTGGAGACTGCCTGCCGCAGATGGACGCCCTTCACCCGCGGCCTCTCCCTCGTCGGGCGAGCAAGAGCGGCGAACACGCTGGTGGGCTCTGTCATCCAGCACCACCTGCATGGCTACCTACCATCACCCCCGACCATCGCCAAGCTGCAGGCCCGACTGGCGAGATTCGTCTGGGGACAGGACCACACGGCGTGGCTTCCCGCCGATGTCATGGCGAGGCCAGTTGCCATCGGAGGCCTCGGCCTCCTCGACCTCGCGACCCAGCTCCAGCTCGCCTGCCTCAAGGGGGTGCAGGTCGCGCTCCGCGGGGGCAGATAAATTTATTTAGGCTCCATACAACGAAGACCAGGGATGATATAGACAGTAATGTCCTTGCATCCCGCACAAATCAGTAGCTAGAAGTATAAATAAATAGTAAAAGAGAAAACATATTAAAGCAGCAAGCTAAGAGGGGTATTGCTAAGTGAAGTTTTATATACAGAAGGCAAAGAGGTATCTAGAATTGAAGATAGGTAGTAAAGTGAAGATATAATGAACTGGCAAGTTAAGAGGGGTGTTGATGAAAGAAGTGAGATATATAAAGACAGCATGGAACAAAAAATAATAATAATAAAAGGGAGGTAGAAATCTATGGAGGGCTGTTAATTAATGGCTGCCTAACTATTGTGTTATATACAGAGTACAAATAACAAAGATATATAAGAGAGAGCAGCTATATAGTTATAGAGGATTTGTACATGTAAGGAGGATCTTATTCTAGGACGTATCAGGTAAACTAAACTAAACATGAAAGGTCTAGTCAACTCCATGATAATGGGAGAGAATTTTAATGTGGTTAATAGCAGTATATGTGGTAGCATAGTGGAAAACCATATTCCCAACAGGTGTATTCTTATTGAAAGTATGTATTTTAAATAGTATATGTAGAACCTAAAGCTGGAGGATGCTAGGTGATCATGCAGCATCAATGTGTAAACCTTTGAGTTTTGGTCATGTTTTTATGGTTTCCTGACGCAAATGCGTGAACTATCTATTATTAAGGTCTATTATTTAAATTCTCATATACTGTGTCTTGAAGTATATGTATATGTTGAATATGGTCGATACAAAGACGCAGAATATGTAATATGCAAATCATGGGGTAGGCGGTTTCGATTCTTATCGAGTCATCAGAAACGGCTGCGTCATCATAACAAGTGACTTGTTATTTAATAAGTGCGTTTGAACTTTTTTTTTTTTTTTAATGTCGAAATACTAAAACGTTTTAAAGATGTGTTATTTATATGTTTATAAAACGGTACACACGAACTATAGGGAATTTGAAAAAGAGAATTCAACTGTACCATAGTTATAAAACCGGAAAGAACGTGTCCTATTAATTCCGAATCTGGTTGAGTACATGGGAATTTATTAAATTGCACGTGAATAATCCTGATATATACATCTGGTATATTTGAAGGGGTTTAAATATTTTGCGGGATAGAGTAGGTTAATGATGATAAAGACGCAGATGGACCTTCCTTATATTACGATGAAAGTGTTCAATGATGAGTAGGGGGGTATAGATCCTTTGAGAATGCTACGGCGATTTCTGAGAAGGTTGTGAGAGCCTTCCTATGATCTGATAGTAGATGTGGTTTGTTTGGATTAGGCTTCTTAAGGCACCTTGGTCTGCTCGAGTCCAGAAGAGGACACGCTAAAAGGAAATGGTCAGAGTCAGGGTTCGCGTATCCGCACCTGCAGGGGGATGGGGTTTTTATTTTAAAGCGTTGAAAGTAGTTAGAGAAGGGGCCATGGCCTGTTAGGATGGAGTTAAGGGCGCTGGAAGAGTAGATCCTGTCCGCCCTGACGAATTTGATCCAATTGTACAGGGATCTACCCTTGAGGGAGGCATCCCAAGATGTTTGCCAATCTGAGATCGCTTTTTTGCGGGCGGAGTAATTAAACCATGATTTAGGGGTGGGGATAGGGACGTATGGGGCGGGATATTTAAATGCAAATCTAGCCAGGGAATCCGCCATTTCATTGCCCTCCAGTCCCACATGTGCCTTGACCCAGTGGAAAGAGACTGTTTTGCCCGAGTTAATAATATTATTAACAAGAATCTTATTTCTCATTACCGACCAGCTTTTAGTGTATGGACTAGCCAGTGATTCAAGGGAAGATAGGCTATCTGACGCTAACGTGATTGATTGGTGTGGTTGTTCTAAAAACCATTCAAGAGCCTTGAATATTGCCAAGCATTCTGCTTGAAAAACCGAATTTTCTTCTCTGAGAATGTACGATTTTTTCAGTAGAGGGATATTTCTGGAATATAGGCACCAACCAGCACCCACCCCATCATCAGACTTTGAGCCGTCAGTGTAGATGGTAAGAGATGATGAGTCTGGAATGGATTTATCATAGGTAATGAGGTGGACCTCTGCTGGATGGCAGTACCATTGTAGAGGGGGTAAGTCAACCTGTTCTGGGGTGGGATCTGTATCCATATCAGAGCCTGGGCGTATTAATTCCGCCCTCTTGGATTCGAGCGTTAGGATATTGTTAATAGGTACCAGGCCTGATAGGACCAGTGCGGCGTCAGTACTAAGAGTGTTGTAGCCCCTGCATATAGCAAGAGCGAATGGTCTCTGCGCTGAGCTAAGGATCTTGTGCGTCAAGCTGTTGTTTTCCTGTCTCCACCAAACCGAGGCGGCATAGCAGATGATTCTTTCGAAGCCTGCTTTATAGAGTCTTTTTGTGACCAAAGGCGCCAGGCCGCGGTTCTCCCTCGTCAGTCTCCTCAATTCCATTCCCTTGGATAGAACCTTATCCCTTATGGATTTTGCGTGATCGACCCATGTTAGGTGTCTATTAAATGTTACCCCGAGGAATTTCAGGGTATTTTTAAAGAGAATACGGTTGCCGTCCATTCTTATAGCTGGATTTCTGACGCCTCCTTTTCCCGTACCTTTGTTTCGGCCTGCTGGAGCGACATATAAGGCAGCGCTTTTTTTCGGGGCGATATTTAGTTTTCTCGAAGTTATCCAGGTATGGAGGGTCTCCAGAGCTCTGTTGGTAATATTTTCGACCTTAACGCGGCTTGTGCTTGTGCAAATGAGAAGCAGATCATCCGCATATGCTATTGTATGGACGTTTTCGTCTTTAAGGATACTAAAGATCGGGTCCATATATAGAATCCAGAACAGAGGGCCACTATTGCTGCCCTGTGGACAGCCTCTTGTGATTTGTAATGGGTCAATAAGACTCTGTGGGCTAGTGTCTGAGGATACCTTTCTGGAGCACAGGTAGCTGTGTATCATAGTCCTGAGATAAGGGGGGACTTCCTTTTCCTTTAGAGATTCTCTGATGATATCCCAAGAGGCGTTGTCAAACGCTCCTTCGATATCCATAGAGATGACTATCGAGTGGTTATTAGCCAACCTAGATTTGTGTAGGATGTCCTTAACTTTCCTAAGGGCCTCTTCACACGATTTACCCCACCTAAATCCAAACTGAGAGTCGTTTAGACGGTTCGTGACCTGTAGATGATATGTAATCCTGTTGACAATAATTTTGTCGAGGATTTTCCCAAATAAGTTCAGGAGGGTGATAGGTCTCAGGGAGGTTATGTCGCGAGGGTCTTTGTCTTTTTTCTGTAGAAATATCATGTGACCAATTTTCCAGGCTTGTGGGAAGTAACCCAGAAACAGGCAGGCGTTATATAGGTTATTAAGTATCACGGGGTGTTCGTCATTAAGGAATAGTATGGGGTTTCTCATAATACCGTCAGGCCCAGGGGCCTTTTTGTGACCCATTGTTCTGATGGCACTGGATATTTCCACCATGGAGATGAGGGGATAGTAGTGTCGCTGGCCTGAGTCTTGTAACTCAAAGGGTGTCGTAACTGTGTCAGATGTTGTGTCCAGATACTTTTGGGAGATAAAGTATGCAAAAGTTTCGTCAGCTGTTTTGGTATATTCCCCGTTGGTTTTTCTAAAAGAGTGAAAGGTTGTTGGCCTAAGCTTCTTCCCACTGATGATTTTGTATGGACCTGTAAACGGATTGGATGTTGTGATAGTTTCAAAATGTTTTTTGTAAAATGAATTTTTGGCCCTCCTGATTGCTTTTTTATATATGGCCAGAGCTACCCTAAATCTTTGGACCCTGTTAAGTCTTAGTGTTGCGTCGTTATCTGTGGCTTTGTATAATCTTTTAAGAGCCATTGCCTTATTTTTTAATGTCTGGAGATTCTCATTCCACCAAGGGTTGTGTCTTTCTTTGTATCTTGGAGGGTTGAGAGTTTGTTTATTTATTTTTTTACAAGAGGAACCAATGATGTTTGTTAGTAAATCTATGTATTCATCTAGGTTGCCAGTATTGCAATTCTGTGGGTTAATTATGGGTAGGTTATTGATTTGTGTATTAAGTAGGTTCATGAAACGTTGCCTCTTAGCGTAATTAACGTTAAACCTGGGTCTATCCAGGGAGGGTGTTTCTTGGCTGTCTGGTGTAGTGAGTTTTAAAAGAATGCTAACATGATCGCTAGTGCTTAAAAATGGTTCTGCTGTCCACGAGAGGGACTGTGAGATGTTGAATGAGGAGAATGTGTGGTCAATATGAGACAAATGTCTTGTATTGTCAAAGGTAGGGCGAGATATATCAGAAATTATTTCTAATTGTTTTGTGTAAACAAAGTCGAGAAGTTTTTCTCCTCTAAGGTCGTTGTGATTGCCACCAAAAAGACTGTTGTGAGCATTGAAGTCTCCCATTATTATGTGGTTATCTAGGCCTACCTTGTTACATGCAGCCTCCAGGTCATCTAAGAGAGTAGAGAAGGCGCTGTCCTCTTGCGTTGGGTCCACAGGGGGCACGTAGCAGTTGGTGATGAAGGTGGATCTTCCCTCTTTTAGGATTTGGATGGTGGAAGTATGTGTGGAAGTATGAACGCAGAAACTGCGTACCATGGGGTTGATAAAGATCAGAGACTTCTTATCATGGCTTGAAATCCTCTGCCACGTCATTTTGTATCGTTCATCATTAGGTGGGGGTTCTTGTATCAAGATTATATCTGCGTCACCAAGGGCGGCGTGATGCAGGAGATTATCCATACTGATATAGCTCCTGCCCAGGTTTTGAGAAAAAATGTTTAGGCTAGACATGGTATTATTATTAAGTTTTTGTGCCTTTTTATTTACTTTCATATTTTTAAATCCTGGCATTTTGTGGAGTATTCTTCAATTTGTTAAAGTCTAAAATTTTTTAGTGCCGTGACCTTGTTCTTGTAGCATTGGCATTTATATGCCATTGAGTGGTGGTTAGTGTCAAGTTTCAGAGCTGGGTTGGCAATGTTGGCCTTGGTGCAGTTGACGCACTTGGGCGCTTCTTTACAATTGGCGCTCTGATGGTCTGAAGCCCCGCAGTTCAGGCATAATGTTTCCTCTCTTTGACAGACCTTTGTTCCGTGAAAGCCAGCGCATTTACCACATCTCCGTGGTGAGAAGTCTTCCGTCCAGCTAAGGGAGGTCCAGTTCCCATGTAGCCTAAGCAGGCCATTTTCCAGGGTTGAGGCAGTCTTCAGTGAGGTGAAAGAATCTCCATCAATTGTGGCGAACCAGGTGTTCCTGTTGAACCTATCTTCGTGGTGCCTGAAAGGTCTGATGTCGATATTCGGGAGGCTGCTCAATTTTTTAACGTAATCAATTAAATCTTCCCTGTTCATATCCTTGTTAATTCCGATCAATTTTATGACCGGAACTGGTCCTTTTGGTATCTTGACTATCAATTTTGAGGCGTCTACAGATTTCATAAGAATGTCTCCAATTTTTTGCGCATCCTTCAACTCAGGGACCTCAATTAGGCACCCTTTGTTTTTGAGGGTCGATAGTTTGGCCCTACTTATCCCTAGTTCAACTAGGGGGACACGTTTCTTTATTATTGCCTGCAGGTCGGTATGGTCAGGATGTTTTGCATCCACAGTGACCCTTCCTTTCATAACATTGCGATGGGGCCGTTCGTTGTGCTGAATGGTCCTGGATGAAGTTGTAGGGTTATTTTGTTTAAGCCCCTTCAGCTCCTTCGCGATGTTAGAGATCGTCTTTTCTTCCAATTCTTTTATGGATTCCTTTATACCTGACTGGTCCGGTAAACTAACTATTTTGGAGCAATTCTCCAAAATCTCCGCTGAACAGGACGACATAACTCCTTTTATGTTGGAGACCTCCTTAGCGAGGCTCTCCAGACGGGACATAATGGTTTCATTTTTTGATTCAATCAGCGAATCTATTTCTAAAACTTTAGAAGAAAATACTTTTTCTATCTTGCTCTTGTATTTCTTTTCTGTCTCTTTAAGCAGTGGCACCACTGTTTCATCGATCCCGCCCTGTACTGATTCTTGAACCAAATTGGCTATCTCGGCGTTTTGAGACCCGAAGCCTTCATTTAGGGTCTTTTCGAACCTATCGCACTTTTCGCCTAGTTGCTTCACCTCTAAAAAGGTGGTTTTTTACATTGTTCTCTATGGTTTGCATGTTTTTTGACGTTCTGTCAATGCGCTCCTGAACGACGAGTTGTCCTATATCCTGGGGCAAGGTCTCTAGGAGGGCTTTCGCATTGATAACAGTAGATTTAAAAAGTTTTTTAATGTTCGCATCTTCCAGCATTTTAGGTTTCAAGCCCACTAGTTCTTCTAAGTTCTCCATGAAGAGGCAAAAAGAAGGAAATACCGATTGGACCTTGGTGAGAAGGCGCTTGTCCATTTTTTAAAATTTTGGCAAATAAATTGTAAATAAAATATAAGTATATTAGTAGTCGCTATTGAGCGAATAAATTCTTCTATGTTCTGGGGTAGGTTTCAAAGTTAAAGTATAGAAAATTTACCTTCCTTCAGGAGCAGGTCTTGATAGGTGTTTACTCGTCGAGAGCTGGGTGAAGACGCTCCGCGGGGGCAGAAATGCCTTCAGCTGGCTGGTCGGCGGCAACAGCGGTGAAGCCTGGATCCACCCTCCACCGGACGGCACCCGTCTCCAGCCCCGCCGTCTCCGGTTGCTGAAGCTATGGGAGGAGGCCTCTAACATCCTGGGCCTCAACCACCGGTCGGTCCCCACGGCTCAGCTGCTGGACCTCCCCATCATCGGCGGCTGCCGGTTCCTCCGCCCTCCCGACCTCCTGGCCCCCGCCCGCTGGAGCGGAGCCCGAGTCCGGGACCTCATCGAGGAGGAACACCTCATCGCCCGCCCTACGCGCTCGGCCCTGGCTGACGCCGCGGTCCTGGGCGCCTTCTGTCGGAGGCTGACCTCCGAGAACGCCGTGGGCTTCGGGGCGGAGTCCACGCCTTCATCCAGTTCCCTTGCTGCGGCCGTGGTGCTGCGTGGGACGGCTACGCCGTTCCTCAACGGCCTCACGACGCGCTCAGCCCGACGGGCCCTGGATCGTCCGCGCCTCGCCGCCACGCCCATCTCCAGATTCCTGGCGAGATGGACGCCCACCATCAATCCACCATCCAGGATCGACTGGGCCTCGCTGCGGCGCTGCGCCTATTCGGGTCACGAGGCCGACGTAGCTCTCAAGCTAGCCCTCCACGCCCTGCCCCATCCGGCCCATCCTGCCTCGGTCGGCCCCTCCTGTCCTGCCTGCGGGTCCATCGACCGCTCCCTCGGCCACCGTTACTGGTGCTGCCGCTCCATCAGGCCTCTCATCAGAGAGGCCTTCAACATCATAGGGCGGCCCCCTGACCTGCAGGCTTGGATCTTCGGCGGGTCCAGCCTTGAGGACGACGCCCTTTCCATCCTGGCGTCGGCAAAGTTGCGAATTTATCACTACTTTGTCCAGGTTGGGCTCGGAGAAGCGGTGGAGGACCCGCTCATCGCCTGGTCTAGGACCCTCCAGCGCCGAGGTCTCCTACCTTTGTCCCTCTTGTAAATTTGTTTCATTTATGTATATATTTAATTTTCTATGTATATATTTTCTTCTCTTCCTTTCTCTCTCATGTGAGATGTAACATTGTCTAAGATGACAATAAATAATTTTTAATTGTCAAATTGTCACACACACACACACACACATACATTCATTTTTATATATATAGATTATTAAAACTATATATTCAAATTATTCTACTTAGCTCACGAACAGCGCCCTCTATCAAAGATTAGATTAAATTATGCTTATGCAAACAAATAGATAATGCTAATAACAATTATATAAAAAAATCTTATCTAAATATATATCACTCGGGTAGATATGCACACGGGTCAATCCCGGGGCGAAGCCCGGGTCACCCGTCTAGTATCTTATCTTATATATATAAAAATCAATGTTTGTATGTTTGTTTGTTTGTATGTCCGGTATACAAATTCGCAGTAGTTCACTAATTCAAACCAAAATTTCCATACATAAGTAAAAAAATGCGGGGAAGACGATAGACTCTTTAAAATATATATATAAATCAATTATTAAAACTATATATTCAAATTATTCTACTTAGCTCACGAACAGCGCCCTCTATCAAAGATTAGATTAAATTATGCTGATGCAAACAAATAGATAATGCTAATAACAAAAAATTATAAAAAAATCTTATCTAAATTGTTAGGATTTTATAAGTTGTTTTTTCCTAGATTAGTTTATTTATATTTTGACCAGATGACTGGACGATTTTACATGTATATAAATTGGTTTTTAATTATGTAAATTAGTTAGTCATAGTCAGTTATGAAAGGAAATTAAAAGTGTTGATTTTCTGAGAGGTGTAGTGTTTGACTCTGCTCGATTGGTAGACTAGGAAAGAATTGGTTCCTAACAGGTTATGGGCCCAGCAGCACGCTTCCACTGCGCCGTAGAAAGAAATTAGAAGTTTAAGCTAAAGAAGAAACAGCTGAAGTTAAAGCTGAAGGGAAAGCCAAAGAAGAAAAGTTTGTTAGGCTAACTAAGATAGAGAATAGAATTTGATTATAAGAAATTTGAGTGATTTAAAGACTGAACTTTGTGCAACGAAGAAGAAAAGCTTTGAGTTATAATTTTTTGTCAGATTTACATAACTAGAAAAGCTAAAAAGGTAAAAAAGAAAAAGCTGAAAGTTAAAGCTAAGAAGGTAAAGAAGAAAATTTTAAGTTTGGCTAAAGAGAAGATAAGGCTAACTAAGATAGAGAATAGAATTTGATTATAAGAAATTTGAGTGATTTAAAGACTGAACTTTGTGCAACGAAGAAGAAAAGCTTTGAGTTATAATTTTTTGTCGGATTTGTATAACTAGAAAAATCAATAGCTGTAGATGGTTGATGAGGGTTATGCCTACAGCTGGTTGGAGATAGCTATAGATGTTTGAAGAAGGTTATTCCTATAGCTGGTTGGAGATAGCTATAGATGTTTGAAGAAGGTGATGCCTACAGCTGGTTGGAGATAGCTATAGATGGTTGAAGAAGGTTATTCCTATAGCTGGTTGGAGATGGCTATAGATGGTTGAAGAAGGTTATTCCTATAGCTGGTTGGAGATGGCTATAGATGTTTGAAGAAGGTTATGCCTATAGCTGGTTGGAGATAGCTATAGATGGTTGAAGAAGGTTATTCCTATAGCTGGTTGGAGATGGCTATAGATGGTTGAAGAAGGTTATTCCTATAACTGGTTGGAGATGGCTATTGATGTTTGAAGAAGGTTATGCCTATAGCTGGTTGGAGATGGCTATAGATGGTTGAAGAAGGTTATTCCTATAACTGGTTGGAGATGGCTATTGATGTTTGAAGAAGGTTATGCCTATAGCTGGTTGGAGATAGCTATAGATGGTTGAAGAAGGTTATTCCTATAGCTGGTTGGAGATGGCTATAGATGTTTGAAGAAGGTTTTACCATGGCCGATGGGAGAATACCACAGCCGATGGGAGAATATCACGACCGATGGGAGAATACCATGGCCGATGGGAGAATGCCATGGCCGATGGGAGAATACCACAGCCGATGGGAGAATACCACGGCCGATGGGAGAACATCACGACCGATGGGAGAATACCACAGCCGATGGGAGAATGCCATGACCGATGGGAGAATACCACGGCCGATGGGAGAACATCACGACCGATGGGAGAATACCATGGCCGATGGGAGAATGCCATGGCCGATTGGAGAATACCACGGCCGATGGGAGAATACGAAGAACTGAGAAGAGAAGACGAAGAGGAAGGCCAGGATGAAAATATAATCCCAAGGGGGTCTTCAAGAGTTGCGGCTTGGCGGAGGGAGTGTTGCAGATATTCTGACTGGGGGAATTGGAAGAATTAAACTGACCGGGATCTTGGCCACTCTAGGCCTCCGATGAGGGTATGAAAACAACTTTAAAATGGGGGGGCATTGTTAGGATTTTATAAGTTGTTTTTTCCTAGATTAGTTTATTTATATTTTGACCAGATGACTGGACGATTTTACATGTATATAAATTGGTTTTTAATGATGTAAATTAGTTAGTCATAGTCAGTTATGAAAGGAAATTAAAAGTGTTGATTTTCTGAGAGGTGTAGTGTTTGACTCTGCTCGATTGGTAGACTAGGAAAGAATTGATTCCTAACATAAATATATATCACTCGGGTAGATATGCACACGGGTCAATCCCGGGGCGAAGCCCGGGTCACCCGTCTAGTATAAAATAAAGGAAAGGATAAGGATATACCAGGTCTATTAGTATGAAACGCGAAAATGGCCGCCAGAGGGCGCTGTGCAACTTTATTTGAGCCGACGGTGGCGCTGTTGAAGGCGTTTTGTTTTTGACTCACGTGGCATCAGCACGCGTGCAGTTTTAGAAAAATTCAAATCGTGGAAAATTTCTGGAGCCCGTGGAAAATGGCGATTTCCGAGCCAAAAAGTGCCAATTTGCAGGAAGTTTTGTTGTTCGCCTTCAACAGGAATAAAAGTGCCACGCGGCCACGCTCTGAGAAAATCGCAGTGTTACAGGTGGTTTAAAAAATTCCAAAGTGGCGATTTCGAACTTGATAATGAACCACGTGGAAATCCGCCCCAAAAGTTCGAGGACGCTGAACTGCAAGCTTTGTTGGATGATGACAGTACCCAAACGCAGGAGAAACTCGCGAAACAGCTCCAGGTGTCTCAAGGTGCTGTTTCCCTACGTTTAAACAGCCTCGGAATGACTCAAAAGCTTTCCAGATGGGTCCCCCACGAGTTGAGCGAAAGGCAGCAAGAACAGCGTCTGGTAACCTGCGAAGGGCTGCTCGCCAGGCATGAAAAGAAGTCATTTTTGCACCGAATTTTAACTTCTGATGAGAAATGGATCCACTTCAGCAATCCTACGCGCCAAAAGTCGGGGGGCCTGCCCGGCTAATTTCCAAAACAGACGCCTAGGCCCAATCGCTTCGGAAAAAAAGCAATGCTTTGCGTATGGTGGGACCAGACCGGCGTAGTATATTTCGAGCTCCTGAAACCTGGCGAAACGGTCAATACTAGTCGCTACGAACAACAAATGCACATTTTGAGAGAGGCGTTGAATGAAAAAAGACCGGAATGGCGTGAAAAGCACAACAAGATGATACTGCAGCATGACAACGCTCCAGCCCACAACGCTACAGTGGTCAAAAACACCATAAAAGACTTGGACTGGTAACTCTTACCCCACCCGCCGTACTCACCAGACTTAGCGCCGTCGGACTATCACCTTTTCACATCTTTAGGACACGCCCTAAAAAAAACAGGAATTTTCGAACTCGGACATACTCCGAAAATGACTGGTTGACTGGTTCGACTCAAAAGGAATAGAATTTTTCAGACAATGAATTCGAAAATTGCCTGAAAGGTGGTCCGAGTGTATAGCTAATCAGGGCAATTACTTTGAATAAAAAATATTTTGTTGTATGGAATTGGTGAACTTTTGAATTCACTGAAAATTTTCGCGTCTCATACTAATAGACCTGGTATACTAGCCGAATGACCCGGGCAACGCCCGGGTTTTACCCGATTAAATGTTTTTATTCAAATACTCTTCGTTACAATTATAAATTGGCGCCGTGGATGGCACTCTTATGAAACGTCCCGCTCCAAACTTTGTGTGTTTTTTTAAAAATAAAAATGAAAATGTAAATTTTCACAACGATATTTGAAAATTTAATTATTTTGATTTTCAAATACTATCGTTACAATTATAAATTGGCGCCGTGGATGTCACTTTTGTGAAACGTCCCGCTCTAAACTTTGTTGCCAAAGCCCAGATGGGGGCCCCCCCCTCCCTCCAGGGATTTATATAGACGACCTCTGTAAACAAGACAGGTTTTGGCAGGGGGTCAGCAGATGTTCTAGGATGTGGCCATCGGCAGGCGGCTTCTGTCTCTGGCAGTCTCTCTCTCCATGTCTCGGTGATAAGCATCAAGTTTGTGTCATGGCCTCTACCTCTGTCCCGTGGGCTGTCCCCGATCACTCTCGGTGCTAATATCTAGCCATGCCTCTGCTTCTTGTTGTCCACGTGTGGGAAGAACATCAACACTCGCCTCACGTACACGACTGCCAGCTTATCCATACGCGCGCGCGCGTCGGCAGGATCACATTTTCAACAATATTACATACTAGCGGATGTGTACCCGGCTTCGCCCGGGTTTTATCCGAGTGAAAGTTTGCCTAACGAATATTATATATTATGAAGTATAATAAACAATGTTAAAGATTAGTTTTAATTATTAATCAAGATTGTGTGTGAATATGTGAGAAAGATGCAATATCGTTGTTGTTTTCTTGGCCGACTGTTTTACATATGGTGTTATCTTAAAATTGCTTGTTTTGAATATTTTTTTAGATTGAGTTGAATGAATTGCTGATTTTTTTTTATTTATATATAAATAAATTAACTCTGTTGATTTTTTTGTATTTAATCGATAACAGCGAAGTTACGCATGTTAAAGTTAGGAAAAATATTTTGATGTTAAGCAAAACCTGCTCCATCTCGTTTTACATAAATGTTGAAAATTTGGTCGAAATTGATGCATTGTAACGAAAGTTTTTAGCGAACACCACTTATGAAATTTGCATTTTATTAATATAGATATAAGATATATAATTTACAATCGAATAAAATTAAATATTATCATTTTAATGTTTTGACGCGGTATAAACATTTTTGTCTGCTATCATTAAACTTATATCAAAATTAAAAAAAAAAAAAACCTCATATATAAATATTGAAGTTTTAAAGATTTCTAAAAACTCCAAATATTATATATATATATATATTTTTAAATATATTTTAAATATCTGTGCATATTTTTTATGAATTTCTTCACTCTGTTTACAAACACTTTACAATTATTTGCCCAGGAACTTTAATTACAAATCTTTCCCTCTTTCTTTTTAATTTGTATGCCTAATCAAATTTTCTAACGAGGTTAGAGGTTAAAGATGCCAAAATATAATCTTATAACCCTGTTAATTGATATCCATTTTGGAGATATCATAGCCCAAGTTGGACGCGTTCTATTAGAAAATGGAGCTTCAAGATTGACGAGTGTGGTTTTGAAGACTGGATTGCAGCAAAAACTGGTAATTGAAGCGCTGAGGAAATTGATCCAGCATGAATTGGTGGATTTCAAAGAGGAAATATTTTGCGAGTATTTCATCAACGAGAAAAATATTCTTAGGATGATTAACTATGCTAAATATATGAAAATGCTACAGGATAAATATGAAATTATTGGAGAAATAATCGGCGAGATTTTACTAGAGAGCGGGGTGACCACTCTTCCAAATATTCTGGATAAATCAAAGGTCATTTTGAATGCTACTAAACAGCAGGTTTACTCGGTAGAAGATGTCCAAAGAAAATTTCAGCAGATGGTTTCTGATAATTTCATCGTAGCAACTCAAAATGACAAAGAATTTTGGAGATTGAATTTCGACCTTTTAGATAGCTATTTACTTAAGCATCACCTCGTTAGGCTAGCAGAATCAACGCTGGACAAGACAGCTTCAAAGATCATGGAAGCTATTGTAGATGATATCTCTTTAAATGAATCTATTAGCAAAGCCATCTCGATTCGAGAGGTTCAAGGAAAACTTCCCAAGGGATTTCTAGATCATTCCAATTTAATGAACTACATTTTAATGATGAGAGAAGGAAACATATGTAAGGGATCATCTCCAAATACCTATGTCATTGATTTGCGTCAATGTTTTCGAACTATCTTTGAATATAAATCTTTAGCTTACATTCAGCAGAGATATGGTAGTTTGGAATGCAAAATAATAAAGGCTCTGAATTTTGGCTTTGACAATAAAAATATTGGAGAAGTACTGCTTCAAAACAATGATGAAGTAAGCGAAGCTATAGTCAAATTATGTAAGGATGGTGTAATTTTTGTAAAAACTTTGTTGAAAAAAAATGAAAAGATGGTAACAAGATTTGTCTTGAACGAGCAAGGTTTGGCAGAAACTCTGAAAGAGTACACAATGAAGGCCATGATCGCCTCGGTCCAGACCCATCAGAGATTGTTCAGGAACAATAAGGTGCTCCTTGAGAAGAAGGAGAAGATCGATACCCTCTTGGAGACCTACAAGAACAAAGAGGATTCAAGACATCTGAAGGAGATTTACCAGATGCTTTCCCCAGCAGAGAGAGAGATCCTTGCCACAGTCGATGAAAAGATAAAAACGCTCTATCATTCGTATATGAACTTGGGGGATGATCTAATGATTTTTTCCAAATTTGCTGAGCTAGGCTTGGCATAATTAGCCTTTGGGGGGATAGGTAACAGCCGAAATGAAAAACTTAAACTTGGAAATTTTATGTAAATGCTCATGAGGTTTTTGATATACTTTATTATTTATTTTAGAGGGTTAGTTATATAATCTCTAAAACTATATTGTGTATAGAATAAATTTTTCTATTTGTGTATATATTATTATCTTATAATATTTTAAATTACATAGTATATATGAAAATAAAGAATATTTTTTTAATTCTATCATTTTCTTCAGTGCATGTTGTTGAATGTGTGTATTTTGCCAGATATTTGTGCAAAGATCTGTGCGCTCCATGAACATGTGTTAGCCAAATAAATAAAGTCATCCATCTCTTTAGTACAAGTTGAAGACTTCATAAACCTTTTTATAAAAGTTTATTGTGCTTTTTGACGTTTCGGCGACCTTTTTAAAAAGACTATCGGTGAAGTATTGTCTTTACACCTTTTTTTTTTCAAAAGGGCGACAGTGAGTAGCGTAAATGTCAAAAAGACAACAAGGTTTATAAAAAAGGTTGATGATGTCTCAAACTTGAATTAATCAAAATTCAATCTGAAATCATGACACAATTATATTTTTAATACACTGGCTTGTAAAGGTATGCGTTTTTCTGAATCTAGATGGTTCTTCTTGTTCCAAAATCACTTTATTAGGTACCGCTCAAAAGGAGCAACCTAGCTTATGATATTTGAAACAATGAATAATATGTGAAGGTTATTCACATATTAAACAAAATGTTAACGCGGGATTCGATCCCGGTTCATGGCTGTCTGGAATCGAGGGTGTTACCCATTCGTCCACCAACTTGTTAAATCTAGATAGTGCGCTTGTGTTTAGTTGTTTATGATTAGCTTTCAATGTCCTCAAAGGTTATGTCCATACTAGCGGATGTGCCCGGGTTCGCCCGGGTTTTACCCGAGTGAATGTTTGTCTAACGAACATTTGTTAAAACAATTCTCTATAAACTTATAAAACGTACTCGGCTTCGCCCGGGGTTTTACCCGAGTAAAGGTTTGTCTAGCGAACATTTGTTAAAACAATTCTCTAAAAACTTATTTAAAAAAAAAAAAGATATATTTTGATAATTTGAAACTCGTAAATTTGAATCTCTCGATAAAGTGAACATTTTTCCCGGTCCCTGTGTGCCGTGTCATCCTGAATTTTGTCTTTCCTAATTTTCTACATTAGAAAATCATAGTTTTATCTAGTGAACATTTTTTCCCGTGTCACATTGCCGTGTCATCCTGAGCTAATCTTACTTTTGATAAATAATATTTAAGATAACAAACTTAGTGATAAGAAAACTTGTTATCATCGTCACAATGGGGGCGCTGCTTGCGAGTTAAATCTACAAATCTGCAAATAACTCTAAGGATATTCATGAAATTATTTTTCAAAAACCTTCCCGGTGATATACCTAATAATATCCCAAAATTTCACGGCGATTGGATGTATGGTGCTCGAATCTATAGAGTACAGACAAACAGACAGACAGACATTCAATTTTATATATATAGATTTACTTTAAATAGCATCACCAAGAATCCCTCATTAAGAATTTCCACAAACATAAGCACAGGACAAATTCAATAGTAGAACAAATACCACAATAGTTAAAGCGGTCTAATAGATTAAACTGTAGAAACCATTGGATAGGTTCACCACTGGATGAGCCGAGCCCTCACAATATCTTTCTTATCGCAGTAGGGACAATAGAAAATTTTTTATCATTGAAAAAAAAAAAAACGGTCTTAAATATTTTCAATTCTTTACATATATAGGCTAAAATAATTATCGTATAAAGGCAATTTAGAATGTTATTTGTATGGCACAGCGGTTAAAGGCGTCTGTATAAGAATTAAATTATTTCTGGTTCGAATACAGTCAGATTCAGCATTTTGAAATAGTTCAACTTATCTCCATTATAACGCATTTTATGTCACAATTTCTTGATATATTTTGATAACATAATGACATAGCTATTTTGTTGATTGGTCCCTGCAAGATCATGCAACATGCCAAAACTGCTATATTTATCAAAGTTTGGAAATAAAAGAGCAACTTATAATTTTTATTTAGTCAGAATTATTTTTAAATGTGTGAAATAAGAATACACATGCTGCCCTTGGCGCGAAAAAAAATCGGGAAAATCATTTCTGAACGTAATTTTTTAAAATACCATTGATCTCGATATATTTGCAATTTCTAGGCATTTAAGTTTTATGATATGAATGATCAAAGTTGGGGGAATATACACGCTATATAATAAAATCAGTCTAATACAATAATAGAGCAATCTTGAGAATAATTTGGTATGATATCTGAGAGAGTTCACCACTGATGAACCCAATCATATAATACAAAGTCTGTCGATATAGATTTTAATTATACAGTAGAACCTCCCTGTAATGGACACCTAATTGCATAGCCAAGGTGTTCTTTAGGGAAAGATGTCCTCTTACTGGAGAGTTGCTAAATAGTAAAAATGGCAATTTTGCAAATGAAAACTCTCCTTTGAAGAGAGGTGTCGGTTAGCGGGGTGTCCGCTAAAGAGAGGTTCTACTGTATGTATAAAAATTAGCGTTAAAATTAGTATCAATTTTCATAATGAAGCTGTCTCAGTCACAGAAGAGTGGTAACATACAATGTTACGAAGGTATTTGATTTCTTAAATTAATTAGCTTGGCCTAAAGGACATGTGGATTCGGCAGTTTGGTGCCATTTGCCGCGATCAGCGCCCAGGCTTTATCTTGCCTGACTCCCTTCGGCTAGTGTCCGGACAAACTGCAAGGAAGTTTGCAAACCGCGGACCTCCCGTCGTATCTAGCTATCTCGGGCGTTCTCCCAAGTAACAGCCAATAAAGATATGAGACTAACCAGAAACTGGACTTTATTTCTTTTCACGACTATATACAGCAGAACCTCCCTTTAGTGGACACCCCGCTAGCGGACACCTCTCCACAAAGGACAGTTTTCATTTGCAAAATTACCATTTTTACAATTTAGCAACTCTCCGGTAAAAGGACACCTCTCCCTTAAAGACACTTTGGCTCTGCAATTAGGTGTCCTTTACAGGGAGGTTCTACTGTATATTAGTTTATAATTTACATAATTTTGAATCAGTTTAACTATTTACATAGATAAAAGATAGCAAATCTTTACAGATAAACAAAGAAAAATTAACGTATTCGTTTACGACACCATCAGTTATACTACAGTAGTGTCAATGACAGCCCTTCAGCGACAAACCCTTTGATGCATCTTTATAAATTATTTTTAAAAATTAATAATGTATATATTTTTTATTGTAAAAAGTGAGCTTTCGAGCTACGATCCTCTTCTATTGGTTTATTAGTGTCAAATGGAGAAATACAAACTGTTTGTTAAAAAAAATGTTCACCTGCACACGCACGGGCGTGCATAACGAAATCAAAACTTTAAAAGCCCTTCAAAAACACTCATTATCCCATGTATTTACATTTTCTAAATATTATTTTGTAATTAGATATTGGGGGTTATATGTCCATATATAGCTATTTTTATAGGGGACCCTGTTCTAATGAATCTGAACTCTTCAGGGAACTTTGTAAATATTTAATTCTAAGCTCTAATTTGTTTGTTTATTCTGTAATAGGCGAAAATATTTCAATATCGAGCCTGGTTGATTAATTAATTAAAAAACTTCAGGTAAATTGATTTTTTTTGTTAATGTCAAAGTAATATTTGGATAAAGGAGATTCCAGAAGAAATATTTGCTATCTTATTTTCAAATATTGCAATAGTATTAACAAGAAAATCGAGTTACCTGCAGAGTTCAGATTCATTGGAACAAATTGATTCCCCTAAAATACAAGTCAACCTAAGTTCTGCTAAAGTAATATATTTAAAAATTGCTATATATGGACAATATCTAATTACAAAATAATATTTAGAAAATGTAAATACATGGGATAATGAGTGTTTTTGAAAGGCTTTCAAAGTTTTGATTTCGTTATGCACGCCCGCGTGTGTGCAGGTGAATATTTGTTTTTAACAAACAGTTTGTATTTCTCCATTTGACACTGATAAACCAGTAGAAGAGCGTCGTAGCTCAAAAGCTTGCTTTTTTCCGATAAAAAAAGATACAAATTGTTTTGTTTTGTTTTTTCAATAAATTTTGAATAACTGGTAACAATTCTACTCAAATGATTTTTTTACAGTTTTTGTTTTATAACTCCAAGGAGATTCGAAATCGAAACCTGAAATTTCGAATTTATTCCTCTTTTGAGATCTTAAACAACTGCTCCAAGAACCAACCCTCAACTAACAACTGTTTCCGATTTGAAACCGTGCATCATCGACAGACATCGTATTTATATAGAAAGACAGGGTAGTTGGCGACTTCTGCACGCTCCAGGAACCTTCTAGAAAAGCTTTAACTATACAATACGCAGGAGGAGCGAATTAGACTGCTTCGAAGATTATTATATGCATATGGTACAAATAGCACCCAGACTTCAAAATTACAAATTAGCGACTTCCCTCAACAAATTTTCTCAAAGTTGCATCAGGCATGGGCTGATGGTGAATCCTCAAAAAAAAAAAAAAATAATAATAATAATAAAAACAAGCTTCCAGAGAAACAAGCCAAAATGGCAGAGAAAGGAAAATATCCGCCTTCTTGTTCAGCCCATTGTCATCAACTTAAACATCAAAATATTTGGTATCATTTCCGATTCCAAGACAAAATATACCAATCATTTAAATAATGCCTTAGAAACTCTTCCAATGGATCCTTCCAAGGCTCACTAACACAATAAAAGAATAAAATTAGGTTTAAACTTGAGATCTGGACTCAAAATTCACAAAAGAGCTATTCTCACAGCACTACTGTATGGCTCTGGTGTTTAGGGAAGACGGGCTTATGATACTAATGGCACTCGTAAACTTCGCAGTCTTCGCTAAAAGTTTGCGAAATCAATAATCAGAAGTGGTCACACATACATACCTGCTATATAGAAGTTCGTATTATGTATAAAAGAAACATTCGCGCTTTAAATCCTTTTATTTTATATACCTGCTATATCTTTGACTGGCTACCCCACGCTTGATATCTCTATAAGGGTTAATGTTGAATATTTAAGATTCGTGAACAGTAGCCACTTTGAGACTCGCCCTAATTCCTCCTTTGTACCTTACCATCCTTTCCGAAGGATAATAAATTATACGAAATCAATAGATCAAAATGACATTACCATAAACACAGATGTATCACAATTGTGGCTGGAATTATCCTGTCAACTCTCCCTAAAGCCTATATATACACCTTGACTTCATCAAGAATGCACAGCGTTCCAAGCTGAACTCTTAGTCATACTTTATGCAACAAAATATATTCAGCATTTCCCACACGATAGTTTTGTCATTGCGTCAGACTGCCAGTCTGCTCTCTTTGCCATATGTAGCCCTTGACCTCCAAGAACACACTTTAATGCTAAAATTATTT
Source organism: Cordylochernes scorpioides (assembly GCA_030710605.1). Taxonomy (NCBI): domain Eukaryota; kingdom Metazoa; phylum Arthropoda; class Arachnida; order Pseudoscorpiones; family Chernetidae; genus Cordylochernes; species Cordylochernes scorpioides. The sequence continues at coordinate 78,548,468 of CP092867.1, forward strand.
CTAACCTACAGAGTACACCAAATGTACAACTGTGCTGGGTTAAAGTACACAGCGGCATTGTGGGAAAGGAGCTAGCAGATCAAGCAGCCAAGGTTGCCGAACAATCTAACTTGCTTTTGGCTCTCGCTACCCTCCCAAGAAGTGTCGCAAGCCTTAAAATAAGACAGCTCGCACAGAAAATGTGGACGGACCATTACATTGCTTTGCACTCTAACAGAAATATCTGAGTATTTTTGCCACTCCAAGAATATTTCTCTCCGTATTATCTAACATCAAGCATGGATTCACCTCAACAACAATCTTGACAGGTCATGGTTACGTCCAGGCAGACTACGCAAAGATATTGAAAGAAGATCCAATCTATCTCCATTGCCAAAGTGGATACCAAACATTGGACCACCTCCTTCTCACCTGTCCAGCCTTTGGATACCAAGGATCTTAGACAGACATTCCCTAGGAACCACGGAACTAAGTCCAGAACCACTGGAAAATCTTCCAATAAATGAACCTGCTTAGCGCCACATGAATTGACCTCCACTTGCATATCTATATTAATAAAATGCAAATTTCATAAGTGGTGTTCGCTAAAAACTTTCGTTACAATGCATCAATTTCGACCAAATTTTCAACATTTATGTAAAACGAGATGGAGCAGGTTTTGCTTAACATCAAAATATTTTTCCTAACTTTAACATGCGTAATTATTTCATCTCAATTTACAGGTGTTACATTCGAGCACAGCTCGCGAGTCACCTTGTCCAGATTATTTACACATGGCGAGTTGTAATGCTGGAGTGGCCCCCCGTACCTTACAGGAGGGCAGTTGTTGGGTGTTTGGCTGTCAGCTAGCCATTGGGTCCAGGTCGTCGGATTCGGTGGCTGAGGTCACCTTGATTTTGAACAATTTCTTGTATAGTTGGATTTGATGATTTTTGAAATTGCGAGAATAGTCTTGTCGCAGAGTCTTGATAAATCTCTTCTATATTAGGCTGGTTGAGATCTTCTTTGAGAATTTTGTTTGAAAGATTGAATGGGGCTCCTATAATGGTTCGTAAGCAAATCCTTATGAAGGCATCTATTCTTTTTTTATCCGTAGGTGTGATATATTTGCCCCAGACTGGTAGTGCGTACGTGATGATGGGTAGAATACAGGTTTTGTACAACGTGAATTTATGCTTTGTTGTTAAATTACTTTTAAAATTAAGCAGACTTGATAGAGCTATTTTGGCTATCTTTGCCTTTCTTATGGTGTTTTGGACATGTAGGTTAAATTTTAATTTCGAATCCAAAGTGACACCAAGATACTTGACATGGTCGGCCCAACTAATAGTGCTTGAGTTTACTGTCAAGTTGGTTTGTGGCTTCAATTTTTTGTTATCTCTTGGGGGAAAAACTATTGCTTGAGTCTTAGTTGGGTTAATGTCTAGTTTCCACTCATCGCACCATTTGATAATGTCATTTAGGTAGTACTGAAGCTGAGTAACCAATAGGTCGACTGATTTAGAGTTAAATAAAATTGCTGTGTCATCTGCGAAGAGCTTAAGTTTACATTTAGAGTGCAGTGGGATGTCATTAATGTAAATATTGAAAAGGTAGGGTCCGAGGATAGAGCCTTGAGGTACTCCAGTCTGGATTGGCTTTGGTTCAGTTATAAAATTTCCTTGCTTGACTGAAAATGTCCTGCCCTGTAGATAATTCTGCATAAAATTTATAATGTCACTTGGAAACTGGTGTTTTGTGAGTTTCTTTATAAGGCCATTATGCCAAACTTTATCAAATGCTTTCGCAAAATCTAGAAAGACTGCACCTACCACTTCCTTGTGGGATCTTCTTATCTGGATGTAGTCCATAACTGCAATGAGTTGGTGAGTTGTTGAATGCCCCCTTCTAAATCCGAATTGCTGCGGGATGATGAAATTAGAGTTGTCCAAGTACCTCTGAAGTCTACGTAAAATAATTCTTTCGTAAATTTTGCCGATGGTGGGGAGGAGGCTGATAGGTCTTAAATCTTCAGGGGATTTTTTTGGAATTGGAATTATGATAGCATGCTTCCAGACTTTGGGGTAGTAACACAAGTGCAGTGCGGCGTTGAAAACTCCGGCTAGAAATACAATCCATTTGATGGGAAGATTCTTGGCCATTTGCGGAGTGATATTGTCATGGCCAGGAGCTTTGTGGTTAGCTAAGTATTTAATCACTTCCTTGACTTCATTTGGTGTCGTCACTGTGAGCATTTTTTCTTGTTGGTGATTATAAGTTATGTTTGGTTGGTCTTCTTCTTTTTCCTTGGAGAACTGGTTGGAGAAGTGTTCTGCAAGTTCATTTCCGATTTCTTTGTCGGTCAATAAGGTTTTGCCGTTCATTACTAAATTTGAGATCCTTTCCGTTTTTTTCCTGATAGGTTTTGTTTTTCTCCAGAAGTCCTTTGGGCTTGATTCAATCTTGTGTATGAATTGATTCCAGTTCTCGGTGGAGTCAGATTTGAGGGCTTTGTTAACTTTTCCCTGTAGGTTTAAATAAATGGCTCTATGGGCTGGATCCCAGGTTGCTTGCCATCTCTTACGAGCTTTATTCTTTTCTTTTATCAAGGCCTTGGTCGAAGGGTTCTGTTTTGATGAAGAGGATGATATAACCGTGTTTTTTGAGCAGCTGTTGTAGATTTTATCATTTAGTATGGTCACTGCTGAGTCAATATTGGCTTCCGTTTTCAAGGATACTCTAGGAGGCGTACTGGAAATTAAGTCTTGTTGGAAGTGAACCCAGTTAGTGAGTCGACAAGCCCTAGTCGTGAATTCATCCTTCGGGCAGGTCAGCTCTAGGATTACTGGGAGGTGATCTGAAGATAAGACATCCAGGGTCTTAATCCTCGAAGTCCAGGGGATGTTTCTAAGAATTGCGATGTCTAGAAAGTCTGGATTTCCCAAAGGACTGTAGTGCGTGGGTGAAGAAGGTGCGACAATGTCCAGGTTTTCTTTTTCGGAAAAATTATGAAGCACGGTTCCACTATTATTGGAGGTTCTTGAGCCCCAAAGAGGGTGCTTGGAGTTCCAGTCTCCTGCAGCGATTACTGATTGATTATTCTCTAACAAGAGATTCAGATCTTCCTCCAGGAGTGGTAGATCGGGTTTCTTATAGATTGACGATATCTGCACTACTGCCCTTCCATCTGGTTTCATTAGTATTGTGGTGTTTTCCATGTTAGATGTTTGAATCAGCACTTTTTATATTTAAGATAGTTTTTTAGAATTATTGCCGTTCCACCGCCCCTTCCAACGATTCTATCGTCTCTTATTGTCTGATAGTTTCTGAGTTTGAGGTCGACAGATGGTTTTAAGTGTGTTTCACTGAGCAGTGCCATGTCTATTGAGTTTTCTTCTAAAAACTGTAGGAATTCTTCTTTTTTGAGTTTGATTCCGTTGCAATTCAAGAAAACGATTTTCAAAGGTAATTTGCCTTTCATTGTAAGAAGGTTTTGATAATTTCTAATAACTTTTCGCACAGTTCCCTGGTGTCAGAACGAGTAGTTTTCTTTTTTGCAGTTTCAGCGTAACTTGCCTTTTGTTTTTCAGCAGTTGCTTCTTCTGTTTTAGTGGAGCTTGCTTGAGGTATGGTGTTAGGGTAGTTTTGTCTGGGAGGCTTTAGCTGCTGTTGTTGTGGCTTCGGAAAATTTGGGCATCCGCGGTAATTGGCTGTGTGCGCCTCTCCACAGTTAGCGCACTTTGGTGGGAGCTGTTTCGAGTTTCTTGGACAATCCTTCGAATGGTGTTCTTCAGCACACTTGACGCATTTGGGCTTCAAAAAGCAGTTTAGCTGGCCATGCCCAAAACCCTGGCAGTTAAAGCATTGGGTCACTCGTTTTGTAGTCCTGAATGATTCCACGACTAGTTTTTGATAAAGTATTTCGGTTATTCCATAGATTCGTTTTTTTTTGTTCATTTTCGGTAGCTCTACTAGGACTATATTCATCGGTATTTTGGTCGATTGTCTATGGAGTCTTTTGACAATGACCTCAGTGAAGCCCATTGAGACCAGTTCAGTTACGACGTCTTCTTCTTTGAAGGCTGTTGATACCCCCTTCAATACCACTTTTAGCGGTTTTTCCTCCTGTAGTCTGTAGGAATATCCTCCATTATTTTTCTGTACATATTCCCTGATTTTTTTGAAGTCGCCTATGTTTTTCGATTTAATTATGTGCTTTTTGCCAGAAATCGTGACTTGGAATGGTTCCATGCACAAGTCTTTTAGTTCTTGGCAAAGAAGCTTCCAATCTGCTACATTTTCTGCAATAACAGGAGGAATTCTCGGTTTTTTCACGTTAGTGACTGTGGTCCATGGGCCATCGTTGTCGTTATTTTCTTCATCGTCTTGCGGTGGGTGAGCTGCGTTCATTTGTTGAGAAACTCCAGTGGCGGGACTTTGTTCGTCGATGTCCATTCTAGGCGTCTTCAGGTTACGCTCGCTCCTAGTTGGCGATCTTGAGTCATCCTGGGAGCCGCGAGTTCTCTTCTTTGATTGAACCGTTTCCTCAATTGTACTCGATTCCACATTTGTCTAGGATCTTCGTTATTAAGGAGGCTTCGATTATGCATAGTTTCTCGCCGGTTGGTCCGATCGTCGATTTAATTACAATCGGTGGCATATTATTATTTTTTTGTTCTTTAATTAACATGCGTAACTTCGCTGTTATCGATTAAATAAAAAAATCAACAGAGTTAATTTTATTTATATATAAATACAAAATTAAATTTCAACAGAGTTAATTTTTTTACATACTAGCTAATAATCTCAATCTAAAAAATATTCATATTGTTTTATCATGTTTCTAATTTCGCCTAACAAATATATAAATTTATAGTGACCAACATATGCAAATTTTATCTTTGTTTTTATTTAACTTGATATCGTAAACATATACATCCATTGTAAGCATTTTTCTGTTCACCTTCCGTGGTTTCTCTTTTCTTTGATAGTTTTTAGGTGTAGTATATTTTCTTATTACTAGACTACAAACATTCCCTCGAGAAAAACCTGGGCGAAGCCGGGTACATCCGCTATATTATATAAATATATGACGTAACGAATATAATTATCATTATTATCATAATATTCTGTGTGTTCCCGAATATTATTATCAATAATACAAAAAAAATCAAAACTACAAAAAAAACTTTTTTTTTTTGCCTGAGTTGATTCCAATGTAACTTTTCATGCTGAATTCAAAAATGAAATCAGAAGTTTTCCATCACCCATAGTTCTTGCAAGATAACCATTTTTTTTATAAATTGGTATATACAGTAATAATTCAAAAAATGTTACGTAAGCATTTTTTAAGTAAACATCGTTACAATAGCTAGAGCTTTATTTTTGACAAGAAGAGTTGATTCCAATGTAACTTTTCATGCTGAATTCAAAAATGAAATCAGAAGTTTTCCATCACCCATAGTTCTTGCAAGATAACCATTTTTTTTATAAATTGGTATATACAGTAATAATTCAAAAAATGTTACGTAAGCATTTTTTAAGTAAACATCGTTACAATAGCTAGAGCTTTATTTTTGACAAGAAGAGTTGATATGTGGAGCCAAAATCTTTATTTTATTTGTTATTAATTAAATTTTGCTCTTTAAGAATCATAAATATTAATTTAAATAACAAATTATTGAATTTTTAATTAAATATGTTTATTTTATAATGCAATCTGCTTTGCTTTCAACTCAAAAATAACGACAAGCTCTGGAATGCTATTTGCTGAATAACAGTTTTAATATACAGGGTGATCCAAAAGTCCCGCACTATTTTAAAAATTAATAACTCCGCGAATATTTGCGCTAGAGCAATGCGGTAAACACCATTGTGTTATTATCAATAATATTCGTTAGGCAAACTTTCACTCGGATAAAACCCGGGCGAAGCCGGGTACACATCCGCTAGTATTAAATAAAACAAAAATACATTTAAGTCTGAAGGACAACCTTCTGTACGCGCTCTTCACAGGAACCTGGATTAATAAAAATAAATTATTATAGTAATGATTGAATAGATATATTAAATATAGTTTTCTTTTCAAAAATACATTTTGTTTTAGAATCTCAAAAAAAAACTCTGATAAACATCAAATAACACAGGTCTACAAAAAAAACTTTTTTTTTTGCCTGAGTTGATTCCAATGTAACTTTTCATGCTGAATTCAAAAATGAAATCAGAAGTTTTCCATCACCCATAGTTCTTGCAAGATAACCATTTTTTTTATAAATTGGTATATACAGTAATAATTCAAAAAATGTTACGTAAGCATTTTTTAAGTAAACATCGTTACAATAGCTAGAGCTTTATTTTTGACAAGAAGAGTTGATATGTGGAGCCAAAATCTTTATTTTATTTGTTATTAATTAAATTTTGCTCTTTAAGAATCATAAGTATTAATTTAAATAACAAATTATTGAATTTTTAATTAAATATGTTTATTTTATAATGCAATCTGCTTTGCTTTCAACTCAAAAATAACGACAAGCTCTGGAATGCTATTTGCTGAATAACAGTTTTAATATACAGGGTGATCCAAAAGTCCCGCACTATTTTAAAAATTAATAACTCCGCGAATATTTGCGCTAGAGCAATGCGGTAAACACCATTGTGTTCAGGATGCAATGGGATTTTTTATGGCAAATAATGAAAAATTCGAAATTGATTTTAGTTACAATTTTATTCGCCAGATGGCGCACTACCAAAACCAGAGATTCAGCGGCCAAATTGTTTGATAAATTGAAAAATATAACTGATTGACACGTATTTTTCCTTTTTGAATACCAGGAAAGAACCCTAATAACATCAAATAACAAATTAATAAAACACCACTTCGCCAAAAGTATGAAGAATTGGTTAACAATTTTTAAATACAATCAGAGATATGTAAAATAGGTAAATGCAAATTAAAACATGTAGCAAAAAAAAAAAATTGATATTTTAGATACGGTTTGTGTTTCCGAAGATAATAAATTTCTAATATTTTTAATTCAACTCTCTCTCATACTGTACCCAATTTTAAAAAAATGTGTCCCCTCAAATAAAAATCTTTTTCAAATCGACCTTTGCGTTGAAAAACGTGGTAGTAAAATCATTTTGTATTATTTTTTTGCACAAAATTTCTAAAGTTATTGGTGTACAGAAAATATTCCTTATGCTATTTCTTCTAATGAGCGAAAAGCGTAAAACTAAACATAAGGGGAAAAATTGTGTGCACCAGTGTTATTCGAGAACTTATAACACTCTGGTTTGCACGAAATAATATGTGAGCAAATGAGAAACAAAATATTACTGTTCACAAAAAAAAAAAAAAAAAAAAGAGTCAAGATGTGAGGACAGCATTTATTATCCCCATATCCCAACACAAAGAGCTGCAAAATATTGGTAGATAATATAATACATGGCAGCTTATATAACACATGAGGTAACTGCCTTCTCTCTTGTATTAGGTCACAATCCTTGCTCAATGTGGCACCCTTCATTCTCAATCACCGCCTGCAGACGATAAATGACAGAATGGACAGCATTAAATAACATATCTGTTGAAATTGATAAAACGTGCCATCTGATAGAAGCCTTTAACATGGCCAATGTGGTAGGCCAGCATCGATAAACACACGATTTAATGTACCCCCATAAACAAAAATCGCGAGGTGTCAAGTCTGGTGATCTTGGAGGCCACTGGTATATAAAGTGGCGACTTATCACACGATTTTCAACGAACGTATTCTTCAGCAATTGTTTGGCACCTCGGGAGATATGAGGAGGTCCTCCAACTTTCATGAATGTTATTTCGCTTAGTGCTTTTTCTCTGCAATATGGGAATACCCCATATGAACATAACGTTCACCAGTTACAAAAACGGTTTTAAAAGTTCTTCCATTGATTTTTCAAAGAAAAATGGCCCAATAATAAAAGAAGAAGTGAACCCACACAAAACTGTAACTCTAGGCTGATAAAGTGGCATTTCTGTAAAAATCCTAGGGTTTTCTGTTGCCCAAAAGCGGATGTTTTGAATGTTAGATTCTCCGTTTAGAGAAAAGTGAGCATCATCTGTCCACAGAACATTCGACAGCCAGTTTTCATCAATATCAATTTTCCGGAAAACCCATGCAGCGAATTCTTGACGCATCTCAAAATCGACAACTTTCAGCTCGTGAAATCTTTGAATTTTGTATGGGTACACACAATAGAGACATTAAGTGAAGCCTCTTCGGATATCACAATCATACTCGGCGATTTTAACGCCAAAAGTTCAACTTGGGGATCATCTGTCCAGGATAACAAAGGTCACCGACCTCGACCTTACACCATTAAATAAGGGAGAGAACACCTATCTATCCAAGTCGACAGGCACAGAATCCGCAATAGACATCACAGCGATAAATTTCAACATCGCACCCACAACACCATGGAAAATCCTGAGAGGTGCAATCAGTGACCACAGACCACTTTTAACAACCCTAAACTTCAAAATTGAGAATGTCCAACAGAATAAAAGAACATGGAACTTTAGGAAAGCCGACTTGAAAAAAAATTCACAGAAAAGTTTGAAGAACTGTGCAACGAAAAATTGAATTACAGAACGCTTGACAAAAACTTGGAAAACTTCTCTTCGAATATATCAAAAGCTGCAAAAGCATCGATACCTAGAAGGAGACGTTAGACCTGTGGATACCTTACTGGAAGGACCACAACATCGAGGCAATGATTGCAGAGAGAGACAATATCAATGAACTTCTTTTAAAAAAATAAAACAGAAGAAAAGAGAAAGTAACACATTGAAATTAGTTACAAAATAGAACAAGAAATTTGGATATGCAAACAAGAGAAAAATGGCAGAGTTCTGCGAAAAAATGGATCCAAGAAAGGACAGCCAACACTGGAATATGATTAGAGTGTTAGAAAAGAATCAAAACCAACATTAATCCTCCAATACTCTAACCGATATGAATAGAACAGCGAGAACGTGAACAAACAGATGGCTAACATAATTGCTGAATATCTTTCAAGCACTTCCATACTCAAATATACGATTGAAGACAGGACTCTAAAAATAATATACACCAGTTATTTAAACAAGCAAGAAACTTCCATCAACAAGATATTTTCTCGAGAGACTTCACACTGAATGAGCTAAACTCATCAATAAAAAAATCTAAGAGGTCACCAAGAGATAATCTAATCTTTGGTCAAATGATTAAACACTTTGAAGACAAAGCTAATAAACAACTCCTACGAATACTGAACATTTCATGGTAAACTGGTGAACTACCAAAGAATTGAAAGATATCAATTACTGTGCCAATACTGAAACCAAACAAAGATGCCAAGGAATCCAAGAACTATCGGCCAATTGCTCTCACCAGCATACTTTGTGAAATAACAGAACGAATTATCCACTCTAGGCTCATAGTCTGGCTCACTAACAATAAAAAAATAAACCTCTACCAAACTGCCTATAGATCCCAGCACTGTACGACTGATCAACTGTTCTACTTCTGTCAATCAATAATAAATTCTTTCCAGGAAAAACCGCCAAAGAAGACCACGGCTATATTCCTTGATATGACCGCAGCTTTTGATAGAGTGTGGAGGGAGAAATTACGTGAAAAGCTGCACAACATCGGAGTAAGAGGAGAAACCTTAACCTGGATTGCAGACTTCTTAAGGGGGAGAAGGTTAAAGGTTTGGGTCAATGGAGAATTTTCCAAGGAAGGAAGAACGTGTGATACTGCAGTCCTGGATCTTTCCAGTTGGTCTCGAGGACCGTGCCATCACCATCTCCTAAGCGGCGAAGTACGCGATCTAGGTATTCATCGTAGATCGCAAAATGCGTGGTGTCGCTGGAGACCCACTGGCGATTCTCCACCAAACTCTGCAGCGCTGGCAGAGGCGCCATATTCATTTACATAGTGTATGTGATGATTTAAGACCATGGAATTGTTGTAAATAGTCCAGATATCTACTACCACATGTTCCACCACGTAATTGTATATAACTTCTTATTTACTGCAAATAGAAAGCCTCAACTAAAATCAATCTGTACCGCGTAAGAATCTAATAAGGTTTAGCAACTGTACAGATAGAAGGAATGGAGACTAACAGGAGAAAATTAAGGTTAAACTAATCAGGCTTAGGTGAAAATAGGAGAGAAGGCCTAGCAAACCCAGTCCAACTTTTACGAGGTCGTGGCTCTCCTGGATAATAAAACTTCCCCCCCTGTTTACGTCAGAAAAGAGCAGTGACCTGTTCGGACCCAGCTCAGCTATAAAAGGAGGCCCCGATCCTCAGTTAGTCAGTCCTTAGTTAGTCTTCGTTCCAGTCCCTGTCCACCGGACGCTCCGATAAAAGGTAAACCCTTTCCTGCCAGAAATCTCCTCGTCCCATTCCTTCTTGACGTTCAGACGCTTCTAAGTGGAATCTCTATTTGCTTATTTCACCTTTGGCTCAGCTGTGTCGCCTTCCACCACGACTGCACGGTAGAGTTGACATCGAGGTTCGTCTAGCATCAGGTAACACTGGTCCCAGAGGTCCCAAGATATCACATGTATATAATGCATATTATCTTTTTTTTTAAATAGTGCAGACTGTGCACTTTGTATGTATTAACAAGATGTCAATAAAATTATTTTAACTGTCATTGATGAGGAATTGGAATTTTCAAAACACATAATTAACACCTCAAATAGAGCTACCAGAAAACTAAACATTCTGAGATGGCTATGTGGAACAAATTGGGGAGAAAACCCAGAATTCTCAGAACAACATATATCACCTTAATAAGGCCGATAATGGAATATGCAACACCGGTCTGGGCTCCCTCAAGCTCATCACTAAAAGTAAGACTAGACAGTGTTCAAGAAAAAGCGGCCAAAATAATCACCGGTGCTGTTTCATCCACCAACAATGAGAAAATTCAGAGAGAATGTGTTCTAGACCTACTCGCTCGAAAGCAGAAGATAAAATAAAAACAACTTGGATCGGCACTTCGGAAACGAGGAACCAGAGGACGAGATCTCTCTGACCACTTGTGGTTTGGTGGATCCGCCCTTTTCTGAGAATGAGGTGAAACTGACGGCTTTCAAGTTCGGGAAAAGGAAATCTCCTGGTCCCGAAGGGATCGATAACACGGTCATGAAAGCCCTGTTAAGAATGCACCCATCACTTCTTGCCAGGTTTTTCAATAGGTGCCTGGACACTGGTACTTTTCCTGAGGCATGGAAGGTTGCCCGAGTAGTGCTTCTCGAAAAGTCTGGTAAAAAGGGTAATTCTCCTAATGATTATCGTCCGCTTTCTTTACTAGTGTGTCTAGGTATGGTCCTGGTTAGCCTACTAGCTCAGCGACTGAAGCACTGGCTAGAGAGTAATGAGCTCCTTTCCTCCTTCCAACATGGTTTTTGGGAAGGGAACTCCACAACCACGGTTCTGAAAGAGGTGTTAGAGGGGGTTGAGATAGGCTTAAATAAGGGTGCTTGGGTTCTTCTCGTGGCCCTGGACATTGATGGCGCGTTCAACTCCATGAGCTGGAACAAACTGATGAAATTTGATGGACATGGGTTGTCCTGATAATTTGTGCAGCTTGGTTCGTGACTTCCTGAGGGATAGACGAATTAACCTCAGTTTTGGTGGGCGGAAGTTGGAAAGAAACTGTGCTAGGGGTTGCCCCCAGGGCTCTTGCTGCGGACCTATTATGTGGAATATCCTGGTAAACACCGTTTTCCAGGAGGAGTTACCTGAGGGAGCCTGGCTGGTTCTCTATGCTGACGACCAGTTCCTCATCATTGAGGCTGCTTCGAGAGCAAGGGCTGAGAAGTGTGTTGAAGCTTCTCTCCAAATCCTCTCGAACTGGGCCCATGACTCTGGCCTTAAGTTCAATGTATCCAAAACTAAAGCCCTCAGCTTTAAGCCCAGGGACATAAGAACTAAAAGGAAAGGGATCAAATGGGAGCACAAGCCGGCTATCCGGATGAAAGGACGGAGGGTAGCGTTGGTCAATAGGATGACCATCCTGGGGGTGGTCATTGATGACAAGATGGGTTGGCAATACCAGGCGGAGGAGATGGTGACGAGAGGCAGGGAGGCGTTGTGCAGGCCTGTCCTGGTTGGCTCTCAATAGGGGGGGGGGAGAAGGAGGGTACTATTTTTAGGAACCTCTGCCAAAAGGGATCAGAAGGTGGCAAAAACTCTAGAGAGCGTGCAGAGGACAGCGGCACTCAGAATCACAGGGGGATATCGCACTATCAGCAGTGAGGCCTTTTTGGTCCTCGCTGGGCTTATTCCCCTGGGATTGAAACTAGAGGAGGAGACCATCAGACAGAAGATCTGGGAGAACAGGGAAGATGCCCTGGGACTTGAAGCGGGTGCCCTGGAATGGAAGAGATACCCAAGGAAGCCTCCGCAGTGGTTGCCAAAGTGGAATTGGAGTCCTGGAGGGCCGACAGGGATTGACACGGAGGTTTTCACTGATGGTAGTAAGTCTGGAACCAATACTGGAGCTGGAGTAGTGATTTTCACTAATGGAGAGCTGATCTTCCAAGAAAGCTTAACACTCAGAGTGGACGAATTGGTAGTTTCAGCCGAGCTGGTTGCGATCAGGGTAGCCCTCAGAGTGTGTGCCGAGAAGAACTTCAGCCCGGACCGCCTCTTTCCAGATTGTATGTCGGCCCTCGTCGCCATCAATCTTGTGAAAGGGCAACTCGCGCATCAAATAATCCAGGAGATGGAGATGACAACGCGGGCTCCGGAGCTCTATTGGGTTACGAGACACAGCCTCATCGAAGGTAATGAGTTCGCAGACAGGCTCACTAAGGCAGGATGCTTTAGAGATAGATCACTGAGGACCCCAGTGACCAAGAAAGAAGTTTATAGGAGGATCAGGGGGCACGTCCAGGAATTATGGTTGGACAGATGGAGGAACAGTGTGAAGGGGAGAGAGGTATATTCAATTGGGTAACAACACCCAAGTACCTCTGTAAGGCAATGTCCCACAAATTCCTTAGGGTAGTTCGGGACATGGGCCCTTTCCCAGGAGTCTCCACAGATTTAAAATTAAGAGAAACCCTGATTGCGTCTATGAAGAAAGGGATGTGGATGCACGCCACTACGTCTTGGATTGTCCAAGGGTAGTGGGTGTGCAGGAAGAGAGAAGGAGGGCGAGGGGCGCGATCGAGGGTAAGCTGCTGAGAAATCACAGCAAGCTTCTTGAGAAAGCCCACGACGTGGCAGCTGAGCTTTTCCTCAGCTGTTAGTGAACAGAGTCGACCGGGGGCCACCTCCCCGCGGTCCCGGCTGGACACAGTAGATAGTGTCCTCTTTTGCTTTGATTAAAGGCCACCGGTATAGAAATCCTTCCAGACACGTTGTCTGGGAGGTGGTGTTTCCAGGTACAATATCCAAGCACTAGCTTGGATATCGTTACTTGGCATATGAGTTGAACAGAATAGCAGCGAAGTGCATGCTTCGGATGCCGGCTTGTGGACCGAAAGGTCTGGGTGGCCATCTGCTTCTAGGGTGTACCAACTGTGCTTAGGTGGGATCCTCCAGTTCTTGTTTATTTTTGTTTTGGCTACTGTTTCTATTTCTTTAAAAGTAAGTTTATTTTTCTGTAGCAAGGTTTCTTTTGTGTCTTTTTTCGCTAGCGCATCAGCAGCTTCATTGCCTTCAATGCTAACATGTAAGGGTTATCCATTGAAGGTGAATTTTTGAGGTATTGAGAGTTTTTGGAGATAACCAATTATGTTCCTGCTTACTTTGTCTCTAAGTTCCCTTGTGTGACTCAAGTGTTGTATTGCACTTCTACTATCAGTAAGAATCCATATATCGTGATGTTTAGTGTTTCTGGTGGATTTTAAGGCTTCATAGATGGCTATAAGTTCTGATCTGAAGACTGAGCAAAAATCTGGGTTACTTCTGTTTATTTTCTCATTGCCATTTGTTTATTTTCTCATTGCCATTTGTGGTTTTAATGAGAGAGTCACTGTCAGTGTGTCCCAACTCGTCTCTGCTACCATCGGTATAGATAGCTATTGCATTTTTAGGAATTTTATTAATTATTTCTAATGATAATTGTTTTAAGTATTCTGGATTTTGGTATTGTTTGTTGGTGGGTTCATTTAAAGTGGCATTAAAAATAACATTTTGTTAGTGATTCGGATGGGGATATTTTTTCTGCTAAATAATATTTTTCCACTTTATATTTTAAAAATCCATTTATTTTGGCCAGGTGGAGAGGACCTTCTTTTTTGAGTCTTATATTGGATTCCCAATTAAGTATGCAATTGGAAGTTCTGTGTTTGTTTTCATAACTCTTGATTTTGTTTATATATTTTGGCAGATTGAAGCTTCTTCTACCCCTTAAGGGCATAATGTCTGCCTCGTAAAGTACAATATTATTAGGGCAGGTATTTCGAAGACCTGTAATAATTCTAGCTGCATTTAGTTGTTACTTTCCAGTGATTTTAGATTTGTTTCAGATGCTGTACCATAGATTTGATATCCATATTCCAAGATAGGTCTCATTAGAGATGTGTAGGTTAATTTTAGTGTTGTTGCTTCAGCTCCCCACTCTTCCTGAAATATATTTCAAGATTTTTAGTCGGTCTCTTCCTTTTCTAACAACTCCTTCAATATGTTTACTGGAGTTAATTTCTGGATCCAGGGTGTAGCCGAGATATTTAGGATGTTTATTATATTGCAATTATTGTTCTTTCAGAATAATATTTGGTCTTATTTTGTATAGTTTCTTATCGGTAGTAAAAAGACAGGTTTCAGATATTTTGGGGGTTAAATTATAATTTATGTTTATTAGCAAATTTTTCTAGGTGGAGAAGAGTCTTGTTCAAATCTCTTTCAGATTTTTTCCAGTTAGTGTTGCTGCTCCATAGAATAATGTCATCAGCGAAAAGTCTAATATTGGTTTTATGAGAAAAAATTCTTCTATGCCTGCAATAAATTGGGTGAAGAGATTTGGGCTAAGGACTGATCCTTGTGGTAATCCTTGATACAATTTGAAGGTTTTAGATAAAGTGCCATTATATTTGACCCTGATGCATCTATTTTCAAGGGAATCATTTATCCAAGTGATAGCTTTTCCATCAATTTTGAAATGTTTGTATAATTTTGTAATTAACTTGTTTTTCCATACCCCTTATCAAAAGCTTGTGTAAGGTCTAAAAAGCAGCTATTGTGTGGTTAGTTGGTTTTCTGTTTTGTGCATCTTTTACATTTTGTGTGAAAAATAAGGGTTGGTCTATTGTCCCATGTCCTTTCCTAAATCCATATTGTTCTTCTGGTCAGAGATTTCTTGTGTCGGGGTGGTAGGTGAGTCGTCTGAGTATAATTTTTCCATTAATTTTCACCAAATACTTATGGGAGAGATTAGTCGGTAGTTTTTTGGGTCATCAGCAGATTTGTAAAGTTTTTAAATGGGAATTATTGTTGCATTTTTACAGTCTTGAAGCAATTTTCCAGTTTTCCAGGAGTTATCGAAAATATTAAGAAGCCTTTCTTTGCCAATTTTGCCCAAGTTCGATATCATTCGGCCATGGATTCCATCTGGCCCAGGAGTCTTGTTTAGGTCAGTGTTTTCTAATGCATAAGCTAGCTCTTTCATATATATTTTTTTCATGGAAAATAATATGAGTGCTGGTGAGATTTTTACAGTCATGAATAATCCTTTGGGCCTTTGTTTCAACCTTGATTTTACTACTTATTTGATATGAATTACCTAAAAGATTGGCAGCAATTTTGTCATTAGTTGCTGGTGTACCATCTGTATTCTTAATCATATTAGTTTTTTTCAGTTTGTGACTGGGATCTGTCCATTTGTTTTGCCAAATTCCAAAGTTTTGTATTTGGGTTTCTTGGGTTCAGGTTTTCACAAATTTGTTTCCATTTTCCCTTTTCACATTTACGTATAATCTTTTTATTTTTGCATTCACAATGTTCAGTTCAGTTCTACAATTTGTTTGGTTTTGGGTGCTCTTTTTTTGTAGTTCATTTCTTTTAGTTATAAGTGTCTGATTTTTTTTTGCCTGGTGTGTATAATTTGGAATCCATTTCTTAATATTACCTCTTGGTATTGAAACTGTAGCTGCTTTAATAATGGTGTTTTCGAAAGATATCTAATTAGCCTTTTTGAAGTTCCAGATTTTTTTTTAATTGAGCTGGTTTTGGTCTTGGTGCTAATTTCTATCAAATTAGGCAAATGATCACTTCCAATACTTTTTAATATTTGCTATTTGCATTTGTGGAAAATGTCAGGATAGTAAAAACTTATATCAAGGACTTGTGCAGTATTATAGCTGTAGGAATGATGGGTAGGATTCCCATGAGTTATGGAGGGGCCGGAATTAACATAATACTGCAAGATGGAACGCACATCAAAATCAAAGAAGGAGGACAGATTTCGTCAAACTTCACTTGTGAACTGACAGCTATCTGGAAAGCCCTTGATGTATGCCTTAACCAACCATCCCTGCATCAAGCAGAAGGAAATTTAATATACAGTGACTCCATATCCGCTCTAGAAGCAATTCAGAAGGGCAATACTAAAATCACACAGAAAATACACTCGTTACTTACCCAACTGGAACCATTGGAGAATAACTGCATTCTACAATGGATCCCTGCCCATGCTGGGATCGGGGGTAATGAAATGGCATTTGAATTGGCAAAGGAAGCCAGAAAGTTGAGCCAAAGGAAAGAACAAATGTCATTATTTAACGCTGATTCTTTGTCAAAATACAAGATAATTAAACAATAAATAAGAAAATATCAAAATGCGAAATAAACTCTGAGAGAAAAATGACAAAACACTATAACAAGACTTAGAACAAAACACTATAAAGGAATAACAATACATCCAGATGGCACAATAACCTATAGGGCATGCAACAATTGTCCTGGTGTGGAACTTACACCTCCCCACATATTCTCATAGCCAGCAATGGACGCAGCCTTGCAGAAAATTGACATAGACCCAGAGCAGCAGCTTTACACACCCAAGATAGTGGACATTGCTGCTGCTGTGATGGAGATGCATGGAGACATCTGAGGCTTTTTATTGGACACGACAACAACAACGGCATTCCAGAGTAAAATAAATTATCAGAGATAGATTAACCGGGAAAGCATGGGGACTGGACAGTAAAAGAAGAATAGAACTCTATAAGACACTGTTTCTAAGTTCACCAACTTATGGTTCCACGATCTGTTACAACTTTATACCCAAAAAGTCAAAGATAAATTAAACTCTCTGCAGTACAAAATTTTGAAGCACAGTACACAGGTTTATAATTCAACATCTTCAAACTGTACTCATATTGTTGCTAGAACACCAAAGCTCACGGATTTTATTGAAACAAATATACTAAAAATAAATATTGGATACAAAAAATCAGATCCAACTAAAAGAAAAATGATATCTAATTTTATAAACCAGAAATTTGAGGAATACTATGGAGGTGCCAATGATAATTTCAAGGGATTCTTTGATACTTCAAGAATTCCTAACTATGTTCAACCCAACTTCTATAACTTTCAATTTTTTACTGGACATGGTGACTTCAACACATATTTGTTTAGAATTGGCAAAATTGGTTCACCTGCATGCACTTGTGGAAACGAACAACAAACCCCTGAACACCTTCTGATAAACTGTCCATTAAACTTCTGATCTAAGGGAAGAAAACCAACTTTACCTGACTATTACAAACAAGCTGCTTGCAATAAAGACCAATACATCAAGTTTAATAGATTCTGCAGGATGTATATTTTGAGGCGAAAGTGTTGACTGTACATATTTCAAGCTACTACTTATAATTGCTATATGTAAAATTTGATATCGAACGTTTAATTTTAATGATTTCCAATGTTCAATTGTATTAATTGTATATAATTTAAAATATACACGCAATTATCCAAATTGTGGATATGGCGTGTCTCTCCCAACTGTTAAATAAAAAAATAAAATAGAGATAGATACATATTTTCAAATGAATTAAAATAAATATAATCGATACTGAGAGAGAGTTGAATTAAAAATATTAGAAATTTATTATCTTCGGAAACAAACCGTATCTAAAATATCATTTTTTTTTTTGCTACATGTTTAATTTGCATTTACCTATTTTACATATCTCTGATTGTATTTAAAAATTGTTAACCAATTCTTCATACTTTTTGCGAAGTGGTGTTTTATTAATTTGTTATTTGATGTTATTAGGGTTCTTTCTGGTATTCAAAAAGGAAAAATACGTGTCGATCAGTTATATTTTTCAATTTATCAAACAATTTGGCCGCTGAATCTCTGATTCTGGTAGTGCGCCATCTGGCGAATAAAATTGTAACTAAAATCAATTTCGAATTTTTCATTATTTGCCATAAGAAAAAATCCCATTGCATCCTGATCACAATGGTGTTTACCGCATTGCTCTAGCGCAAATATTCGCGGAGTTATTAATTTTTAAAATAGTGCGGGACTTTTGGATCACCCTGTATATATTTAAATTGAACCTAACGATTTGTTTAATAGATTTGCATCAGAAGTGACAGGTAAATTTGAAGTGATCAGTTTATTCTTCTCTATCGATTTGCTTTTATAAATCGTGTGCACTAGACTGCGTCAATATGCCGAGGCGTTGCATTAATATTCCTGATATTTTTCTGTTACATTTGTGGGGAATAAACTTTCAAAGTTCAAAGGCGAAACTTTACACCGCTCATCAAAAAGTGCTATCAACTTTATTTTGGCTGTAAAGTCGGTGACCAAGATAAGACTTGGGCTCCTCATCATTGTGGTGAAATTTGTGCTCGACGTCTTACAGAGTGGATTAAAGGTGAATGTCATATGCCTTTTGCAGTTCCAATGATATGGAGGGAAACTAAAGACCATTCTTCAGACTGTTATTTTTGTTTGACAAAGACTATTGGTATTACATCCAAATCAAGACATACAGTTGAATATTCATTTTGCCTTATGCTATGAGACCGGTTCCTTGTAGTGATATTTTACCTGTGCCACAGCCTCCTGAAAATGTTACATTTAGTGACGATAATTCAGATAGACGAGAGCAACAGTCGGATGACACAAATTTTAAAGCAGGTGCTTCATCTGAAACTCATTTGTTAACCCAAGGAAATTTGAACGACCTCGTACGTGATTTATCTAAAAAAAACAAAGTGAACTTTTAGGCTCTAGGTTAAAAGGCTGGAATCTGCTGCATAAAGGCACAAAAGTATGCTTTTTTCGCAAGCGTCAAGATGAATCTCAAGACTTCTTTTCATAAGAGAATGATTTAAATTGCAATGATGTTATTAGTCTAATGGAAGCGCTTGGTCATGACCATGATACAGAAGAGTGGCGTTTATTCGTTGATTCTTCAAAAATTAGTTTGAAAGCTGTTCTCCTTCACAACGGAAATAAGTTCCCATCAGTGCCAATAGCACCTGCATCCAACATGAAAGAGACTTACGAAAACATTAAACTGCTTTTGAAAAAGATAGAATATGAAAGATACGGCTGGAAAATATGCAGTGATTTGAAAGTCATTGCTCTCTTGCTTACAGCTTGGATATACAAAACTTTGTTGTTTTCTGTGTGAGTAGGATAGCAGAGATAGGGAAGGCATTACATTTAAAAAAGCTGGCCAAACCGTGAAATCTTCACTCCAGGACATAAAAATATTGTAAATCCTCCACTGATCGATTTCAGAAAATATTTACTTACCACCATTACATATTAAACTGGGATTAATGAAGAACTTTGTCAAGGCAATGGATCGAAATGCCAGTGGATTTGCCTACCTAAAACAAAAATGGTCTAACATAAGTGATGCGAAAATTAAAGAAGGCATTTTCGTTGGACCTCAGATTCGAGAATTGCCGCAGAATGGAAATTTTCAAAATAGTTTGAAGCAGCAGCATGGGATTCCTTTATAAACTTTTGCAAGAACTTCTTAGGGAGTGTCAAGGTTGAAAATTACCGAGACATAGTTAATTATCTGTTTCTTTCTTACAAGGCACTGGGATGTAACATGTCTCTCGAGATCATTTCCTGCATTCACATCTGGATTTCTTTCCAGACAATCTTGGTGCAGTTAGCGATGAGCATAGTGAGAGATTTCATCAAGATATTTCAAGCATGGAGAAGCGGTACCAAGGTAAATGGAGTCCCGGTATGCTTGCTGAATACTGCTGGTCACTCAAGAGGGATGTACCATAGGCAAAGTATAGAAGAAAATCCACTGTCACTACTTTTCAATAAAATAAATATATTTCGTTCATATATTAAAAACATTTACAAATTTCAAGTAGGTGTATCTCAAAAATCTTGCGTGATAGAAAAAAACTAATGGTATATTTGGAATCAGAACAAAGAGTTAAATTTAGATAAGATGTTGTTTCTTTTGGGACAAAGAAAAAATCATTTTTGATAAACCCGTGTAATGTAATAAAGTTTATGCAAAAATGCTTACGTAATAAATTTTGGCATTTTTGCTGTATTTATCCCAATACCAAAAAAAGGCTGTCACGCAAAAACCATGGGTGATGAAAAATTTCTGATTAGATTTTTGAGTTCAGCATGAAAAGTTACACTAGAAACACCATCAGATTCTCTTGGGCAAAAATGTTGTTGAACAGTGTAATTATAAATATTTTAATAGAAGGAAGACATATTCAAAGCCTGATCCAATAAAGGAGAATTTTCAAAATGACTACATCATAATTTCTATAAAAATAAAGGTCGCCTCTCCCTTCTAAATAGCCCTCTATTGAGCGTCTGCGCAAACAAGCGGACTGAGGTCGATGATAAAGTCATGCTATTAATTTCCTCCCGGTAAAATTTCTATATACATGGTAATGATGAGTGGAAATTAAAACTGAAATTATATAATGGAATAGTTTTAATGGAAAAATGTATCTTATGACGTAAAATATAATGGGTGGAGTACTAGAAGGCAGGAATCGATATATATATATATATATAGAGAGAGAGAGAGAGAGAGAGACAATTGACAATTGACATATTTTTATTGACATCTTGTCAATACATGTAAAGTGCACAGTCCGCACTAATTATGAGGAAATGAGAAATTTACAATGAGGATGATGGTTATAGTAAAAAAAAATGATTTTTAAAAATGATTAAAAATACAACTATGTACAAGGCACCTCTGCCACCGCTGCAGAGTTTGATGGAAGATCGCCAATGGGTCCCAGCGATACCACGCATTTCGCGATCTACGAAGAAAACGTAGATGGCATGCTTTGCCGCTGAGGAGATGGTGATGGCGTGGTTCTCGAGGTTCACCGCGAAGATCCAGGATTGCAGGTCCGGCGGCCGCCCGATGATGGAGAACACCTCTCGGATGAGAGGGCGGACGGCGCTGCAGGACCAGTAGCGATGAGCCAGCGACAGGTCGCTGGAGCCGCAGGCGATGCAGACGGGCTGGCTCGACGCCGGGTGCCCCGGATGAGGCAGGGCGTGCAGGGCTAGCCGCAGAGCGATGTCCGCTGCATGGCCCCCGAAGGAGCAGCGACGGAGAGATGAGAACGCCAGGCTGGTGGAGGGCACGTCGACGACAGGCGCCCAGCGCCGGAGATACCGCGAGATGGGAACGGCGGCCAGGCGGGGACGCTCCAACATGCGACGCGCAGTGCGTGTGCTGATGCGCAAGAACGGCGTGGCCGTCCCGCGCAGCACCACGGCTTCCTCCAAGGTCCGCTCCCTGTAGACGCTCGTCGCGTTGTCCGCCACCAGGCGTTGGCAAAATGCCCCAAGAGCAGCTGCATCTTCGCAGGCGCTTCTTGTAAGCCTGGCGATGGGCGGCGGAGCAGGGCCTGCCAGGTCGCGGACGCGAACTCCTCTCCATCTAGAGGGAGCCCGAAGCGATGGCGTCGCCAGGAACCTGCAGGCACCGACGAGGGGCAGGTTCAGTAGAGTGGGAGCAGGCAACACCCGATGGTTCAGGCCCAGGATGGAGGAGGCCTGCCCCCATAGATCCAGCAGCCGGCGGCGGCGAGGCAGCAACCAGGAACCCGAGGACAAGGGGGTCATCCAGGCTCCAGACTCCACCAGCCAGGAGTAGGCGTTCTTGCCTCCATTTCTGGATGCAGCCTGGACCCCCTTGAAGCAGGCGAGCTGGAGTTGGGTCCTGATGTCGAGCAGTCCTACGCCACCGACGGACACAGGACGTGCCAGTAGACCTCCCGGGAGCCAGGCGGCGCGATGGCAGGATCCCCAGACGAACCGCGTCAGCCTGGCCTGCAGTTTGGCGATAGTGGCATCACCGGGCAGGTAGCCGTGCAGATGGTGGAGCACCGCCGCCAGTACTAGCGAGTTGGCCGCTCTCGCCCGCCCCACCAGGGAGAAGCCGCGGACAAATGGGGACCATCTGGAGATCGACCTCTCCAAGATGTCCAGCAGGTGATTTTCCTGGACCGAGGTTCCATGGCCTGATGTTATTTCGCAGCCCAGTACCGTGATGGAGGATGCGGACCACGAGATGCCCAGCGGAGAGTCGGCACGGTCCCTCCAGGCGCCGCACCACAGTCCTTTACTTTTCGGGAAGTTGACGCTGACTCCCGACGCACGCCGGAATTCGTCAAAGATGGTCTTGACTCTCTCAAACTGCCAATCCTCGCGGATCAGCAGGAGAATGTCATCGGCGTACGCCAGGACGTTCCCTCTTCCGAGGATTCTCTCCAAGTGGCGCAGGAGGGGACCCGTAAAGATGGAGAAAAGGGCTGCACTGCAGGCACAACCCTGCCGAAGCCCTCTGCGCATTTTGAATGGGCGGGTGAAGTTTCCATCCACCTTGATGGTAGCGTCGGCCTCCGCGTAGAGCAGGTGGAGCCATTCCATGAAGGGCGGAGGCAGGCCGATGATGCGTAGCTGGGAGGCCAGGAACTCTCGGTCCACGTTGTCAAAGGCGGACTGCAGATCGGTGGAGATGACTGCTAGCGGCGTCTTGTTCTTGAAGGCCTGGGCCACCTCGTCAGACACGCACGCGATGTTCAGGAGGGACATCTTCCCGGAACTGCGTATGTCTGGCAATCCGGCACGATAGCTGGAAGGTGGCGACGTAGACGACCCAGAAGAACGCCGCTGACGATTCTGTAGTCCGCCGTCGGAAGTGATATGGGCCGGTAACCGCTTAGGCCCGGACCACCGTGCGCTTTGGGGACGAGGCAGATGATATTCCTCCTCGATGATTCTGGAAGAGTCCCGCGAAGCTTGGATTGGGCGAGGACTTGATGTATGACTCCACCGAAGAAGTCCTCGAAGCCCTTGACAAGCTCGCAGGGTATGCCATCCCAACCAGCCGCTTTCCATTGAGGCAGACGGCTGATGGCAACTTCCACCTCATTCAAGGAGATATCTGCTCGATGAAGCGGGTCACTGTCCTCCAGAGTGATGCACTCAGTAGCTCCCTCCAAGAACCCAGCGATGTCCTCCGGGCTGCAGGTAGAGCCGTTTGAAGCGCTCTCTGAAGGAGTTGAAGACGTAGCGCCTCAAGCTCTTTCCCTCGAAGAGGTTCCCCTGGGCGTCGAAGACGGTCGTCAGTTCCGGGCGGTGTTGTCGGACACGCAGGGCACGCCCAAGTTCAGGCAGTGAAGGGTAGTCCGCCTCCACGGTCTCAGCTTCGAGCCTGGAGCGAAGAAACCGACTTGCCCTGGTGACGTAGTCCTCATCTTCAACGCGGGGAACGTAGAGGCACTTGATGTCTTCAACGAGTTCCCGCTTCAATTTTCCCCCATTTTCCCCATAGATCTCCAGTACGGATGCCTTCGATTTCCTGCGAAGCTTCGCTAAGAAGCGCCTCAATCCTCTCGATGACTGGCGCTGAGCGCAGTAGCGCGGAGATGGATGGCGCAGGCGGTGAAGGGGGATCCCCCACTTGGAGAAGAATGGCACGGTGGTCCGAGTTGCGGTAATTGAGGGTCCAGTAACGGGTGACGCGCCCAGAGAGTCTTGATGGTATAAGGACTCGATCCAGACGGGCGGCGTCAACCCGGCTTCCATAACTGGCGACCCTGGTAGGCAGGTGCGCGGCATCGAAGATGGCGGCGATGTCGACGAGGGCGGTCCGGTCCAGGAGTTCCGCGAAGGCTTCCACGGCTCCAGACCCGATGTCGCTCGAAGACTCCTCGGAGATGTTGATGTCGCCGAGGGCCCACGCATCTTCTCTGATGGCTTCCTCTGCGATGATCTGCAGTTGGAGATGCCGTTCTTCGGGAGTGTGGGAGAGGTGGCAGTTGATGACGCGGGTCTCGAGACCCCGGATCTTGACGCTGGCGATGGCAATCTTGCCTGGCCACAGGACACGATGGTCCAGTAACGGGTGACGCGCCCAGAGAGTCTTGATGGTATAAGGACTCGATCCAGACGGGCGGCGTCAACCCGGCTTCCATAACTGGCGACCCTGGTAGGCAGGTGCGCGGCATCGAAGATGGCGGCGATGTCGACGAGGGCGGTCCGGTCCAGGAGTTCCGCGAAGGCTTCCACGGCTCCAGACCCGATGTCGCTCGAAGACTCCTCGGAGATGTTGATGTCGCCGAGGGCCCACGCATCTTCTCTGATGGCTTCCTCTGCGATGATCTGCAGTTGGAGATGCCGTTCTTCGGGAGTGTGGGAGAGGTGGCAGTTGATGACGCGGGTCTCGAGACCCCGGATCTTGACGCTGGCGATGGCAATCTTGCCTGGCCACAGGACACGATGCCAGAGGACGGTGACTCCCGGCGCCACGATGACGGCGAGGCCGGATCCCCTGGGTGTCGATGATGGCGCGAAGACGGCGCTGTAGCCCAGGCAAAGGTCCCGGACATTGTTCAGGGCCAGCACGTTCGTCTCCTGGACGAACGCGACATCAACTGCGTGCTGCTTAAGGAAGCAGCACAACTCCACACTCCTTTCGCGAACGGCAATGCCGCGCACATTGAGGCATGCCATGCGGAAGGTCATGACATCCCTCTATTAGCTGCAGCTCTGATGGTGGTGAGCCGCTTGTAGAGGTGGCAGGCCTTATCCTCTATATTGAATATCAATTTGGTGGTGAGGTCAGTCAGGCAGGCCGCCTGCTCGGGATTCAGGGCAGCGATCAGCGCCTTCATAGGGCCTTTGTTGGCGATTGCCTGAATCACCCTTCCTCTCCCAACGCCCGCCGTTTCAATGTCCTTGAATATGGTGTCAGGGAGTCGCTCAAGGACTGGCTTCAGCTGCTCAAGAGCCAAAGATGCCTTCTTCGGCGTTTCTTCCTCCCGAGAGCTTTCCTCCTGCACTCTGGGAACAGGAGGGAGGGGCAGGGTAGGAACAGCTAACTTAGCCTCGCTAACTTTGCTGGAGAAAGACACCCCTTCCGCTGGTGATTTTGCGGCGCTTGTAGCAGGCGTTGGTTGGACGGGAGTGGACGCCGCGGGAGCCGAGACACTTTTGGAGGGGGTCTCCTGAGGCCTGCCAAGCGCTGCTGGGGGAGTCACGGCAAGTGCTGCAGAGGACGGCGTCTGAGTGGTAGGAGGAAGGCGCGCTGGGTCCTGCCTGGGTGTTTGTTGATTAGTGGGGCGTTCCTCCCTCTCTCTCTTGGGGCAGCTGGCTCGCCGATGTCCCTGGCGATGGCACATGCTGCATTTCACGCCGTGCGTGATGAAGGCAGGTGTTGTTTCTCCCCTTGGACTTGATATCCACTTTTCCAGGGAGCTGGTGGAGCTTCATGCCATCATTCATGAGGATGAAGGCCTCTCTATTGCCTGTGGCCCAGGAGTAGCCCTCGCAGTTGACAATCTCGAAGGCCAGAGAGACGACCCTGCAGTATGGCCGCAGGGTTGCGACTATATCCTCCTCCTTTACGGCGATGGGCAGGTTCCCGATAATTATTTTTTCTGCCCTTTTCCTATACGGGAACGCTCTGAGGATGGTGTCTCCGATTGTAAGTCCGTCCTCGATCAGGCGCTCGGCCTTCTCCACACTGGACAGACTGGCCAGCATGTGGCCAGACATTCTCATGAGCTGGAAGACGGATCCCCTTCCCAGCTTCTCTTCCAAGGCCCTCATGTAGCATAAGTGATCGAAATCCGGGCACCATTCAATAAAGCAGCTCTGATCGAAGGATGCTGCTGCAGATCTGGCCTTGTTGATCTGCTGCTGTTGCCTGGTGTTTTTGATGGCTGCCACGGGATTCCTGTTGAAAACTCGTGTATTCCCAGCTGGCTTTGGAGCGCTGGATTCCGACTTCGCAACCTTGGTCGGCTGGCTTTTTAGGAGGTGACGCTTTCCTTTTTTTCACTTGGATGAAAGGTATAGGATCTTCATCCTTATCCGCGGCCTCCACTTGATCCGCCCAATTCACATTTTCATCGATTGTTTCCGCAGCCCGATTTGCATCGCTGCCGTTCTTTGTAGACGAATTTACATATCCGTTTTGGGCCCTGTTTGCTGACGCGTCAGCTGTCACAACGGCGCCCACTGAAGACGACGCCCCTGTCACACGTGCCGATCTCTCGGTATTGGTAGCTAATTCCTGGATGGGAGTTACAACCATCGTCTTCCCCATCCTCTTGGCTCTCCGCGAGTACTTGATAGGAGTTTGATAACTCCATTTCGACCGTACCTTTTGGCGAAAAGTACGTATATTGTTACATCATGATTAATGGCGTATTTCTTATATTAGTTTTAATATATTTGAAATTTAAATTATATATTTATTTATTTTTATATAAAATATTCTATGATATTTATTTAAAACAGATTATTAATTTATCATCATTTGTATTTAGGTACACTGTGACTTCACTGCTCTCTTTGATGTGAGAAAATAAAAAAAGGATTCTGGTGGCTACTTAAAGAAGACTTATCTCGTTATTCCCTTTTATAAATTTCTAGGATGGTTGAAACACGCTCTGGTAAGATGCAGGACCCAGCACAGGAGAGAATCCAGGCTGAAGAGTCTGCCAAACCGCAACCTGGTGCAACAATTGGTAGAGATGCTAGTTCCGACCCAGTTGTCCTGAATCCCAACATCGACATCCCCAAGTATGATGGAACGGAAGACCCTCGCCCATGGATTGAATCTCTTGAAGAAATTGGCTTCTTGTACCATTGGGCAGACTACATTATCTCTCGTTATGCCGCCATGAACATGACGGGAAGCGCTAAAACCTGGTTGAATTTACACAAAGCTAGTTTCACGAGCTGGGAAAATATTAAAATCCGCCTCATTCAGGATTTTTCTTTGGACGCGAATAAAGAAGAACTTAGAATGAAGCTCAACAGAATGCAACACTGGAATGAACCAGCAATCAGGTTCGCGGAAGACATTCTAGTGTTGTGCAACAAGGTTGACCCCGCAATGGAAGAAGAAACAAAAATTGAACATGTTATTGGAGGACTGAAAAAAGAGTACTCATTCGCGCTCTACCTGAACCCTCCTAAAACGACCGATGACCTTCTTGTCGTGTGCAAGAAAATGGATTATTTTGAAAAGAAGTATCGGGAACGTGTGGAGAAATCCAGAAACCTATATAACGGTCCACGCTATTCTAGACCCCAACAACAATCGAGGTACGTGCCGCCGACTGCCGCACGAAACTACCAGACCACTTCCAGGCCCCAAGCCCCTGTTTCCAATAATTACAAGAACGACTCCCCTCCTACCCCCAGACAGTATCGAAACAACTTTCCCAGCCCTCTACCCCTAGACGTCCTTATAATCCTAACTTTGTGCCGAAACCAAACCTTCAGAGAAACACTTACAATAAAAGCCAAGAAGTGAGCAAAAATAGGACGGAAGATGGAAGACCAATCTGCTTTAAATGTAACAAGCCAGGGCACGTGGCCCGTTATTGTAGGGTCAAGTTTATAAGAATCCTAGAAGAGGATCCAGCAGATACCCAAGAGAAGGTCGAAGAAAAATGCCAAATGAATGAAACATCAGAGAAATCAGGACCTCGGCTTTATGCTGATGTATGTCATAGCACACAGACAATATTCCTACCCGGAATAGATATTCCGTGTTGGAAGATTTAAACTAAGCGTCGCGCCTGAATCTGTCAATCAAAGCAAGTCGACCATAAACGGAATCAAGAAGTTGGACCCTAAATACAAATTAAAAATTAATGTGGACAAGATAGGGACTTTTGAAGCTTTGGTTGATACAGGTGCTGACCTCTCAGTGGTCGACCTCAGAACGGCCCTCGATACAGGCCATGGTATAAGTAAACTCGCAAAAATTTGTGCAGGACCCGATGGAAAAAAATTGGACATGGTAGGAAGTATATTTTTAAATATAAAAATTGATGACGAAACATTATCACACAACTTTGTGATATTGAAAACGCATTTACGGACATTAATTCTTGGGAGAGATTTCCTTAAGAAAATGAACGCAAAAATAGATTGTAAGCAAGAAACTATCAAATACGATTTGACGAATAATCATGACGAAATCAATTTTGAAATGTTGAAAATAAAGAGTGCCAAGGATTCCATTGTACCGGAATGTTCCATGAAATTGATCAAGGCATTGGTAGAAACAGAGGATGGAGAATATATTATCGAAGAGAGCAGCAAAATGTTTCAAACAAATGGACTTCGTCTAGCAAGAAGCTTGATCAATGTTATAAATAGGGAAACACACATCTGGATAACTAATCCGTATCCTCGACCGTTAAAAATAATGAAAAACCAAACATTGGCTTTTGGAAGTAGTCCAGCGAAAATAAATGTGAGTCGAGAAAGAGAGGTAGAAAAGAACGCAGAACCTAGATTCCAAATAAACGAAAATCTTTCACCAAAGGAACAGAAGGAGTTAAAACAAGTTTTAGAAAGGTATGGAGATCTTTTTTCATCGAGATTAGGGAGAACCAATTTGGCAAAACATCGGATAGACACAGAAGACGCGAAGCCAATTAAACACAAGCCTTACCGGGTAAGTGCTAAAGAACGAGATATTATAAAAGAGCAAATTGACGAGATGCTTACAGAAGGCATAATTAGGCCATCTTCTAGCCCCTGGTCTTTTCCAGTAATATTGGTCAAGAAGCGAGATGGTAAATACAGATTTTGTGTGGACTACAGAAAACTGAATAATGTGACGGTAAAAGATGTCTATCCGATCCCTAGAATAGACGAAGTTATGGATACTCTCCAAGGATCTACACACTTCTCAGCAATAGACCTCAGATCTGGATATTGGCAAGTTGAAGTCGAAGAAAGAGACAAAGAGAAAACAGCTTTCACTACAGCGCATGGATTATATGAATTCAACGTGATGCCTTTTGGACTTTGTAACGCGCCTGCTACCTTTGAGAGAAATATGGAGAATATGCTTGGAAATCTGAGATGGCAAATTTGTTTGTGTTATCTGGATGATGTTATCATATATAGCCCGGATTTTCCAACGCACCTCAAAAGACTTGAAGCTGTTTTTAGATGTTTTCGTGAATCTAATTTAAGGTTAAACGACAAAAAATGCCGATTTGCTTTTGAAGAATTGGAGATTCTCGGCTATATAACGAGCAAACATGGTATAAAACCCGCGGAACATAACATCAAAGCTGTCAGAAATTTTCCTCGGCCCAAAAAGGTCAAAGAAGTACAATCCTTTTTGGGAATGTGTTCATATTATAGAAAATTTATCAAAGACTTTTCAAAAATTGCTGACCCTTTGACCAACCTTATAAAAAAAAGTGTATCATTTACCTGGACAGAAAGACAAGAGGAAGCCTTTCAAACCCTAAAAACAGCACTATTAAGTCCACCAATTTTAGGTCACTTCAATCCAAATGCACCTACTTATGTTCATACTGATGCGTCCAACATCGGCATAGGTGCAACACTTGTCCAAGACATCGGTGGTGAAGAGAAGGTGATCTCATATTTGAGTCGTACCCTAAGTAAAGCGGAGCAAAATTATTCAACCACTGAAAAAGAATGTCTGGCCGTTGTCTGGTCAATGTCAAAATTACGACCCTACCTTTATGGAAGACACTTTAAAATAGTAACAGACCATCACGCCTTATGCTGGCTCAAAAACTTGAAGGATCCAACAGGTCGATTGGCAAGATGGGCATTGAAAATTCAAGAATATGACTTCGATATAATACATAAATCGGGAAAGAAGCATCTGGACGCCGATGGCTTATCTAGGGGGCCCTTACCAGAAACTGATTGGGATGAGGATTTTGAAAGGCTATTTTTAAATCAAATAACAGACGAAGAGGATAAATTTATCGAAAGTGTTAAGAAAAACCTTAATGGAAGCAGGCGATCAATTGCGCAAAACTTTAAAGAAGAAGATGGATGCCTCTTTAAGAAAAACCCGAACCCTGAAGGCAGGGCGTGGTTGCTTGTGGTTCCAGAGAATAAAAAGAGAGAAATTATGAAAGAATATCACAATCATATGTCGAATGGCCATCTGGGCGTCGCCAGAACCATGTACCGAATAAAGAGTAAATACTTTTGGCCATCCATGCTAAAGGATGTCTCAGAATTCGTTAAGACGTGTCACCTTTGCCAAAGTAGGAAAGGCTCAAACCAATTACCTTCTGGACTACTACAGCCCATCCCCCCAGCCAACTTTCCTTTCGAAAGAATTGGAATTGACTTTGTTGGTCCACTGCCATCTACGAAAAACAGGAAAAAATGGATAATCGTGCTGACGGACTACTACACTAGATATGCAGAAACAAGAGCAGTCTCGGAAGCAACAGTGAAAGAAGTTTCTAAATTTCTAGTAGAGGATATTTTTCTTCGGCACGGAGCCCCACAATATCTTATTAGTGACAGAGGCTCTCAATTTACCAGTAATTTAATGAAAGAGGTGATGAAAACGTTCAAGATTAAACATTGCTTCACAACGAGCTATCATCCCCAGACTAATGGATTGACAGAGCGGTTAAATAGAACATTGATCAATATGCTCAGTATGTATGTGAACACTGATCAGAAAAATTGGGACGAAATACTCCCATTCATCACTCACGCTTACAATACTACAATTCAGGAAACCACAGGATATTCTCCCTTTTTCCTGATGTTTGGAAGAGAACCCACGTCTCTTTTGGACGACAGGAATATCTCGGTGGACATTGACAAAGATGATTATGATGAATACATAAAACATCACTTAGACAAAATAAACAGAACAAGAAAATTAGTTATTAACAACACAATAAAGACTCAAGAAAGAATGAAAAAGAACTATGACAAGAAACACATGGAAAGAAGCTACGAACCAGGAGAATTAGTAGCAGTTTGGACACCAATTAGGAAAATAGGAAAGTGTGAGAAACTACTGAGAAAATATTTTGGCCCATATAGAATATTAAAGAAGCTGTCCAACGTAAATTACTTAATTGAACCAAAAGATAATCCTGGCCAAGACCCATTGATTGTCCATGTCTCAAGAATCAAACCCTATTTTGAAAGAATTGATGAGGTCAATCACGAGGACGTGACGACCTCTGGAGAGGGGGAAGTGTTACATCATGATTAATGGCGTATTTCTTATATTAGTTTTAATATATTTGAAATTTAAATTATATATTTATTTATTTTTATATAAAATATTCTATGATATTTATTTAAAACAGATTATTAATTTATCATCATTTGTATTTAGGTACACTGTGACTTCACTGCTCTCTTTGATGTGAGAAAATAAAAAAAGGATTCTGGTGGCTACTTAAAGAAGACTTATCTCGTTATTCCCTTTTATAAATTTCTAGGATGGTTGAAACACGCTCTGGTAAGATGCAGGACCCAGCACAGGAGAGAATCCAGGCTGAAGAGTCTGCCAAACCGCAACCTGGTGCAACAATATTTACGTCAAATATATTTCAAAATATGAGAGAAACGTTGTTGTTACAAATAATTTATCACATTTAACTTTAATGCTGTCTTTAGTTCTAGATCCATTCAATGAATAGGCCATAGTTCTATGTATATACTAATAACCTTTTAGGCAGCATGATATTTTCCCAAAACATCAATTTCGTTACTATATCTTACCAAAATCAACAAATATGGTGCACCACTTTTGGTTCATTTTAAAAATTCAAGCAATAAATAAGGAATTGCCAAAAAATTCCCTGATTATAAAAATTATGTTCATAAAATATATAAAAATGGACCCTCTTTACAAAACTATCAGGTATGTTTGTTGGTAATGCACGATATTTAACTCGTAATCCATTTATTATTTTTTCAAAGAAGAATCAAATGATAAATTATCCAAGTTTCTCTATCTTCCTCTCTTAAAACTACCTAATATATGTCATAATTTGTACAATTAGATGCCAACCTAATCCAATATATGTATGAAAATGTATGATTTGTTTCAATAAAAGAACAAGGTAACATTGGAGGACAGAAAGGCCTAGAAGAAAGGCCTAGAAAAGAGGCTTAGAAGTTAGCACGATCATTAGTAAAGTTATACCCAGTTTAATTATCGCGGAACTAATAAAAGTTGAGTTCAACAAACTATCACTTCCTGGTCAAGCTGGGACATGTCTATAGACAAAAGAAGTAACGTAGACCAATTAGGGAGCAACTCATCAGAGGTCAACCAATAGGGAACCTCCACGTCACATCTTTCAACCAATGAGAAGTAAGAAGGGTTCTCGTGTTAAATCGAGAACCAAGAATTGGCAGTAGTTAGCTAGCTCCCACCGAGGTAACACCTGCTTTAGAGACCTCCCCCGTTCATCCTTTTCAGCTAAGTCAATCACCGCCATGTGAATAGATAGACAATAGTCAACCCGCTCCACCTTCTCCAAGCCTTTCTTTCCTCCGACCAGTTGCCTTATTTCAACAATCAATCGTGTCTCCTGGTTTATTTCCCCTGTTGTGTAAACCTTAGCACTCACCCACCACGACTGCGCCACCACCTCAACAATCATCAACCCCAAGAGTAATATTTCCCCGCATAGAATATTACAAGGGTTTAGTCGACAGGATAATTCTATGGCGAGTAACCAAGATACCATCGGCGTCAAAGATGACGACCAACCGGAGAGACAGGAAATGACCGAGGCGGAGGAGACGGGCCCCCTAGCGGTTGCCATCAGTCAGATTGCGACGGCGTTAGCCCGAGGCAGATCCGACACCCCGGGCGCGGATCTACCAGTCTTCGATGGAACGTACAGTGCGTCCCAGTTTTTCCAAGCATTCGACCGGAAAATGGAAGACTCCATGGAAGAAAAAGAAAAATTGCTCCGTCTACCAAACTACCTGGTGCGACAACCCCTGGAGCTTTTCAGGAAACTTCGGCTGGCCGACCGGAGCTATTTCCAGGTGAGACAAATCCTCTTAGATCTCTATCCTGAGTCAAGCGAAGCGTCCTTTGCGAAATATTTCGCCATGAAGCTTACTGGACAAGCCAACCTAGAGACCTACTACCAGGAGAAAACCGCCATGGGGCTGCAACTAGGACTCCCGCAGGAGGTGATCCTCGAGACGCTGACAGAAGGGTTGCCATTCTCCGACCAGCGCCTAGTCCGCGTAGTGCCTCCCGAGAACCTAGGAGAGTGGTTCCGACTGGTACAGCGGATCCACGGGCCCAGTGTACCGACAATGCGACACAGAGAGGACCAACCGCCCACGATGTCGGGTCCGTACCACAACACACCCCGACGCCCAGGTGCATGGAATGCACCTCTTCCACCGTCCAACTGTAAGTTCTGCGGCGCGAGACACTGGCACAGCGAATGCCGGCATCGACCAGTCCCGGCGACCCACGAAAAAGAACGGACAGTGCAATCAGTCCCGAACCGATATCAAAGTGCCAGGACAGTGCAATCAGTCCCAAAGCAACCAGTCCCGAGTCCCCAGCAACCATCTCAAGCCAGAGACACCCCAGCAGAGCAGACTTTTCGAGACTGAGGTAGGCTCCCTAACCCAACTGACTGTAAAACTTTTCCTAGCCCCTAATATACCATGCCCCTTTTTAATTGACACAGGCGCCAGCTTGAATATAGTGCCATATAATCTCTACAAAATGTTAAAAACTCACCTGCCTAAATTAACCCTTAAGGGACATTCACTGGATCTCCAAACCCTGGATGGTTTTGCAAAACAATGGGTAAACTGTCTTTCCCTCTGACAATAGGCCAAATATCCCGAAGAGAGAATTTCCATGTAGTGAATGCACCGTTACCATTTGGAATTCTTAGCCTTAATAGCCTCCACAAATTCAAATTAGCAATAGATTTTAATAAATGCACTATATTCCAGCTGGGCGCCCCATTGTCTACCCCATCCTACCATTTTAACCATGTACCAAATGTATGCACCTACTGGCAATGTCAGGCGATGTCACAAAGATCTTACCCTACAGCCAAACTTTCCGCCTATGACAACCATTGCGTGCATTCATTGATTGAACCTCAAGTAACTACATGCCACAATTTATCTAAACAAGCGCCACGCAATTTTTTCACTAAGGCCAATTGCCTTTTTTACATGCCCTCAAATAACAAAGCCACCACGGCTTCAATTGGTAACCATAATGCCCAAAACATACCCATACAGCGGGACAACTCGCATACCAAGCACATAGGTGATCATACGTCGTCACACAACTATCACATGACCAACCCACACAACGAACTCGACACTCACACTAAGACCCAACAAAATCCTTTGCCACATACATGCTACAACACGACACACAATCCTCTCTATACACCCCAGTTCACAACACTGTTACAAAGATACAATCACATCTTCACACAGAACAAATTCAACGTACCATGCTTACGGATTCCACCAGTAAAAATACCCACGAATTCCGACAAAATAATTACCATACGGCCATATCGTGTTCCGATATGTGACCAACAAGAAATCCGTAATCAAGTCCAACAAATGCTAGAGAATGGCATTATAGAGCAATCCTTTTCACCTTTCTCGAGCCCTGTCACCCTCGTCACTAAGCGCGACAAGACCAAACGGTTTTGTATCGATTATAGAAAGGTGAACGAGCTAATTAGCTCTGATGTCCATCCCCTCCCGAGAATCGAGGATATCCTCGACCGCCTCGCACAGGCCAAGTATTTCTCCATGGCCGACATATCCTCTGCGTATTGGCAGGTCCCAATACACCCCGATTCTCGACCGCTGTTAGCATTTGCCACCCTCGAAGGATTATACCAACCCACTCGATTACCTTTCGGATTAAAAACCAGCCCTCAGATCTACGAACGAGCCATGAGTCAGGTCCTACAGAGACACGGATTTGACTGTGTGGCACATTACTTTGATGATTTCATCATTTACTCCAACACATTGGAGGAACATCAAAACCACCTGCGACAATTTTTCGCCTTTTGCGAAGCAGAGGAGTTACAACTTAACTTCGCGAAATGCGAATTTTTTAAGCAGTCCATAGATTTCCTAGGATACACCATCACGGCTGGTACAACCACACCGCTCACACGCAACACCGACATCATTCACGCCATTAAACAACCACACAACCGGAAAACACTACAATCCTTTTTAGGCGCTGTGAACGTCTATAACAAATTCATCCCGGACTACGCTCGCTTGCGAGCACCACTCAATAACCTCCTCAAAAAGGATGTCGTGTGGATCTGGGATGAAGCTTGCCAAAAGGCGTTCATTGACCTGAAAGAGAACCTCACACAACACCCCATCTTACACCTTTACAAAGAAGGCCTGCCATGCCAAGTGTATTGCGATGCATCCACCCTCGGTATAGCAGGCATTCTCAAACAGGTTCACCCTGACGGGAACGTATATCCAGTTCAGTTTTTCAGCCGAACATTGCGCCCACACGAGAAAAACTACTCCATCTCTGAACTTGAGTGCTTAGCAATCGTTGAGAGTGTGGAGAAGTTTCGCATCTATCTGATGGGCAGAAAGTTTACTATATTTTCTGACCATCACGCATTGCAGTGGCTGAAGACCATCAAAACCCGTCCGGCAGATTGTTTCGATGGAGTTTACGGCTATCGAGTTACGAGTATGAAGTCCGCTACATAAAGGGAAAACAACAGTATGAGGCGGATCTTTTGTCCCGTAACCCGTTCTGTGGATTTTTAGAGGCATCCCTTATCAAGACACACCAACCTCCTCCATCGAGAGAGTCTAGCCTGACCATTGATCGTAATGGATTACATACAGTTTCCCGAAAAGGTGTGACCAAGATTATAATTCCAAAACCACTCATACAACAACTCTTACAAACAGTACACGCACACTATAACCACCCCGGTATTTCACAAATGTCACGACTCATCTCCACGCAATATTACTGGCAAGGTATGTCAAAAGACATTAAACAAAAGGTTAAGACCTGCCCCACCTGCCAGTTAACAAAACGTCCATTGGGACCCACTTACGGGGAGTTAAGTCAACCTCCGGAAGCCAAAGAACCTTTCGACCTATTATCCCTAGACACCATAGCAGGATTTGCCAAATATGGCAACACCAAAATATACCTCCATGTTGTAGTCGACCATTTTTCGCGCTACGCGTGGACTTTTCCATCTAAATCCACCAGCATCACCACCTACCAACAGGTGCTTAAGCGAGTATTACAGGATGGTTCTCCGAAACGCCTCCTTATGGATAGAGCCCCTGCATTCACTTCGCCAAAATTTAGTAGTTTCCTACTTAATAGAAACATCCACCCACTACTTACAACCAGCAACAATCCACAAGCCAACGGTCTATGTGAACGCCTGAACGCCACCCTCACGGGGAAACTTAGGCTGTTACATTTAGAAAATCCTAAGATCGCATGGACCAAGTTGGTCAAAAGAGTTACAGTCATATATAACAAAACCCCACACTCTACCACAGGTTTTCCACCCATTTACCTAATGTTTGGCATCCTACCCCCAGAACTCTCTAACCACAGCACACCTTACCCAGATATCGACAGAGCTAGAAAAATTGCACACGCACGAACACAAAACAAGCATCTTCAAGACAAAAACATTTATGATCAACGACACAAACAACCACATTTCGAAGTAGGTGATCTAGTGTTAGTTAAATTATATCACCACCCCAATACAGGGAAACTCGCGCCATATTTCACAGGACCCCACACAGTATTAGAAATTATTTCACCAAATGTGGTCCGTGTAGATCGACCAAATCAACCTCTTCAAAGAGACACTAATACGATCCACGTCAATAAGCTTAAGCTGTATACAGAAACAGTCCGTTATATATCACCGCCCGCCGTTAGAATATGTCATATAAAGCACAAGCCCGATTACACGTTCCCGTTTAAGCATTTCACACCCGAATTATTTCCAGCAGAGCCATTAAGATTCAAACCCACAAACAGCGAGCCTTTCAGGCATTTAGACCCTGCCATTTTTTCAACAAGGCGATTTACGCCATTCTTCCCCGATGTTAAGAACTGCGAACCTGACAATCATTTAAATCCTACCATTCTGTCCCAAAAACGATACACGCCACTCCCCAACGATAACAAGCAGTGCGAAATTGAACGGTCAACAATGAATAAGGTTCGAGCAAATATTTCAGATTCACCATTTACAACAATATGGGAGAACATGCGTCGATACCCTATCTTTCATCTGATTTTTATCCTTTGTTTGCTAGTCCTACCCTATAAATGTACCCCAGTTTTATTCCTTAGTTATTTGTTAATCTATATCATGCCCCCTCATAGAATTTTCGAGCTGCAAGAGGCAGTTTTTCATATAGGACAAGCATTTGTAAAACTTATTATAATTTTAGGAAACATTTTTGCAGAAAATCTAAATAAATTCCGAGGAGATAGGAGTAACTGAAAAGTAACAAATCAGTGCCGGAAGAAAGAAAAAAATCCCACTCCAGTAAAATAAGTAGAGAGCCATTAAAAGATTCAAGCACACAAAAGCAATTAGGAGACAGGAAGCGAGAAAGATATCTTCCGCGAGGCAATAAAATTCGAACAGCAAGCTAGTGCAAATAGAGGGTGAGAGTTCCCCCATTTCCGGATCTAATTACAGTGGACCCCTCGTCTAAATTGAGGTCAAGCAGGGGACTTCTACATGTCACCAGTTTGGGAACCTCTCTGGATATCACCCAATTTTCATTCCCTATTCCAGCTACATATCGACTTTTACAAAAGTAATTCAATTACACTCTCACAAGAGTCAAGACGTACCAACACATCTTAATGAGTTCACATCCCTATTATAATTAAATCCTAATTATTCTTATAGACTTCCAAAAACGTTACATATTCCACCTACACGTAGATATCACAGACCTTAGGATCTCGACAACACATAGAATTCGTTTCACACATTTCTTACACAAAAACTTCTAACATTTTCCACAATACACACAAAGACAAAAGAAATCCTACAAGGCATAATTAATCAATTAAGAAATCTAGATCATGGCATGTAGATACAAAACGGGTTCAAACCACTATATATATTTTTTGTGTATATATTAACCATTTTCACTATTTTCTAAAATTAAAATTAAAATATTTAACCAATTTATCAACTTATTCAATTTATTATCACTTATTTTAGCAATTATTTACCATTTTATTTACCACTTAGTTTATTTTATCGGAGTTCCATTTATCAACGAAAACTCATTGGTTTTCGGTTAAACTTAAGACATTAAGTCATCCTTTATTTTGAAAAACCTTTTTCATTTTTCTTTTTTTTTACGCAACCAAGCATTCAACTTTGATTTCGCTCAACATTTTTTTATTTTATTTTTTAATTTCAAATTACCTCATGAAATTTCCTCGTTTTCCTTCCCAGACTCGAGCAAAAAGTAAATAGGCCTTTTTTCCTTTTCACCAATGCAACAAAGCATTTTTTTTTCTTTTTTTTTTCTCACACAACAAGGCATTTTTCTTTTTCAACCACGCCTTCACTTTGATTTCAGTCAACTATTTTTATTTTTATTTTTGATTTCTAAAATTACCTCATGGAATTTCCTCGTTTTCCTTCCCAAACTCGAGCAAAAAAGTAATTAGGCATTTTTCCTTTTTCACCAATGCAACAAAGCATTTTTTCTTTTTTTTTCGCAACAAAGCATTTTTATTTTATTTTTTCCACGCAACAAGGCATTTTTCTTTTTCAACCACGCCTTCACTTTGATTTCAGTCAACTATTTTTACTTTTATTTTTATTTTTGATTCCTAAAATTACCTCATGAAATTTCCTCGATTTCCTTCCCAATCTCGAGCAAAAAATGTAGTTAGGCAATTTTTCCTTTTTCACTATGTACCATAGTACACAACTTATGATTCACCTTACAAATTTTTGATTTCTATTAACTATAAACCAACTATATAGCATTAACACTACATTTCGTTTTTCTCTTATATCCTTATCAATGTTGTATATAACCTCCCTATAATCAATTAATTTTCGCTCAAAATTATTTTCTTTGCTTTACAGAACTTATTCAGACTAAAACCCCTTCATAAATTCTTCACATGTAGGGGGCGCATCTGTCATAATTTGTACAATTAGATGCCAACCTAATCCAATATATGTATGAAAATGTATGATCTGTTTCAATAAAAGAACAAGGTAACATTGGAGGACAGAAAGGCCTAGAAGAAAGGCCTAGAAAAGAGGCTTAGAAGTTAGCACGATCATTAGTAAAGTTATACCCAGTTTAATTATCGCGGAACTAATAAAAGTTGAGTTCAACAAACTATCACTTCCTGGTCAAGCTGGGACATGTCTAAAGACAAAAGAAGTAACGTAGACCAATTAGGGAGCAACTCATCAGAGGTCAACCAATAGGGAACCTCCACGTCACATCTTTCAACCAATGAGAAGTAAGAAGGGTTCTCGTGTTAAATCGAGAACCAAGAATTGGCAGTAGTTAGCTAGCTCCCACCGAGGTAACACCTGCTTTAGAGACCTCCCCCGTTCATCCTTTTCAGCTAAGTCAATCACCGCCATGTGAATAGATAGACAATAGTCAACCCGCTCCACCTTCTCCAAGCCTTTCTTTCCTCCGACCAGTTGCCTTATTTCAACAATCAATCGTGTCTCCTGGTTTATTTCCCCTGTTGTGTAAACCTTAGCACTCACCCACCACGACTGCGCCACCACCTCAACAATCATCAACCCCAAGAGTAATATAATAGTTGATAAATTGGTTAAATATTTTAATTTTAATTTTAGAAAATAGTGAAAATGGTTAATATACACTGCGTGACATTGAAAATGGAACACCAAGAAATAGTGGCCAGAAAGTGATGAAACTCGGCAGACAGAGAGAGACAGGGACGAACAATAAGTGATCTTTATTTCAAAATGATAGTCATAATACAGAGCGAGAACGGCGTCGGCTTAGTAGAAAGAAAGGACCACCGCGGACGGCGATGCACGCAGCAACACGTCTAGGTAGAGAGTCAATCAGAGTACAGATGGCGTCCTGAGGGATGGCTCTCCATTCCCTCTCAACCATTTGCCACAGTTCGTCTTCTGAACGCGGCTGTGGCAAGGCATGCAAACGGCGTCCAATGATGTCCCAGACGTGCTCGATTGGTGAGAGATCAGGAGAGTACGGTGGCCAGGGAAGCATCTGTACATCTTGCAGAGCTTGTTGGCTAATGCGAGCAGTGTGCGGTCGGGCGTTATCCTGCTGATAAAGGGCATTGGGTACCCCCTGAAGGTAGGGGAGTGTCACCGGTCGCAGCACATCATCAACGTATCGTTGGGCCGTCATAGTGCCCTGAATACGAAGTAAAGGTGACCTGGAATCATACGCGATTGCGCCCCAAACATGATTCCACGTTGTCGCACGGTGGGGCGTTCCACAATTGCTGCCGGATTGGACCTTTCTCCACGTCAACGCCACACGCGTACACGGCGACTATCACTGGACAAGCAGAAACGCGACTCATCTGAGAACACGACCCTGTGCCATTCCGTCATCCACGTCGATCTAGCCCGGCACCATTCCAAACGTTGGCGCCTATTCGGTGGGGTCAATGGCAGTCTTCTTAGAGGACGGCATGAGTGCAAGCCATTAGCAACCAATCGACGGGAAATGGTTCTGGTCGAGATGGAATGATCTAGGGTGTCTTGCACATGTTGCAGGATGGCGGTACAAGTGGCTTGTGGAGCCGCCACTGCTTGTCGAAGGATACGCCGATCCACACGTGCTGACGTCACTCTGGTTGCACCGACATTCCTATAAATTGCCACATTTCCTTGTTCCAACCATCTTCTCCACAGTCGGTGCACCGTGGACGTGCCAAGGTGTGTATCAGCTGCGATTTGACGTATGGACCAACCTGCCCGTTTCAGTCCGATCACCATGCCCCTCGTAAAAGCGTCTGTCTGCTTGAACTTCCTCCGTTTACGATGACCTGGCATTCTCTGTTATTACACGTGTCTTTTGACACAAGAACAAAATTTCTACAATGATTTTCCTTGAAGAAATAACGACACGAATACTGTCCTTTCTGCAAGTTCCTTCCCTTATATCTTACTCCATGTGCGCACGAGAGCTGCGCATTTTACATCATTTGCATAACTCGGTTAGGCGCGTCTACCCTGAAATTTGCATAATTTTCTGGCCACTATTTCTTGGTGTTCCATTTTCAATGTCACGCAGTGTATAAACAAAAAATATATATAGTGGTTTGAACCCGTTTTGTATCTACATGCCATGATCTAGATTTCTTAATTGATTAATTTTGCCTTGTAGGATTTCTTTTGTCTTTGTGTGCATTGTGGAAAATGTTAGAAGTTTTTGTGTAAGAAATGTGTGAAACGAATTCTATGTGTTGTCGAGATCCTAAGGTCTGTGTTATCTACGTGTAGGTGGAATATGTAACGTTTTTTGGAAGTCTGTAAGAATAATTAGGATTTAATTATAATAGGGATGTGAACTCATTAAGATGTGTTGGTAACGTCTTGTGAGAGTGAAATTGAATTGTATTTGTAAAAGTCGATATGTAGCTGGAATAGGGGGTGAAAAATTAGGTGATATCCAGAGAGGTTCCCAAACTGGCGACATGTAGAAGTCCCCAGCTTGACCTCAATTTAGACGAGGGGCCCACTGTAATTAGATCCGGAAATGGGGGAACTAAGATCCCTCTGTTTGCATACGGCTGATTTTATCGTCGCGCGGGAGATATCTGCCTCCTAATTGTCTTTGTGCTAATTGAATCTTTTAATGGTTCTATACTTATTTTACTGGAGTGGGATTTTATTCTTTCTGCACTGATTTGTTAATTTTCTAGTTTCCTCTATCTGGGAAGAATGATGTAAATCGTTTTATCTGTCGTAGGTGGTGTAATTTCGGCATTGGTTATATTGTGTGTGTGACATGTTTTGTGTACGAATTTTGTTTTGTTTTGTGGGTTGGGTCGGTGTTTTTACGTGGTGTTGGTTGGATTCATCGATACTTCTAGAGAATCGGCAGGTGGGACAGGTTTTTACCTGTTTTTGTATTGTCGTGTGTTATGTTCTGCCAATAATATTGTGAAGAGATGAGTTGGTGTAGTTTCGGCATTATTTGTATTTTGAAAATCCGGATATTGTATCTATTGATATTAAATCGAATGGTTGTTGTGACTTAGTAAAAATGCTATTCAGTGATATCAGAGTGGAATTGAGTGAAAGTGCGACTTTCGACGTGGACACGCTTTGAGGTGAGAAGTGTCACAGGCGTGGTGAAGGCGTCTTTGGCCTGAAAAGTTAAAAGTTTTGTGGTGTGGCCTGTGACACGAATAAAAAAAAATTGTAAATGAAAAGGTGTCACGTGAAGCCTTTGTTTGTACAAAATCTAACCTGTTCTCACTATGAACAACAAATTTACTAAAGTCATGGATGCTGGTTGTACGAACATATATCGAGAATTCTTATATTGTTAGTGCATGTGGCACGTTTTTAATGTGAAACTTTTTAGTGTTTTGGGTAGACGAGATGATTGTATTATTATTAACGGTTGTGCATGCTTGCTGGTTGTTGTCGTCTTTTGGCGCGAGTGTCGCGCTTGTTGTGCGGGTTGTGCGTGTTTGTTGCGCTGGTGGTGTGGGTTACCGTTGTGTGATGACGTATGGATGCGTGTGTTGTTAGCGTGAAAACCGTCCTGTTGGATGGATGCTGTCTGTGTTTTGTTGTTGTGAATGTCGTGTTTGTTGTGAGGTACATTTGCGTGATTGTGGCGTGACGACGTATAGTCACGTATGGACTTTGTGTGGTAAGTGTGTGAGCTGTGCTGTTGTACGGACACGTTTTTGGGCACTATTGTGATTGTAGGTTGAAGCCGTTGTGGCTTTGTGAGTTGAGGGCATATAGTATTGGCAATTGGTTTTAGGAAAGAAGTTGTGTGGTGCGGGTTAGAATGGTGGCATGTAGAGAGTTGTGGTTGGGTCAATGAATGCAGGCAAGGGTTGCCATGTGTGAAAAAATTTGGGTGCAGTGCAAGTCCTTTGGGACAGGTTTTGGCCTAGCCCGTGCGTGCATTCATT
This sequence comes from Cordylochernes scorpioides, assembly GCA_030710605.1. NCBI lineage: Eukaryota > Metazoa > Arthropoda > Arachnida > Pseudoscorpiones > Chernetidae > Cordylochernes > Cordylochernes scorpioides. The sequence goes on from CP092867.1 coordinate 78,591,955, forward strand.
GGATACATGGTTGGATACATGGTTAAAGGGGTAGGTCCTGGGTCAGATACAAGTCCAAAGTCAATTTCTTGACGTCATAGACTAACAGTATAGACTCATGTGATCCCATATTACATGTAAATAAGCTCGGTTACCACCATACTTATTAAATCCGGCTACTGTGTCCATTGACATAAGTTCATAAGGTTCCTTCGCGAGTGGTAAGGTACCCATTTCTCCATATGTGGGTCCTTTCGGAGGTTTTACTATTTGGCAAATTTTGCATTTACGGACATAGTTATTTATATCTTTGGTCATGCCATCCCAATAATACTGACTAGTGATTAACCTAGTGAGTTGTGTGATTCCTGGATGGTTATACCATTCGTGTGCTTTCTGGAGTAACTTATTTCTTAGTGTATCAGGTACGACTACTCTGGGTACGCCCTTTTTAGTAATAATCGCAAGTCCATCAGTATCGATGAGTGATTGATATTTCTCAGGTACACGATGCTGGTGTTCCTCCAATTGTTGAGCCTCTAGAAATCCGCAAAATGGTTGTCTTGATAGCAAGTCTGCCTCGAGTTGTTTTTTACCTTTCAGATAGTGTATGTCAAAAGTGTATGGGCTGAGTCTCAAGGACCATCTAAATAACCTACCTGACGGATTTTTAATATTTTTCAAATAGACCAGAGCTTGGTGATCAGAATAAATGGTGAAATGTCTACCAAGCAGGTACACCCTGAAGTATTCTATAGACTCAATGATAGCTAAACACTCCAGCTCCGAGATGGAGTAGTTCTGTTCATACTTGCGTAGAGAGCGAGAGAAATATTGTACAGGATGTTCTTCTCCATTTTCATCCTTTTGCTTTAGAATTCCGGATATCCCTAATGTACTCGTGTCACAATATAAGAAGCAGGGTAAATCTTCTTTAAAGATATGTAAAACTGGTGATGCAGTTAGGCTGCTTTTCAAATCTTCAAATGCCTTCTGACATTCAAGAGTCCACTTAAAAGGAATATTCTTTTTTAGAAGTATATTTAAAGGCGATCTAAGCTGTGCATAATGGGGAATGAATTTATGATATACATTTACGACACCTAAAAATGACTGTAAAGCTTTAACATTAGTCGGAGGTTGGATGGTTCCTATTACCTGAGTGTAAGTTAGGTGAGGTTTATAAGTGCCCTGTGTGATTTCGTATCCTAGGAAGCTAATGGAGGTCTTACATAATTGACATTTGTTAAGGTTGAGGCGGATATTTTCTGCCCTGCATAGTTGGAAGAATAAACGAAGATGTTCTAAGTATTCTTCAAAACTATCAGAAAAAATTATAAAATCATCATAGTAGTGTTCTAGAAATTGGAAGTTATATTTTCTAAGTATTTGTCCAATAGCTCTCTCGAAGATCTGTGGTGAGCTTCGTAGCCCGAAAGGTAATCTTTTAAACATGTACACTCCTGCGTGGGTGGTGAAGGCTAAATAAGGTCGAGAATCCGGATGGATAGGAACTGTCCAATAAGCGTTGCTCAAATCAAGGCTGGAAAAATACTTAGCTTTCGACAGTTTTTCTATCACTGATTCTATTGATGGTATAGGTTGGGGATCAACTGGAATGTGTTCATTTAATTTTCGAAAATCCACACACATTCTAAATGTTCCATTTTTCTTTTTTACTAGAGTAATGGGTGAAGCATATTCACCTATGGCGGTTCTATTATATTATTTTTTAACATCTCATTGATTTGTATATCTATTTCTTTCCTATATGTAAATGGTATTCTATACGGTCGCAACCTGATTACTCTATCTGTATTTGGTTTAATCTGTACAGGTTGGATATGTAGGGTAGGAACTTTAAATGGATCTGTAGGAAATATTTCAGCAAATTCTTCCAATAACCTAATTAACTTAAGGTCTAATAAGTTGTTTATCTTATGATACTTATCAATTAAATCACTGGTTAACTTATTTTCCCCTGTAGTGCTTGATTGAGTGGAAAGTGTCTGTTGTAAATGATTAACATAGAGTGGATTACTTCCTGAAGGTGCACAGTGATTATCTAAGATTTGTGTATTAACAATATGAAGGTGTTGGTTTATATTATATTTCCTATCTGGATTTATCACATTGTATGCATCATTTACATAAGCCAAATCTGTTTCAAAATAAAAAAGAGTAGCAGGAATATTTGTGCCTTGTTGACTCACTACATTTCTATTGAAGTCAATTCTAGTTTTTAATTTTTTTTAGAGTATATAGTCCTATTAGTGCAATTTCATATGGTAGATTAAATATATAAAATTTTAAGATAACTTTTCTTTTAAAAAACTGACTGGTAAAATAACATAAAATATAGGTTGGATTGGTCCACTCAATGTATTAATTCTAGAATGCTTATTAACTGAATATTTAGTTATATTTCGAAATATATCTGATGGCAAAATTTTATGCAAATAATCAAAAGATATTAGGTTAATGGTAGAGCCAGTATCCACAAGAAATTTAACATTGAAGGTGAAAATAGATAAATTAAAGAATAGTCTTACATTATGCTGGTCCTTTCCTTGATGAGGGATCACATCCTTGTGATCTGGGTTGATGTCCGCTCGATGTGGCTGTTTCCCTAGGTTCCTTGGGCAGCGTGTTATCCGCGTAGTTGCGAAAGGCAAAACGTCCACTTCCAGGTCTGCGAAACGCTAATTGTCCATATTGTGGCCGGTAATGTCCTTGGCTAGGCGAGGGAGTGGATTCGGGTCGCCAGCGGTCAAGGCCACGCTGTGGTGTCGGTTGTCCTCGAGCGCTCGTTACAGGCGGATGGTGTTTACATAGTCCAACCATTCTTCAGGCGTCTGTGGGTTCCTTGTGTATATCATTTTCTTCAAATCATACGTTACACCTGCCGTAAGTGCTTCAACAATCTGTTCGTTTTGAAGTGAGTTCTCTAATGCACCCACAACCTTAAAATAGTAATAATCGTTAATTTTTTCTGGCTTTTCCAATTGGCGAGTGAACAATTCTTCCAACGTTGTCTTCTTCTTTGATATATAGATTGTGGACAGTTTCTGTTTGATATTTAAATAAGTCTCTTGTTCTAAGCCCAATCGATAAAATATATTTTTAGCTTCTTCTTCTAAATTTAGAATAACTAAATTTTTTCTGTCTCGTTCATCGTTCGTTGCATCCTCAATGTTACGAAAGAAAATATTTATATCTTGATTGAGGCCAGAGAATTTACTTATATAATTTTTATTTGAGATCGTCTGTTGTGTTGTATAATTTGTGTTAGTAAATTAATTTGTTCTTTCATTAAAATTTAAATTCCATATTATCGTTTCTGTCAGAAAAATGAGTGTCAGTATCTGACTTCCTTTTTGGCATTTTTGTGGCGAATGGGTAGGCTAAAGGCAAAATCCAATAAAGTTTTTAAAAA
>CP092867.1:78595469-78774583 GCA_030710605.1 Cordylochernes scorpioides
AGAAAAAAAACGTACCGGTTATTATATCCTGTGTCGGCTAAATACTGTCGTATTAAGGTATATCTTTGAATAATTATAAATTTAAAACTCTAAATTTGTATATAAGAAATAATAGACGCGACAAAAAGAAACGCAGCCATTTTCCCTTTGTTTATTTTCCAACTCCTTTGTTCTCCTCTCTTCCCTCTTACCCCTCGGGTCGTTGGTCAAAAAATTATATACAAGCATTGGCTATTTACTCTTTGATTATAGATATTAAAATATATGGATATTAAAATATATGGATATTAAAATAAAAAATGTGTTGACTATTTACAAGTAGTATGGGAATTATATTGCATATATATATACATTTTACTTACAAAACATTAAAAACAATAATTGAACATTTTAAAAAAATCCATTTTAACTTTTCGAATTTGTAGATTGTATAGGAAATATATTCTTTAATATTATAATATATTTCCTATACAATCTACAAATTCGAAAAGTAAAAATTATTATTTTTTTTAAATATATTCTTTATATTCTGAATATATTTGTTATATATATGTTTAAATATCTTATTATTTTTTAAAGCTCAATACTCAATTTTAAACGCCAATCTTTTGTATACATATTACATTTTGTACCGGAATTATTCAATTATCCTCAAAAATATATTTAAAAATCGAAAAATAGCGCAATTAGCTCGACGTTAGTGTCATGCTCGGCCATTAATTAAATTATTTTAAAAAGCAATTTTTCAATTTATATTTATATTAGACGCTCAAATTTGAAGTTTTATATTTCGAAATATATGTGAGGCAATATATTAGCCACATAATTTGATAATATAAATATACAAAATTTACTTTCGAAATTTGGTTATTTATATATTTTTCTCTCTCTCTCTACTCTGGTCGCCATCTTTATTAATCCACACACATTTTTACAATTAAATGGTACATTGTGTAAACATACATTATTAATAAAGGGTTGGATGGATTGCGCCTTACAAATCACATTATTCTATATACAGTGTACTGGAAAAATAGTGGATGAGTATTGTCCTTTGCAAATTACATCACTTTTTATACAGTACTAGCGGATGTGTACCCGGCTTCGCCCGGGTTTTATCCGAGTGAAAGTTTGCCTAACGAATATTATTGATAAGGATGTTAATAATATTCATTACATTATATATTCATATAATATATTTTCCGATCAAACATATGCTCTCTCTCTCTACTGAATAGATTAAAAAAAAAAAGATATATATAAATAAAATATCTAGAGATATACTAAATGATCTTAGCCAAAAGGCCGAGAAACGATATTTTATATATAGAGACGACCTGGCTTCGTGTGTCTTCTGCTCGAGTGAATGTTTCGCTGGTAGAATTTTGTTCCTGCTTACTAATAATTATTATCTGGCTTCGCTCGTGGACTGCTTTAGTGAATATTCCCCTAAAGAATTTTGTTTATGTCAATCAAGCATGATACAGCAATATTGTTATAATCATTTCTGACTAAAAAATAATTGTTGCTGAGTACTTGGCTAATTATAATTTTTCTTGGTTAAAAGTGAGACAAAAAGTTCTTCCAGATATAATTCTCTGTCCTGCTCAAATTTTAGCGAGATTAGTTCCCGGCTTCGCCCGATTTTTACCCGAGTAAAAGTTTGCCTAACAAACATTTGTTAAAACGATTCTAGCAAACATCCAATCCCTTCTGAATCTATACTTGTCTATACTCTCAATAATTTGAATATTTTCCGGTTCCCTTGAAAAATACTCGATAAGTTGAAAAAAATCAGTATTAATTGGTCCACTCGGTAATTTAAAGTTGAAGGAATAGTATCTTGCTACAAACGAAGATTTGTATATAACTGTATTTAGCGAATGTACCCGGCTTCGCCCGGTTTTTAATCCGAGTAAAAGTTTGCCTAACGAACATTTGTTAAAACGATTCTAGAAAACATCCAATCCACCTACTCGTATATATTGATTTATAAACGTATATAAATATAAATATTGTTATATGCGTTTAAATATATTTTTGAAACACATAATTATTTTAAAACATTTATTATATTTTAAATAAAATATTGTCACTTTTATGAACCCGGCTTCGCCCGGGTTTTATCCGAGTGAAAGTTTGCCTAACGAATATTATTGATAAGGATGTTAATAATATTCATTACATTATATATTCATATAATATATTTTCCGATCAAACATATGCTCTCTCTCTCTACTGAATAGATTTAAAAAAAAAGATATATATAAATAAAAATATCTAGAGATATACTAAATGATCTTAGCCAAAAGGCCGAGAAACGATATTTTATATATAGAGACGACCTGGCTTCGTGTGTCTTCTGCTCGAGTGAATGTTTCGCTGGTAGAATTTTGTTCCTGCTTACTAATAATTATTATCTGGCTTCGCTCGTGGACTGCTTTAGTGAATATTCCCCTAAAGAATTTTGTTTATGTCAATCAAGCATGATACAGCAATATTGGACATGAATTTAAAAATAAAATCATGTTATTGTTGTCGTTGTTTCTTAACCCCTTGAGGAAGGATTACACAAATTCCATAGGTCCATGTATCAGCAAAAAAAAAAAAAAACACATTACACCCCAAAAACATATAAAATAGTATTCTATTTTATAGTCATTAATGTAACATTACTTGAGGTTTCAGGTAGCATGGCCATCTCTCTGATACAGAGGTCTGCCATCAGAGAAAGCCAGTTCTGAGCCATTCTATATCGAGCGAGGTTTACTCATGAATGAATAGAGGCCCCAACTGTTTGTAATATAATTAATTTGTAATATAATTATTTAAATCTAACCTCATATACACTTTTACACTACCTATTTAATTTCAAAATAAATTAAAATACGTTTATATTAAATAATAACATTTTTTTTTAAATCGACTTTCTCGTTCACACTTTTGTACCTATTCAATTATGTATTTTTTTATGTATCTCTATAAAAAAATATCTGTATAGTTTAGATTAAAATATTTTAAGTGGCATATTTTCAAGTCGTATATTTATACACAAGTTTTATATTTATTTTACAAATATTGTATAAGATGTGATTAATAAACTTTGTAAAAAATAATCTTAATACATTTTTAATAACATGACGTTATATTATATTCTAATAGGTAAAATAGGTTAGTTTCAGACGGCTTATAAATTAGGTTAGTTTAAGGTGTGCTATAAAAAGGTTAGTTTCATTAATTAAAATCGGTGAGATTCAGATAGGTTATATTAGGTTAGTTTAATCGCTAAATAAGGTTAGTTTTAGATAAGTTGAATTAGGTTAGTTCTAGATAATAAAAAAAATAATGTTCGTATTTAGAAAAATTAGTTTAATATTTTATATAATTTTTTTTTAATTGTTAAATCTTTTTTAAAATTATATTTTAAATTAATATATTTAAATTGGTAAAATTCAAAGTATTTCACCGAAATTGTATTTTTAACTCGTGTAAAACGCCTCGAAGGTACGGCGGTGGCAACGTACAGCGCCGCCTACCAAATATACCCTTAACTGGGAACACTCCACAAATATATATAGTAAAATATATGTAGAAAGCTATACAGCAAAAACATAAATTTTTTCAATAAATATGAAAAAGAAAAAAATATATAGAATATGAGCAGCTATATAATATGAAGCAGATAAATATAAATCCTACCTATACAAATGACAGCAAAACAAAAAATTGAGCCTACCCCTAAAAAAAGCAGTTATTAAAAATGCATAGAAGCTGCTTATAATATAAATGTTAATAAGTATAAAACGATTGCATGGAACAAACATATATAGTAAAATATATGTAGCAAGCTATACAGAAAAACATAATTTTTTGCAATAAATATGAAAAAAAAAAATAGAATACACTGCTCTAAATCGTAAATGATTACATGAATATATAATATAATATGAATATTCCGCTTATGAGAATCAAACAGTATACCTTATTTTAAAAAAATGTAGTATCAATTAATTTAGAAATAAATAAATAAATAATAAATAATAGAAATAATTAAATAAATATATATAATCCTACTATTTTCAAAACGATTTTAACCAGTTTTGGTACCGACGCGCTTCGCCTAGCCAGAACAATGGAAAGGCTTAGACTTTCTATCAACATTCGGAAATTACACTTACATTTTAATCACCAGTGTCTCGCCGCAAACATAATTCCACCTTCTTTAATTTTAAAAGATCCTGTCCGCACAAATTATTTTAGAAAAATATTATTTGAAACGGGTAAGAAACTTTTAAATGCTAGAAAATTAAGGAATATAATCTTACCTTTTGAAAAATGCAGCGTGAAAATAACAAAATAAGTTTAACCAATCAAATTCATGTATCGTCGCGACCAGTGCGGCGCCAAGCGGCAAAAGGCGGGAACTAATCCATTTCAGTTAAATAATTTTTAAAAAAAGTACATTAACCTTTGTAGTTTTTTGAATAGCCTATATGTTAAACGAAATCTTCAGCTACCTACATGCGAAATTCCATAATGATTGAGTCAGTAGATTTTGCGTGATGCTATAACAAACATCGATTTCGCATTTCATTTTTATAGATATAAGGATTCTACTAGTGTGGTGAGGGATATAGTTCTTTATATTATTACATATATATTTCTACACTAAAGATTTTAATGGGCTATATAAAAACATTCATTTGTACATTGTGGATATTAAACCAAACTAAACAATGTATAGTATATATATGTGATATTGTGTTGAGTCGACTTATCTGTGATTAGGGATCCTGTCGACTAGCTGTAATATTGTGTTGAGGTTTGGTAAGCCTGTTGTAGAACCTCTTCGACTCTCGCTATAAGTTGTGGCAACCGAGGGTCAAACCTGTAGTAACCGCGAGGGACAGTCAGGGGTGGAGAGTTTTCCAGTGCCTCTCTGCACCTTGTAGGACCTTTAACAGTTCTCCCAAAGTACAGGCAGTCGTGGTCGAGGCAGAGTGGAAAACTGAGGATGTCCACACACAAAAAAACGAAGAGACACAGTTGAAAGAAAGTTCCTTGAATAGATAAAAAGCGAGCCAAGAGCTAAGATGGAGATAGAAGATTCCTTACTGTTTTACATGGTGAATGAGGGGGAACTTGGAGACAACCGGCGACGCGCTGATGGGGAACTGGACTGAACTGGCTGTTGCTACGCGGCCTTTTTATACGACCGCTCTGACTAAGAGAATTGGGTCATGCACGTGTCGATGGACACCGGACACTGGCGACAGACTGTCGGGGTCCAATCTATCTTTAGAAGTCACTTGTGATTCTCTCTTTGGCTCTTAACTTAGCTTTTAATCTATTATATTTTATTTATTCATCCTCAGTACATTACATCTGGAGATACAAGGACACACGTCAATTATGCGTATAATTAGTTGTAGTTTATAATTAGTTCTATATACAACATGACAATTTTGTTATACGTATTACATAATATAGGGTTATTGGTTTAAATTATCATATATATCTTAATACATATTTTGAATCCTGAGCATCATAGCTAAGTGGCTGCATTATATATTTTTTTATTTTAAAAGACTTTCCTAATTATAAGGAAACAAAATCGGCAAAATTTACATTGTCTTTTGTAGCCCTAGTCGATGAAAAGTTGCAACGGTCGGTGGATAACCCTATACATATATAAAAAATGCTTTTATTTAAGTCAGTAAATATTTCTATATAAATATCTAGATTAATTAATTTATCGATCGGTGCATATTTCCTTTAAATCGATTTATTTGGTTATTTAGCTGTACAAGTGTACAAGGAAATAAAATCCTATTTATTCAATACACAAATAAAACACTATTTTTGGAATGGAAATTTTTGTTTTTTCCTTTTTTTTATGATTAAACCCTTCTCATAAATTAACAAAAATAGGTAAAAGGATAGCATTTTGTCAATTAATATATAATGAAGTGTAAAAAAACGTTGTACACATTGGGACTATTTTAATACCGTGCATAACTGGAGTACACAAAGGGACTATTTTTTTGGCGGAGGCATACACAATCCGGTCGAGTTCCGGTAGATGAGTATCTCACCCAAACGAATTATAATGTATTGAATATATAGCTATTGTATAAACATAACTCAATAAACATTTTTAATATTAATTTCACCACTGACCCGCGAGCATCACGCTACATTATCCAACTGGTAAGTATTGCAGATTAATATTTTTGTTTATTAATTATATAATTATTTGAATAAGTAAAATTAATGGTAATATTCCTTAATTGTAAAGCATTTCAACAATTCAAACAAGCGAGATTATGACTCGAGTTTTAAACTTTAGTTTAACTTTTTGGGCAAAGCAACATCACCGTGGCCCCAGATTTGAAAATGTTTGATATTATGTTAAATTGAATGTTTGATATTGTGTTAAATTTGTTCGGTTAGCGTAAAAAGTAAATATGTTAAAACATTATTATTATGTTTACAGAAATGGGAAGTCCTTCCAGTTCACGGTTAGATATATGGTATCATTTTGAGAAGGTTAAAACTAAAACGGGTACCAAAGGAAAATGTCGTTATTGCCAGAACGAAATAGCAATTACAGGTGGAGCAACGAGTAACTTGAAGAGGCACCTATCCAAGAAGCACGTTACGGTTCCTATAGAGCGTCACGAAGCCCAACAAGAAAACAGGTCTCGATCTCGCTCGGTATTCGCATCCATTTCAGAAGAGGAAGTAGATAATACTTTTAAACAACCACTCGTGCATGATTCGCCTTCTCTTGCCAGTACCTCATCATTGTCAAGCTCTCCAACTATTTCTCTGTCACCTTCTGCACTTTCTACTCCAGTCCCTCAGAGGCAGAACTCTCAAGCCTCTATGACAAGTTTTGTGGATGTATCAAGGCCCATACCACTAAATAGGAGCCGACAAATATATATTCAACTATTGAAAATGATTTGTTCGAAATATCATCCTTTTAGTTTAGTTGAAGATAAAGAATTTAAAGCCATTGTAAATATGCTATGCCCAACATACAAATTACCCAGCCGGAAATCTCTATCAAACGGACTTCTGATTTCGATTCACGACTCCCTTGTCGTAAAAATTACAGGAATGTTGGAAGAAACATATGCTGTATGCCTGACATGTGATGGCTGCACTAACATAAATACCACCAGTTTTTATGCCATTACTGCACACTTCATAGACTACACAACAAAATTAAATTCCATTCTTCTCGAATGTTCAGAGTTTCCTCAAAAACATACTGCAGAAAATATATCATCGTGGATTCTTGGTGTAACCAAAAAATTCAAACTTGATTTTAAAACGGTCGCTGTGGTGACTGACAATGCCCCTAATATCAAAGCTGCAATAAAAACCTTGGGGCTACCTCACCTATCTTGTTTTGCCCACAGTCTTAACTTGGTGGTTCAGAGGTCCATTAATGAGAGTATAAAATCCGTGGTAGATAAGGTAAAATCTATCGTCCAATTTTTTAAACAGAGTTCCCACGCAATGGCCAAATTAAGAGAAATGCAAGCTAATCTCTCCACAAAACCATTGAAGTTAAAACAAGACGTTCCAACACGTTGGAATTCAACGTATGATATGTTAGACCGCATCATGAAAAATCGAGAGCCAGTGATATCCGTCTTGGCTTTGCTCAATCCTAAAATTTTGCTGGGGGATAGTGACTGGAAAGTGATAGAGGAATCTATTTCCATATATATATATTTTTTTTTTTGAAGTCACTGAGGAAGTTTCCTCAGAACAGAAAATTTCCTTGTCAAAAACATGTATTCTGGCCCAGGGACTGGCAAGGTCTGTGAGGCGGACTATTGAAAATGTACCTACCCGAGGAAACAACCTCTCCGAAGAAGTCCTACGATTAGGAAAAAATCTATTAGAAGCCTTATCGAATAGATTTGGGGATAGGTTAAATGTTGAGTTAATCAATCAGGCTATCTTCTTGGATCCACGCTTCAAAAAGCACGGCTTTGGAGAGAACACCAGTCGTTTCTTGGAAGTAAAAAATAAAATTATAGAAAAGATACAGTCCTCTATTCCCGCAACCACAGTCGGCCCTGTGGCACCTGAAGTTCGACCAGTATCAGCTTCATCAATTTAGGAAGACTTCGATGCTGCTGTAAATCAATTTACAGCAGCACAAGATCCAAAAGCAAATGCGACAATACAGGTGGACAAGTACCTAGCCGAGCCAATAATCGATAGAAGAATGGACCCCCTAGTTTGGTGGCATGAAAGGAAGACAATTTTCCCCGATTTGTTTCTTTTGATGCAAAAGCGGCTCTGTATTCCGGCCACATCTGTTCCTTGTGAGAGGTTGTTTTCTAAAGCAGGCAATATTTGCACCCAGAAACGGTCTTGCCTAACTTCGTCTAAGATATCAAAAATTCTTTTTTTAAACCACAATTTCGTGTAATGTAAATTTTTTGTATTTTTTGTATAATTTTTGAATATTTTTTTTTGGCAATTATATTTCATTCATTTTGTAAGCTTTTGGTTCATTTTGTTTATTTTCCTTATTAATAAAACTGTTATTTTAAGATAATGTTATGTGTATGTTACTTTTAAAATATCCGAAGTTCAATAAAATTTGTGTTAGGTAAATGAACCTTTTTTTTTTCTTGCTACTATTATTGTTTATTGTGTTTATGAAACAACTGATTTGGTGATTTTAATTTTGTTTAGAATAATTTATTCTTCCGGATGCACAAACACCATACAAACGTTAATCTTTTTAATTTTTATTTATAAAGAATCGAAGAATCGATAATAAGAATCGATTCTTTTTGCGGAGTGAATCGTTTCTGAATCATTCACTTAAAAGATTCGTTTTGCCCACCTCTAGTTCAAGGTTAAGTAGAGTTTTTGGGTATATCTTGCCATAATACAATTGTACAAAGATCACGAGGTGTCTTAACAACATTGGGGGTGTAGAGAATTTAAAATATTGTAATATAAATAATTCCAGCCTCACTGTATGATAATATATCCGAGAGGCAGGGATCCTAGGGTGAAGTTGTGGAAAGATGGATGGACTCCAGATACGGGAGGATAGCCCACGTGTGTTTGAGGAAGACAGGCGCCACGACGGCATTCCAATGTGGGGGGAGAATGACAGTTTTAGACAGATCTGCAGTGACAGAAGACGCGGCAAGTTGGCTACGGGAACTGGGCTCCGGGCGTGTAGCCGTATGGTTTAACCGGGAAGACGGTGACGTGGAGGATCCCTTTGGTGGCGGAAAATGAAGGCAAGTCCATCTACTGTGTAGTTATTAATCTACACTTTAAAGCTCTTATAATAAATATACAGTTCTAAGCTGTATTCACAACGAACCCACATTGTTTTATTAGAAACCTTGTACGCAAACATCGACGGCTGAGAAGAGTCGTAAAATTTGGTGTCAGAAGCGGGGATACAGCTTAGTTTGCGAGATGGCAGAGCTAACCGAATTATAAATTGAAGAATGTAAGAAAATGTTGGAAACTATGTCTACTCAGATTAATCAGAAAATATAAGAAAACTTAGCTTTACTGGAGTCCCGATTGAGAAGGCTCGAAAATAGTAAAGATGATGTCCCTGTAGCCACACCTCTGTCTGTTAGAATAGCGGCCAATTCTCCTCGGTTAGAAACTACCGAATGTCTTGCTAAAATCAAGCTCCCTGCCTACGACGGACAGAGCTGTTATAAGACTCAGTTCGAAGTGGTGGCCTTGGGCAATCGCTGGAGCTCCAGTGAGAAGGCAATAAATCTGGCCGCATCGCTCCGAGGTTCAGCCACGGAGGTTCTCCAGTTCCTGACACTAGAATAAATATTGGACTATGAATGTCTGGGGTCCATGCCCTAACTTTGCGCTTCGAAGATGACAATTTGAAGCCCTATTATGTCGTGAAACTAAAAAACCGCTGCCAGAAGCGCGACGAGATGCTGCAGGAGTTGGCAGCTGATGTCGATAGGCTAGCGAGGTTAGCCTTCCCTGATTTTTAACTAACATGATGGCAGGTAGAATTACAAATTGAGAAATAAACCAGTTATGTAAATCCTTGTATTAGAGTAAGGTAAACATTCTTAGTATAAAGTTGGTAAATAAGCAAATGAGGGATGCATCTGAAATAGAATATTGTGATTCATGGCTATTGCATTAATAAATGGCAAATCTCCGGGATTTCTATTTTCTTGTAGATGCTATACTTTTGAATGGAAATGCAGGCCTCTATAAATAAACGTTGTGGTTTTTTGGGGACTCTGGTATAATGGACGGTGGGGTTTCTCAGGTTGAATGAGTGTCCTGTTTGGTTAACATGTTGGAATATCATGGATCTGGTATCCTTACTTGTGATGTTCCTGTCATGTTCCTTCATTCTGATGGCCACTGTTCTACCGGTTTCTCTCACGTAAGTTGCAGGACACTCCACGCAGGAGACCGAGTAGACAGAGCCACTGGAACAGGAAGAACTTGGGATGGGTGCGGGCTTGGTTATGGGATTCCTGATAAGAGAAGAAATATTGGGTGAATTGTTGAAGCAGGTGTTAATTCCGTATAGTCTGAGAATTATGGAAATGGCAACAGATGCTTTGGAATACGGTATGAGCCAATTGGATCTGTGAACTGACGAAACAATGAAGGGGCTGGAAGAGTAAGCGTGTTTATTAATAAATTCTGCTGTGTAACTGGCTGTTGTTAAGTGTTGATGGATTATGTGTTTTTCTTTAGTTTTGAAAACTGGGAGGGAATGCGTTTGGTAAGAGCTTTAACTGTGTTTATTTTGTGTGCTATTGGGCAATGTGATTTAAAATGAGTGTAATGCGGAGTGAAATTGTGCTTATAATAAACGGTGGTGTGAATGCTTGTGTCTGTACGGATAATCAAGATATCGAGGAAGGGAAGGACTCCTCCCCGTTCTGATTCCAATGTGAATTTGAGGGTGTGAGTGTAATTGGGCATGAAGCGGCGGTAGTAGGATGAGAGACCAAGAATGCTTCTCAAGTTTTTTAATGATCTTAATGTAGTGTGAAGTCGCGGACTGCTCGATTTTTTTTCTGGATCGGAAGGAATTCCACCTTCATTCACCTCATGTCCAAGAATGGTGACAGTTTCACCAAACTTTCATTTCTTGGAATTAAGACATAACTGGCTTTCTTAAGATAGTCTAATACAAGTTGAAGATGTCTTGGATGTTATTCAAAATCATCTAAAAAACGATTATATTATCGAGATAGAATAAGTAGAGGGTCTATTTCAGACCCTATAGAAGATTATCATTCGTTCTAAGGTAGCTGGGGCATTACATAACCCAAACGGCATTACCTTGAATCCATCTGAGGTTATGAATGCTGTGTATGTGTCTTCTCACTGTCAGATTCTTTTACGCCTATCCCCCTGATTGGAGATTCATGGTTGAATAAAATTTGACTTCCTGCAAGTAGTCTGAGGTGTCGTCGATTTTTGGAAGCGGGTAGACATTATTTTTGTTATTTTGTTCAGGCGGCAGTAATTGACGCAGAATCTCCATCTTCCAACTTTTATTCTGATCAAGACGACAGGAGAGCCCCCCACGGACTTTCAGAAGGCTGAATGATGTAAAGTTTTTCATTTTGTTCACCTCATCTAGAATAACTTGGCGTTCTGCTGGTGCTACTCGGTAAGGTCGTTGTTTGGTCGGTAGATAGTCTCCAGTGTTAATTTGCTCTCTAACATTGACCTCTTTGAACGGTTTTCTTTTACTGAATTCGAACATATCAATGTTGAGAATCAAGTGAGTCATCTAAAAAATTCGTAAAATTTTGGGTCTTCAGAAATGTTTGCCCCTGTTTCATTAATTAGGGCGAATAGTTGAATATATTCGATGACGACGCTATCAGCTATGTACAATCTTGTGGTATTAGCTTCGGATATGGACTCCAATTTACTATCCAAAGTTTACCTCTATTACTTGAAAGTGAGATGACAGCAGGGGGAGCCATTAATTCTCTTTCTAGCAATAGCCCTTTTCGACATTCTGCCACCACAGAACTTGCCTCTCCTATTAGCTGGATAGAGGCGGGTTCGATTCTGTATTCCAGTTAGAGTAGAGATGTGAACTAATCTTTGTTGCATCTTTGATAAGACATTTTCAATAAATATTCCATTATCTGCAGAGTAAATTATCGCTCTAGACAATTTCAAAAATTTCCATCTAAGATTAACGTCGTAACTGCAGCCTCTCAAAACGACAAAAATGGCACTTTTTCTGCAGTCCATTAAGGTCCAGTTTCAGAGTGCAATGTCTTGGTCGGTTTCCGTTGGTCACTCTTAGGCTGACGCCAGTTTTAGAAAACATTATTTTCTTCATTTTGATTCTGAACCTTTCGGACACAACAAAATAGGAAGCGTCACAGAGTCGACAAGAGCATGTGTCGTCTCCTTCTATTATAACGTCAATGTAATCATCTCTAATTTTGACTTCAGTCAACAAGAGGTAGTAGGCTCTAGTTTTCCAGAAGGGAATTGCGAGGTGACCGACTGGATCTCAGTCAGTCTCTATTCTCTCTCTATGTTGGAAATTCTTATTTTCTCTTGTTTCAAACTCTCTCCTCCTCTCATGGCAGTAGCAGACGAAATGTCCAGGGCGTTGGCAGTGAAGCAGATCGGCCTTCCTTCAGTGGTGCGCCATTCATAGGTGTCATGTCTTCCTCCTTTTTTCGGATACTGCATTGTAGGTTGGAACATTTTAGGTTATGTTATTCCTATTTCCTACTGCACCTTATTCTCAATTGCAGCGATTTTGGCACCTCTCGAGAGGATTCTAATGCCCGTGTACCTCCTCGCGTATAATTTGCCTAATCACTGCCGAAAAATCGGCTTTGCTACCATAATCACTCAGGAAAAGCCATATTTGGCAAGCGCTCATACCTGGTTGAAGTCACTCGCCGACATTAGAGCGCTTCAATGCGACGACACTCGGCAAGAAATTGTTCTTTGTTGTTGATGTCGCTTGGGAGATAAGCGCCTGGTATAACTTCTCCGCGATCCCTTTCATGAAGTAGAAAATTTTGTCCTCTTCACTCATATGTGGATCAGCCTCTGATTATACATTTGGCGAGACAAAGGGTTTCGTTCCAATTATCGTGTCTTGCCACGCGTTTATAGCCTTTTGTTCAATACTGGGGTCTTCACCACCCTCCACAGAGAACATGGAGGGATTACTGTTTGTTTTCAATAAAAATTCATCACGTATTAAAAAGCAACTACTCATTACCCTACACAAGTGGCGACGAGGGGGTGGGGATAATTTGAAGACTTCAAGGTACCATTTTTTCTTCAACTAGATGGCTTAGGCTTATTTTTGATCAAAGATTTAATTTCAAATTGGGTACCTGATATTTTTGTCAGCTTCAAAGCAAAACAAATGAATGCGAAACCATTCAAGGAATTCACATGCTCACTATTCAAAATCAACAGCATAAAATCCTTCATACCAGATTATCTAAGCAGCATAACCATTCGCCATCAGAAAGGGCCGATAGTTCAACCCAAAGCCAGGCTACGGTAAGCCCTATTTTACTTCAAATTTTAAAAAAGACCCTTTAATATATGTAATTCAAATGTGAAGGTAAATAGAATATCAAGGGATCGCTCAAAGTATGATCACAAAAATTTGACATTGACTTCTCAAAGCAGACAAGCATTTGGAAATAGATCAAATTTATCACCAAAAATTTATTTTGAAATCTCGGTTTAAAATATCTCTGTCTCTGATGCAGCAGAGATAATAATATTTCAATAGATTGCAGATCTAAGCATGGAGCACTCAAACGTACAGCATTCAATATGGCAGGGCGTATCAAAAAGGTATGTACCCAAACAACCTTGAGATGAAAAACTGTCTAACAAGAAACTCAGCAAATAAGATTTCATATGAAGATTCCCATTCTTATAGCATAAATAAAATTTAAAGCGCGAATGTTTCTTTTATACATAATACGAACTTCTACTGTCCTTACTGCGATGAAAAAATATATTGGGAGGGCTTGGCTCATCAGTGGTGAACCCTCCCAGCGGTTTCGCCAATTTAATCCACCAGACCGATTCTCAGAGCTCTAATACTGTATTGGATCATTCTGCTTTTATATGCTACACTGAAGGATGGAATCTTAGAAATTGTTTTCAAGTAAACTATGGACATAAGCTTATAGGACAGTAGCATTATATTCAAATGTTTGCATCGAGCAATGCTCTTCAGCAAACTATAAACACAAGGCCAGTTAGGCATAAATTAATACAAAGCAATAACGCGCCATCTATACATATAAAATAAAAGGAATTTAAAGCGCGAATGTTTCTTTTATACATAATACGAACTTCTACTGTCCTTACTGCGATGAAAAAATATATTGGGAGGGCTTGGCTCATCAGTGGTGAACCCTCCCAGCGGTTTCGCCAATTTAATCCACCAGACCGCTTCTCAGAGCTCTAATACTGTATTGGATCATTCTGCTTTATATGCTACACTGAAGGATGGAATCTTAGAAATGGTTTTCAAGTAAACTATGGACATAAGCTTATAGGACAGTAGCATTATATTCAAATGTTTGCATCGAGCAATGCTCTTCAGCAAACTACAAAGACAAGAATTTAATGCCTAACTGGCCTTGTATCCAGTAGAACTCCCTTCCTCTGGCAGTATCTCTCGGCTTTACCACTGATGGGGGGACACGAGAGACTTACCAGAAGAGTAGCAGCAGCAGCAGCCTGGCGATGAAGGCAATAGCGAGAGTAACGACAGAAGGCGGCACGGAGACTTTATGCACTTACTTTATTGTCATCCACCACTAAACATTACATTTAAATGAGATAAAATAACAATGGGTATTTACATTATATTACATCCTGGGGCCAACATAAAAGTGTATTTACAACCATTTTCCCCAGGAAACAGGACCACAGCAGTCGGCGACCCCCACATCAGTTAGAGAAGGGAAACAGGCGAAAGCGCCATCTATTGGCGGAGGTTGTAATCATTTGGAGGCCTTACACGCGACAATATGTTATATCAAAATATTATTTTATTTAAAATTATATTTCATAGATACAAATACTCTGTTAAATCGACCGCCAGAGGTCACGCTTACCCTATAAAACCGATTGTTGTTGTTCTCCGATGGCCTTGACGCTCCCCCGCCATGGATTCCTGCAAGAAGAAGAAGAAGAAAGCCAACAAGCCCCCTCAACCCTCGGTTGACATCTCGGCTTTTGTTGAAGAAGACAACATGGTCATCTCCCGCCACTACCAAATCCTGCAATTCCTCGGCCAGCCCTCCCTAGCAGCTCTCACCTGGACCTTGTTCGCTTCATTGAGCAGCGAACGGAAATAATCAAGTGCCTAGTTAGGAATGTGAAGAACCTCGCGGGCACCGTGAATGACTTCATGGAGCTGGATGAAACCTGCCAAACCACTCAAACTAGCCCTGCTCCCACCTGCAAGGACTCTAACGCTCAGACCGAGCTCATCAAGCCTGCCACCCCTGCTCTAGCTGCTGTCCCTGTGGCAGCACCTGCTCCCAAGAAGCCAGATCCTGTTCTAGCCAAGAGGAACCAGCCAGAGGCGTCAAACCCGCCCGCTAAGAGGACCAAACCACTGGTTCCAGCCAAGCCTGCATCTTCCCGCGCCCCCAAACCTGCCGTTGCCAAAGGCACCCTCAATGAGGAGAAATCTGCGGCCCACATCGTGGCTATTGCAGATAACCCGCAGGCTGACCCACGGGTCATCCTCAAAGCTGTCCGCGCTGCCCACACTCTGCCCCAAGGCGTCTGGGCGTCTCTGCGCACGAGGGGAAAATTGGTGCTGCACTCCAACACTCCTAAGGCCATTCCTGCCGTCAGCTCTGCCCTGGACAACAAGCTCCAAGGCCTGAAAGTCCGGGAACTGAGGCAATTCCTCCCAAGAATCTGCCTCTTCAACGTGGAGGCGGAAACCGCGGATGAGGACATAGTCAAGGCCTTACTTTCCACCGATGCCTTCAGCCAGCTTCCTGGAGACAATTCTGTCCGAGTGGCACACAGATCTCCGACCAGAAATGGCACCTGAACGGCCTTTATTGAGCTGGACTTGGCTTCCTACAAGCCCATTGGAAGACGCGGCAGGATCATTGTGGACCAAGTGATCCTGAACTACGAGGAGTCTGTCCGCGTCTGCTACCGCTGCTGTGGCTACGGCCACAACGCCGATAGGTGCACCAAGGCTACGGTCACCTGCTTCCACTGCGCTTCTGGTGACCACCAAGGCCGAAGCTGTCCAACTCTTGCTAACCCGTGCACGGCCATGTGCGCCAACTGCTCAGCCAAGAGCCTCTCTGCCGACCACGAGGCAAGATCAATGTCTTGCCCAACTGACAGAGCTAGAGCTGCAAAGTTCTAGTCCTCCCGCCTTCTTCCTGCCTCCTGACCTCCGCGGACCCAATCCGGCCTAACCTGCCTCTTCCCTGACGGTGATCCTGTCCTTAGCCTCTCCACCCTGGTCATAGTGGTTTTATATATTCCGCTTTACGCGGCCATTGGGGCTCAAAAATCATTTATTTTGGTTAGCATCCCCGTAAATAAAGATATTTTCTTTCTCCCCGATGGCGGCTCAACCTTTTGTACATTATGTAAATAAGTTAATTATTTTTTATTCTTACGCCTTAAGCCAGGCAGTACTTTTACCAAATTATGTTATATATATATATATATATATGTTATATCAAACTATTTTACTTGAAATGTTATATTAATATATTATTTGAAATGTTATATTGAAATATTTTATTTAATAATGTTATATGTTAAAATGTTGTTTTATTTAAAGTTATAATTTCATTGATATAAATACTCTGTTTTAATCGACCGCCAGAGGTCACGCTTCTACTATATAAACTGATTGTTGTTCTTCCCCGTTGGTCGACTCAAGGTTTTTGTAATTATGTAGATAATCTTTTGTTATATTTATTTATGCGCCTTAAGACAGGCATTACTTTAATCAATTATGTTTTTCATATGTAATTCATTCCTCAGCGCGCGCTCAATAAAGAAATCTATAATCAAGACTATATTATTCAACCACGACTGCATCACCAATACCATTTAGTCCTAAAAAAGAGCCAGCAAATAACTCCATACCATAATCCTCAACATGATCCAAAATATTCAATCAGAAAATCAAATATTTTTTTTTTATATTATAATATAAGCCGACAGGATTTAATTTCTCAGGATATTTACCTGTTATGCCAAAAGCAAAATTTTTCGAATTCAATTATGCAAATTCTCCAATCAAAAATAGATCATTTCAATCAAAAATAACTCATTTTAAACCAAAAATAAGCATCTTCAAGCAAACATAGTCATCTCTACAAGCAAACATAGCCGTCACCATCTCAAGAATTTTCAAGCATCCTTCTCCCATCCGAGGTTGGATATCACCAGCCATCACACCTTCCGCCCAACACCAGCCATCTCCCGAGAATTCAACTCCAGCCGGAATCATCCAACCCAAGGTACTTTGTATCCACAATATTTCGTCGTTTTCCTCATTTTAACTTGTAGTTACACCCAATATTTACAATAGTTTTCAATCGCCTATTTACTTATATAGTTAATACCCTTTTTGTCAAATTATTTTTCTGTATCAATTTTACCATAGTTTTGACCTTTAAATTTTATCACACCTTTGGTCCTTTTAATCCTTAGTTTTTCTTTGTATAGGTAGCTCCTAAATGCCATATTATAACCCATGTCATTTTTTATCTTTAAATAATATAAACCATTTGCAAATATCATTTTTTAAAATTCTAGATGTAAAGCAGTCGGCCGGGAACACAACAACAGAATAATATTTCTCACATGTTCAATCTTTACTAAAAATTAATCTTTGTTAATCATATTTCAATTATATATTTTCGTTAATGACCTCAATACCTTATTGCTTCACATTTCTACCTTATATTTAAAATTCCCTAAATTTTGATATGTTATTTTCTTATTTAATCTCATAAAAAATGTTTTATTTACAAAATTTGCATTTTTACCCCTTTTAAATTTCTTTTTAAATGCCATAGTATTTTAATGTTTCTCATTTTCGCCTAACAAATATGTAAATTTGGCGAGACCAACTATGTAAATTTTACCTCTTATAATTATCCACCTTGATTCTTCTTTTTTATGCCCATTCACTATTCTTACCATTACCTTTTTTAATCTTTACATGTTCATTCCTTGTTTTTGCATTTTGCCTTTTTTTTACATATTACCCTTGCCTTTTATTACTTTTTCACAAATGCTCTTTTTTCTTATAATGATCCAATGTTTTTTTTTTTTTTTTTTTTTTTTTTTTTTTTGATCAGATATTGTTTTAATTGTAAACCCATGGAATATATATAAAACAATTTGATAAAAGTAAAATAGTGACCTCTGGCGGTCGATTAAAACAGAGTATTTATATCAATGAAATTATAACTTTAAATAAAACAACATTTTAACATATAACATTATTAAATAAAATATTTCAATATAACATTTCAAATAATATATTAATATAACATTTCCCCCCTGTGAAGAAAATAATATGGGTTCATTCAGAGAAAAGTGATAAAAATTATAGTTTAAAAAAAAGATAAAATGATTGATAGAAAGAAAGGTGAGAGGTGATATTCACTTATCATATTGGTTTTTTATATGGTAACCAATAGACAGGAAAATACAAAATGATATAAAGTGTGAATGATTACAAATATTGTTGGTGGAGAGTGAAAATGTGGCATAGAGTGAAAATGTGGCATAGAGTGAAAATAAAAGTGTTCCATAATCATATTGGTTTGTTGTTAACCAATAGATATGAAATTACAAAAATTATGTACATATAATATTAAAAATGAGAAAGGAAAATAAAATGCAGAATTATTAAAAAGTATATGAATGAAAATATAAAAATGATAGCATTGAGAAAAAAAAAACATTGGATGATTATAATAAAAAAAGGCATTTGTGAAAAAGCAATAAAAGGCAAGGGTAATATGTAAAAAAAAAGGCAAATGTGATATTAAGTAAAAAAGGCAAAATGTAAAAACAAGGAATGAACATGTAAAGAAAATTTAATGGTAAGAATAAAGAATGATCATTTGAAAAAACATATTCAAGGTGAACAAAACAAAAGTTGAAATCCACATATGTTGGTATCGCTAAATTTACATATCAGTTAGGCGAAATGAGAAACATTAAAAGATTATGGCATTTAAAAAGAAATTTAAAAGGGAGTAAAAATGCAAATTTTGTAAATATAAACATATTATGAAATGAGATTAAACAAGGAAATATATAGTAGAAATGTTTTAAATAATGTGAAGATAGTTAATTCGTAATTAAGATATTGAATATGTGAAAATTTATAATATTTTGTTGTTGTCCTCTTGGCCGACTGTTTTACATATAGAATTATAAAAAATTATATTTGTAAATAGTTTAAATTATTTGAAATGTTTTGAAAGTTAAATATACAATGGAAGATATATTAGCTAATTTACATATATTTAAGTTTACAATGTAAAGTTATGACATGATATAAAAGTAATTTTGGTGAAAATGGGCTATATTATTTGCACAAGTTTAAATTTGAAGATAAAAAATGGCATGAGGAATATTATGGCATTTAAGCGCTAACTATACAAAGGAAAACTAAGGATTAAAAATTAAAAAGAGATATGTAAGTAAAAGGTAGATACAATACAAAGTACCTTGAAATGGATGATGGGCTGGATTTTAAGATGTCGGGAGATGGCTGGCGTTGGGCGGAAGATGTGATGGCTGGAGATGGAAGGGAGAAGGAGATGACTTGTCGAAGCTATGGTTGTTTGTGGAGAATGCTATGTTTTCTTGTGGATAATGCTATGTTTGTTTGTATGGATTGGCCTATGTCTTGTTGAAGTAGTCTATGTTTGAATGTGGAGAATGATATGTTTGCTTGTATTGTTATATTTTTGATTTGCATAATTGAAAATAAGCTATGTTTGTTTTTAATGTCTATTGCTGGTGAAGATGGCTATTTTGTTTGGGGATGGCTATGTTTGCTTGAATCGGGCTATGTTTGATTGGGGATGGCTATGTTTGTTGGGTATGGCGTATTAAAAACTGATATGGTGTAAATGGTTTAAATTAATTTTAAATGTTTTAAAAGTAATTATTCAATTTTTTTTTTTTTTTTTTTTTTTTTTTTTTTTTTTTTTTCAGTCTCAAGTAGTTTATTTTGAACTCTTTGAGCAAAAGTATATATTTTAAATTAAGTAAATATAGAATTTTAACAATTAATTCTATATCACCATTTACATACCTATATAAAATAAAATCTAACTTACCTAACCAACACTAAAAAAAACAAAACAATCTATTTATATTTAAGGTGGCGCCATCTAGTGGCCAAGAACAACAGAGTTATTTTAAACAGATTAATAAAATAAAATAATATTTACATGCATTTATCTCTATTATATTTCTATTAATTTTTTAAAAATTATATAACATTTCCCCCCCATGAAAAAGACTTATATAGGGTGTCAAAATAAAAGGAAAATAATTTACAAAATAGAATATAATATTAAACAATAAAAATCAATACCCAAAAATCTTCTGTTTAATTAGTTTGTTTATAAACAAATAATATTTTTAAAATATGATGTATACAACATGTATGCAAATTATATATGGCATAATAATGAAAATTATATACAAAATTTAAAGGTAGACACAAATAAAAGGTATTCAAAATATGAATTAGATTTCAAAAGATTATTACGCAAAAGAAAATAGCCTATTTACACACAATGTATTGAAATTAATTGTTCAAAAAATAGTAAAACTTACATTATGAAAATAATAGAGTATTTAGATAAAAATCAAATGTATTTTGTAGGTAATAGTGCTGGTGTTGAAATTAGTTCTTTATTGTCCATATCTAAAATATGTTCTTCCTGCAAAAAACATGGGTTGTCATCAATATCTATTAATTTTTGGTTGGAATTTTGGGTTAAAATTGAGTTATTTCCTATGTTAGTGTTATCTTGAAGTAAAAAGTCTGTTTCAGGATAAAATAATTTAAGTTTATTAGAATGTATAATTTCAGTTTTTTTATTTTGAGGTATATTAGGCTTATCTATTTCATATGTTACTGGGGAAAATTGTTTTAAAATTTTAAATGGACCTATATACCTTTGGGTTAATTTACCTGTGTTTGGATAAATAAAAGTTTTTACCAATACTTGATCTCCTACTTAAAAATGGGTTCTGGATGTTTAATGTCATAGAGCTGCTTACTATGTTCATGTGATTTTATAGTTCTTTCAATTGATAATTTTCTTGCATCTTCTATTGGTGTATGTTTTTCAGTGGTATGTTCTATATACTGTGGTTGTATTCCATAGTATAAGAATTTAGGAGTAAAGCCTGTTATTGTATGTATTGTTGTATTATAGCTTTCAGTAATTTTAGGAATGTATTTTCTCCAAGGAATTTTTAAACTACTATTGTATTCACATCTTAATCTATTAATGATAGTGGAATTTAACCTTTCTACCTTAGCATTTGTTTCTGGATGATGTGCACTGGTGAGTAGATGCTTAACATTGTTTTTTTTCTAAAAAATGTTTAAATTTATTGCTAAGAAAAGCTGCATTTCTGTCAGTTATCAATATTTCAGGTTTATTAATTTGGAATAAGTTTTTTAAACAGGTAATATAAGAATCAGTTGATACAGATTTGGTTGGAAAAGTCCATAAGAATCTACTATGATGGTCTACTATCATATGAATGCTGTGTTTTGTAGTCCCATAATTGTGCAATCCTCCCATTGTATCAAGAGAAAAAATGTGGTTTGGGTGTGTGGCTATTGGCATTTGTTGTAAAGGTCCATAAATAATCCTATTGTCTCTTGATTTATTAAATTGACATGTTTCACAGTGTTTTGTAAAATTAGCAATGTCTTTTGTCATATATGGCCAATAATAATAGGGAAATAATATTTTTGTCATTTGTGTTGTACCAATGTGTCCATGATTTGTATGTACTTTATGTAATAATTTTTGCCTAAGTGATTGTGGTACATATGCCCTATTAAAACCTTTTTTTCTAACTATGTAAATGCCATTTTGAATTTTAATTTTATTACTATTAATATGCTCTGTAAATTGGTGTTCTTTTATTTCATTTATTGTTAAATAGTGTGAAACTGGTGATCGAGATAACATATCTGCTTCTATATTGTGTAACCCTTTTATATGTTTTATATCAAAGTCATACTGTGAGAGAAGTAATAACCATCTAAATAATCTTCCCTGTGGGTTTTTTACATTTTTAAGCCATTTTAGAGGTAAATGATCTGTGTGTAAGGTGAAATGAATGTTGTGGATGTATGTGTGAAATCTTTGTACTGAATTTATTATTGCTAATGTTTCAATTTCTGAGGCAGTGTAATTCTGTTCATATGGGTGTAGCTTTCTAGAAAAATAACCTATGGGGTGTAAAATGCCTTGTTCATCAGGTTGTTTAAGGACACCTGATATTCCTAGATTTGATGCATCTGTGAACAAATGACATGGTTTTGATGGGTCATAAATATATAGTACAGGCTGTGATATGAGTGAATTTTTAAGTGTTTGGAAGGCTTGTTCATGTTTTGCACTCCATAGCCAAGGAGCATTTTTTAACAAAAGTTCATTCAAAGGTGCCCTAATTTGCGCATAGTGGGGAATAAATTTATTATAAATATTTATGGTGCCTAAAAATCTCTGTAAGGTTTTAATATTATATGGTCTATTTAATTTTAAAATTGCTTCAATATTTGTGTTATTTGGTGTATATTTTCCTGAGTTAATAGTGTATCCTAAGAATTGTATTTCTTTTTGTAAAAATTTGCATTTATTGAGATTCAGTTTTATATCCTCTTGTTCGAATATACCTAATATGTCATCTAAATGCTTAATGTGTTCTTCATAAGTTTTAGAGTGTATAATAATATCATCAAAATAATTTAGGGCATATTGTATATTATGCTTAGTGAAAACTGACTTCATAATCCTTTCAAATTGTGAAGGTGCATTTTTTAGACCATATGGAAGTCTGTTCCATTCATAACATCCTAATTGTGTTACAAAGGAAGTTTTATGTCTATCTTTTTCATCTATGGGTATATGCCAGTATGCATTTTTAATCTGGATGATGTGCACTGGTGAGTAGATGCTTAACATTGTTTTTTTCTAAAAAATGTTTAAATTTATTGCTAAGAAAAGCTGCATTTCTGTCAGTTATCAATATTTCAGGTTTATTAATTTGGAATAAGTTTTTTAAACAGGTAATATAAGAATCAGTTGATACAGATTTGGTTGGAAAAGTCCATAAGAATCTACTATGATGGTCTACTATCATATGAATGCTGTGTTTTGTAGTCCCATAATTGTGCATTCTTATATAATGAAAAAAAAGATATGATTTTCTGCTTGTATTTAGGATCATCTTGGGGATTAAGCTATGGCGGTGCAGTCGTGGTTGAATAATATAGTCTTGATGATAGATTTCTTTATTGAGCGCGCGCTGAGGAATGAATTACATATGAAAAACATAATTGATTAAAGTAATGCCTGTCTTAAGGCGTATAAATAAATATAACAAAAGATTATCTACATAATTACAAAAACCTTGAGTCGACCAACGGGGAAGAACAACAATCAGTTTATATAGTAGAAGCGTGACCTCTGGCGGTCGATTAAAACAGAGTATTTATATCAATGAAATTATAACTTTAAATAAAACAACATTTTAACATATAACATTATTAAATAAAATATTTCAATATAACATTTCAAATAATATATTTTTTTATATAGATTTTTTTTTTTAATGTACCACATATATATATATAAATACTCCAGTATATTTAAAAAAAAAACAAAAAAATTATATTCAGTAAAATGGGGATTTATTATAACTTAACTCTGAGATATTATTATTATTAAAATAAAGATTTTTGACCATCATCAGATGTGTAAAAAAAAAAATTTTGTATTATGAATTTTTTACCACAATTTCTCTCTCTTTTTTTTTTTTTGCTTCTCACTCCCTTTTTCAGTTTTTCCTTTTTTTTGCTTCTCACTCCCTTTTTCAGTTTTTCCTTTTTTTTTTTTTTTTTTTGCTTCTCACTCCCTTTTTCAGTTTTTCCTTTTTTTTTTTTTTTTTGCTTCTCACTCCCTTTTTCAGTTTTTCCTTTTTTTTTTTGCTTCTCACTCCCTTTTTCAGTTTTCCTTTTTTTTTTGTAATTCCCTTCTGTTATCCTGTTGTTTGCCTTCACTCAACTGTCCCTTTTTAAGTTGTTCTCTTACACCATTTATACATAGTTTCTGTTGATGTTTTGATTTATTCTATTTCTCCCTTTATTCCCTACCTCCTAACTCTTGTTATTAGAGGATGTTTTTTTGCCATTATGATTTCTTTTTAATAAACCATTTGTTTTAATTAACATTTAAAGAGACAAAGGAATTTAATTTCAACCATTTGTATTAAACTGAGTTTTTCTTTTTGGTTAAAAAAAAAAAAAAAAAAAAAAAAAAAAAAAAAGTTGGTAATAAAAAAAAAAAAGGGGGGGGGGGGGGGAACAGAGAGGTAAGGTAAAAGAGAAAAAGAGAGAGACAGAGAGAGATATAGCTGTATAATAATATATCAATAATAACTATTTTTTATTTAAAAAAAATTTTTTTTTTAATGTACCACATATATATATATAATTAATAACCAAAACTAAATCGCTTCCCCAACAAAAAACAAAAAATCTAGAAAAACCAATTAACGAACCCGAAAAGGAATGAAAAGAAGAGAAAATAATTAAACTAAAGACATGATTACGCAAATAAGAGGTGATTTTTTCTTTTTTAAATAAAGAAAGAAAGAGAGTATAAGTGTTGTAAAGTAAAAAATAATTTCTACAAAGTGCCGTCTTGATCACAGTTCTGTCCTCAACTGGCCTCGGCAAGAGAGGAGGTGGTTTGGGTGAAGATGGTCTCCCATTGTGAGTTCAGCCTGGGGTCACTGAAAGACGGAAGGAGGAAAGTTGTTGACTTCAGCCTGCTCAAAGACAGGGGTGCCGTTTAGGGTATAGGATACTCGTATCCTCATCCTCAGAGGGTTCTTGTTGGGATTGGAGATCTTGAGCATCTGGTGGACCAGTCCGGAGTTGTTGGGGGGAACCACAGTGCCGGTAGGGGGCAGCAGTTGTAGCTGGAATGTCTTTTGTTTACATTAAATATATACATGTAGCATCGTCATGGTGAAAATTAGGGTTTCATTTGGTTCATTAATTCAAGATCCATTGTATTTATTTTCTTTCTTAATTCTTCAACTTGGGCGTCTGCTAATTCTTCATTGCAGGGTAGTGAATTGTATAATTGTAGTTTAGATTTGTCTTCTTCAATCTGGGTACACAGCTTGGAAATTTCATTATATTTTTCAAGCAGACTACTATGATATAAAGATGGATCTAAACCAATAGCTTCAAGTTTTCTTTGATGTGATGCTATTTGAGTTTTGTATTCTTGCGATTATTTGATAAGAATGTACTCATTTTTTTAGCTTTTTCCACTTGAATCTTCTGCTCATCTAATTCATTCTGTGACATATTAACATCCTTTTGTAATTTTTCAACTTCTCTTTTCATTTTTTCACATTTCTGTAAAAGTTCATCACATTCATCTTGTTCTGTATTACATTCAACTGAAATTTTTGCTAAATCTCTTTCTAATTGACTAAGTCCAATTAATAAATAAGTTTCATTTACAGATTTTAAACCCATTCGCACAGTAAGTTTGAAAATATTCGAGTTTGTTTTGGCGGCTTTGTTATTGAGATAAAAACTCAAAGATTATTTTCAATAATTTATAATAATTTTATTATATACACACCTATTTAATTAATAATGGATGATATATCAGTTATTCAATCATGGCTGGAAAAAGTTCTGAATAATAAGGTACCGTCCTTTAAATTGCATTTTTACCCCTTTTAAATTTCTTTTTAAATGCCATAGTATTTTAATGTTTCTCATTTTCGCCTAACAAATATGTAAATTTGGCGAGACCAACTATGTAAATTTTACCTCTTATAATTATCCACCTTGATTCTTTTTTTTTTAATGCCCATTCACTATTCTTACCATTACCTTTTTTAATCTTTACATGTTCATGCCTTGTTTTCACATTCACTTTTTGTACATAAACTTTTTCTCTACTTATTGCCTTTTCTCATAAATGCCTTAATTAAAAAAGAGAAAATCAGTCTCAAGTAGTTTATTTTGAACTCTTTGAGCAAAAGTATATATTTTAAATTAAGTAAATATAGAATTTTAACAATTAATTCTATATCACCATTTACATACCTATATAAAATATATCCAATGTTTTTTTTTTCACAATGCTATCATATTAATATTTTTCATTCATATGCATTTTATTTTTCCTACCTCATTTTAATATTATATTTGTGCATTTTTTCTTGTATTTATTTCCAATCTATTGGTTAACAATAAACCAATATGATTATGGAATATCATATTTTTACTCTTTACCCATATTTTTGTTATCATCATTCATACTTTGTAATTTCCAATCTATTGGTTAACAATAAACCAATATGATTATGGAATATCATATTTTTACTCTTTACCCATATTTTTGTTATCATCATTCATACTTTGTAATTTCCAATCTATTGGTTAACAATAAACCAATATGATTATGGATTATCACATTTTTGTTCACTTTCCACCAACAATATTTATAATCATTCACACTATGTATCACTTCTATCTATCACTATTTCTCACCTTTTGATAGTCATTCATCACTCTCTACCAATAATTGTCATCATCTACATTTATATAATTTTGTATTTTCCTGTCTATTGGTTACCATCTAAAAACCAATATGATTATGGAATATCACCACCTTTTTTTTTTCTTTCTATAAATCATTTTATCTTTTTTTAACAATATTTTTTTTGTCACTTTTCTCTGAATGAACCCATATTATTTTCTTCACAGGGGGGAAATGTTATATCAAACTATTTTACTTGAAATGTTATATTAATATATTATTTGAAATGTTATATTGAAATATTTTATTTAATAATGTTATATGTTAAAATGTTGTTTTATTTAAAGTTATAATTTCATTGATATAAATACTCTGTTTTAATCGACCGCCAGAGGTCACGCTTCTACTATATAAACTGATTGTTGTTCTTCCCCGTTGGTCGACTCAAGGTTTTTGTAATTATGTAGATAATCTTTTGTTATATTTATTTATGCGCCTTAAGACAGGCATTACTTTAATCAATTATGTTTTTCATATGTAATTCATTCCTCAGCGCGCGCTCAATAAAGAAATCTATAATCAAGACTATATTATTCAACCACGACTGCATCACCAATACCATTTAGTCCTAAAAAAGAGCCAGCAAATAACTCCATACCATAATCCTCAACATGATCCAAAATATTCAATCAGAAAATCAAATATCTTTTCTTTATATTATACTTTTCACAAATGCCTTTTTTTAATAATCATCCAATGTTTTTTTCAATGCTATCATTTTTATATTTTTCATTCATATGCTTTTTAATAATTATGCATTTTATTTTCCTTCCTCATTTTTAATATAATATATGTGTACCATTTTCACATGTCTTTTCCAATCTATTGGCTCACAACAAGCCAATATGATCAAGGAATATCACCCTTTTTATTTCTCACTTTTTTAATATGCATTCATTTTATTTTTCTTCTTCATTAATATTATATGTGTATTTTTTTTGTCTATTTCCAATCTATTGGTTCACAGTAAGCCAATACGATTATGGAACACCTTTTTTTCTCTTTTTATACATTTTCACTATATGCCACATTTTCACTCTGTCACATTTTCACTATATGCCACATTTTCACTCTGTCACATTTTCACTATATGCCACATTTTCACTATATGCCACATTTTAACTCTTTTACCAACAATATTTGTAATCATTCACACTTCATATCATTTTGTATTTTCCTGTCTATTGGTTACCATATAAAAAACCAATATGATAAGTGAATATCACCTCACCTTTTCTTTCTTTAAATCATTTTATCTTTTTTTTAAATCTATATTTTTATCACTTTACTCTTAATTACCCCATATTATTCTCTTCACAGGGGGGAAATGTTACATAAAGATTTTATTTAGGAAATGTTATATTAAAATTATTTATTTATAATGTTCAATTAAAATATTTTATTTAGAATTATGTTAAAATGTTATTTTATTTAAAATTATAATGTCATAAATATAAATACTCTGTTTAAATCGACCGCCAGAGGTCATGCTTCCCATATAAAATCTCGTTGTTGTTCTTCCCCGCTGGTCGGCTCAAACCATATGTAATTATGTAAATATTCTTTTGTTTTTCATATTTTTTATTCTTACGCCTTAAGCCAGGCTGTACTTGTACAAAATTATGTTTTTAATATGAATTCATTCCTCAGCTCAATAAAGAAATCTCTAATCAAGACATTATATTTTATCAAAACTATTATTCAACCACGACTGCACCACCATAGCATAATCATCAATATGATCAAATACAGCAGAAAAGCAATCATATCTTTTTTTTATATATAATATTTTATATATATATTATTATATATATATATATTGTTGCACCAGGTTGCGGCTTGGCAGACTCTTCAGCCTTGATTCTCTCCTGTGCTGGGTCTTGCATCTTACCAGAGCGTGTTTCAACCATCCTACAAATTTATATAAGGGAATAATGAGATAAGTCTACTTTAAGTAGCCTCCAGAATCCTTTATTTATTTTCTCACATCAAAGAGAGCAGTGAAGTCACGTGTACCTAAATACAAATGATGATAAACTAAATAATCTGTTTTAAATAAATATCATAGAATATTTTATATAAAAATAAATAAATATATATAATTTAAATTTCAAATATATTAAAAATAATATAAGAAATACGCCATTAATCATGATGTAACACTTCCCCCTCTCCAGAGGTCGTCACGTCCTCGTGATTGACCTCATCAATTCTTTCAAAATAGGGTTTGATTCTTGAGACATGGACAATCAATGGGTCTTGGCCAGGATTATCTTTTGGTTCAATTAAGTAATTTACGTTGGACAGCTTCTTTAATATTCTATATGGACCAAAATATTTTCTCAGTAGTTTCTCACACTTTCCTATTTTCCTAATTGGTGTCCAAACTGCTACTAATTCTCCTGGTTCGTAGCTTCTTTCCATGTGTTTCTTGTCATAGTTCTTTTTCATTCTTTCTTGAGTCTTTATTGTGTTGTTAATAACTAATTTTCTTGTTCTGTTTATTTTGTCTAAGTGATGTTTTATGTATTCATCATAATCATCCTTGTCAATGTCTACCGAGATATTCCTTTCGTCCAAAAGAGACGTGGGTTCTCTTCCAAACATCAGGAAAAAGGGAGAATATCCTGTGGTTTCCTGAATTGTAGTATTGTAAGCGTGAGTGATGAATGGGAGTATTTCGTCCCAATTCTTCTGATCAGTGTTCACATACATACTGAGCATATTGATCAATGTTCTATTTAACCGCTCTGTCAATCCATTAGTCTGGGGATGATAACTCGTTGTGAAGCAATGTTTAATCTTGCACGTTTTCATCACCTCTTGCATTAAATTACTGGTAAATTGAGAGCCTCTGTCACTAATAAGATATTGTGGGGCTCCGTGCCGGAGAAAAATATCCTCTACTAGAAATTTAGAAACTTCTTTCACTGTTGCTTCCGAGACTGCTCTTGTTTCTGCATATCTAGTGTAGTAGTCCGTCAGCACGATTATCCATTTTTTCCTGTTTTTCGTAGATGGCAGTGGACCAACAAAGTCAATTCCAATTCTTTCGAAAGGAAAGTTGGCTGGGGGGATGGGCTGTAGTAGTCCAGAAGGTAATTGGTTTGAGCCTTTCCTACTTTGGCAAAGGTGACACGTCTTAACGAATTCTGAGACATCCTTTAGCATGGATGGCCAAAAGTATTTACTCTTTATGCGGTACATGGTTCTGGCGACGCCCAGATGGCCATTCAACATATGATTGTGATATTCTTTCATAATTTCTCTCTTTTTCTTCTCTGGAACCACAAGCAACTAAGCCCTGCCTTCAGGGTTCGGGTTTTTCTTAAAGAGGCATCCATCTTCTTCTTTAAAGTTTTGCGCAATTGATCGCCTGCTTCCATTAAGGTTTTTCTTAACACTTTCGATAAATTTATCCTCTTCGCCTGTTACTTGATTTAAAAATAGCCTTTCAAAATCCTCATCCCAATCAGTTTCTGGTAAGGGTCCCCTAGATAAGCCATCGGCGTCCAGATGCTTCTTTCCTGATTTATGTATTATATCGAAGTCATATTCTTGAATTTTCAATGCCCATCTTGCCAATCGACCTGTTGGATCTTTCAAGTTTTTGAGCCAGCATAAGGCGTGATGGTCTGTTACTATTTTAAAGTGTCTTCCATAAAGGTAGGGTCGTAATTTTGACATTGACCAGACAACGGCCAGACATTCTTTTTCGGTGGTTGAATAATTTTGCTCCGCTTTACTCAGGGTACGACTCAAATATGAGATCACCTTCTCTTCACCACCGATGTCTTGGACAAGAGTTGCACCTATGCCGATGTTGGACGCATTAGTATGAATATAAGTAGGCGCATTTGGATTGAAGTGCCCTAAGATTGGTGGACTTAATAGTGCTGTTTTTAGGGTTTGAAACGCTTCCTCTTGCCTTTCTGTCCAGGTAAATGATACACTTTTTTTTAATAAGGTTGGTCAAAGGGTCAGCAATTTTTGAGAAATCTTTGATAAATTTTCTATAATATGAGCACATTCCCAAAAATGATTGTACTTCTTTGACCTTTGTGGGCCGAGGAAAATTTCTGATAGCTTTGATGTTATGTTCCGCGGGTTTTATACCATGTTTGCTCGTTATATAGCCGAGAATCTCCAATTCTTCAAAACCGAATCGGCATTTTTTGTCGTTTAATCTTAAATAAGATTCACGAAAACATCTAAAAACAGCTTCGAGTCTTTTGAGGTGCGTTGGAAAATCCGGGCTATATATGATAACATCATCCAGATAACACAAACAAATTTGCCATCTCAGGTTTCCAAGCATATTCTCCATATTTCTCCCAAAGGTAGCAGGCGCGTTACAAAGTCCAAAAGGCATCACGTTGAATTCATATAACCCATGTGCCGTAGTGAAAGCCGTCTTCTCTTTGTCTCTCTCTTCAATTTCGACTTGCCAATATCCCGATTTGAGATCTATTGCTGAGAAGTACTTGGATCCTTGGAGAGAATCCATTACATCATCAATTCTTGGGATTGGATAAACATCCTTCACTGTTATTTCATTTAATTTCCTGTAAACCACACAAAATCTGTATTTGCCATCTCGTTTTTTGACCAATATAACGGGAAAGGACCAGGGACTTGAAGATGGTCTAATTATTCCTTCTTCGAGCATCTCGTCTATTTGATCCTTTATGATGGTTCGTTCCTTAGCACTTACCCTGTAAGGCTTGTGCTTTATCGGTTTTGCGTCTTCTGTATGAATCTGATGTTTTGCCAAATTGGTCCTGCCTAACCTCGATGAGTACAAATCAGTATACTTGGCCAAAATTTGTTTTAACCTCTCTTGTTCTTTAAATGATAAATTTTTGTTTATTTGAAATTGTATTTCGTCATTTTCATTCTGCTTCTCTATATTCTCTATAAAATTTACCTCTGCAGGAAGACTTCCATAAGCCAATGTTTGGTCTTTCATGATTTTTAAAGGTCGAGGATAAGGGTTCGTTATCCAGATATGAGTTTTCTTATCCGTGACAGTAAGCAAACTTCTTGCCAATCGAAGACCATTTGTTTGAGTCATTTTGTTGTTCTCTTCGATGACATATTCCCCATCCTCAGCTTCTATTGAGGCCCTAATCAATTTAATAGATAGTTTAGGTATAACGGTATCTGTAGTGCTCTTTATTTTTTTTAGGTTATAATTGCTTACGTCATGATTACTCATCAATTTATATTTTATCGTTTCTCGTTTACAATCAATTTTAGCATTCATTTTTTTAAGGAAATCTCGTCCAAGAATAAGAGTTCGTAGATGCGCGTCCATTACTACAAATTCGTGGGATAATTCAGTGTCATCAATTTTTAAATCTAAAATAATGCTACCTACCATATCTAATTTTTTCCCATCGGGTCCTGAACATGTTTTAGTGGAGACTATTTATTTCACGGCCAGCAAAAAGTGCTGTCCTTAGGTCGACCACTGAAAGATCGGCGCCTGTATCAATCAAAGCTTCGCATAACCCTATCTTGTCCACATTAATATTAATTTTGTACCTAGGGTCCAACTTTCTAATTCCATTTATGGTCGACTTGCTTTGATTGAAGGAATCAGGCGCGACACTTAGTTTAAATCTTCCAACACGGAATATCTATTCCGTGTAGGAATATTCGTTTGTGTGTCATTACAAACATCCGCATAGAGGCGAGGCCGTGTATAATCTTTTCTTTCGTCCATTTGAAGATTTTCTTGACTCTTGTCTTGGGAAACTGAGGGGTCCTCTTCAACGATCCTCACAAACTTGACTCTGCAATACCGCGCTACGTGTCCTGGCTTGTTACACTTGAAACATATTGGTCTCCCGTCTTCTGTCCTATTCCTATTTGAATTTGGATTCTTATTGTATGTTTTACTTGGGTAGACCGGTTTTGGCTCAGGATTGGGAGTGTAAGATCGTCTAGGGGCAGATACCTGGGGCAGAGGCTTGTTCTGGTAGTACCTCGGAGTGGGGGCCTGGGACTTGGAGGTGTTCTGGTAGTACCTCGGAGCGGGGGCCTGGGGCTTGGAGGTGTTCTGATATGGTCTTCTGAACGACGTAGCATTCTTCCATTGCTCTTGATGATGGGGACGAGGAGAGCGTGGTCCAATATATAGAGCTCTTGATTTTTCTGCACGTTCTTGGTAATTATTTTCGAACAAATCCAGCTTTTTACAAATTTCTAGAAGTTCATTGGTATTTTTAGGAGGGTTTAGGTGAAGGGCAAAAGAGTATTCTTTCTTTAACCCTCCAATAACCCAGTTTATTTTAGTCTCTTCTTCCATTTGGGGGTCGACCTTGTTGCACAGTACAAG
Organism: Cordylochernes scorpioides; assembly: GCA_030710605.1. Lineage (NCBI taxonomy): Eukaryota > Metazoa > Arthropoda > Arachnida > Pseudoscorpiones > Chernetidae > Cordylochernes > Cordylochernes scorpioides. Next base: position 78,628,767 of record CP092867.1, read on the forward strand.
GATATCCTCTGCGAACCTGATTGCAGGTTCATTCCACTGTTGCATCCTGTTTAGTCTCATCTTCATTTCTTCTTTGTTGGCGTCTGAGGCAAAATCCTCAATTAGGCGGCTCTTGAAATTTTCCCAGCTGGTGAAACTTATCTTGTGTAGGTTCAGCCAGGTTTTGGCGCTACCAATCATATTCATGGCAGCATAACGAGAGATAATGTAGTCTGCCCAATGGTACAGGAAGCCAATTTCTTCAAGAGATTCAATCCATGGGCGAGGGTCTTCCGTTCCATCATACTTGGGGATGTCGATGTTGGGATTCAGGACAACTGGGTCGGAACTAGCATCTCCACCAATTGTTCACCAGGTTGCGGCTTGGCAGACTCTTCAGCCTTGATTCTCTCCTGTGCTGGGTCTTGCATCTTACCAGAGCGTGTTTCAACCATCCTACAAATTTATATAAGGGAATAATGAGATAAGTCTTCTTTAAGTAGCCTCCAGAATCCTTTATTTATTTTCTCACATCAAAGAGAGCAGTGAAGTCACGTGTACCTAAATACAAATGATGATAAACTAAATAATCTGTTTTAAATAAATATCATAGAATATTTTATATAAAAATAAATAAATATATATAATTTAAATTTCAAATATATTAAAAATAATATAAGAAATACGCCATTAATCATGATGTAACAATATATATATTACTTTAGTTCAATTAAATAAATCTCTGATCAAAACTATTTTATTTATTATACTTTCAAGATTTTTAACCACGACTGCATTACCATAGCATAATTCTCAATCTTGAGATCTTGATCATAAATCAAAAGAAATCATTATTTTTATAACATATATATATATATTTCCAATGGGAAGCTAGCTGGTTTATTCCATTTTCAATGGATTCAGGAGTTCTAGAGGCAAAAAAATCATTAAAGGCCGTTTCGGCATCGCCTTGATTTCTAAAGAATATTCCTCCCAGGAAGTTAGTGAGGTTCCTGAAAAAGGGATAGTTGGTAGGTTAGAGGTCTGGTGAGTATGGTGGGTGGTCAATATTTTCATAGCCCAGCTCATTCAGCTTTTGTCACGTGATCATTTCGACGTGGGATCTGGCGTTGTCGTGGAAAAGGATAGGTCCTTTTCTGTTGAAAAATCCTGGGTAGATGAGGCGAAATTTTTGGCGCATTTCGTCAATTTTCTGACAATAATTCACCGCTCTGATTTTTTCGCCAGGATTCAGAAAGCTGTGATGAATCAAACCTTCTCTAAACCACCAAACAATCACCATAATCTTTTTTGGTGCAATTTGGGCTTTGGGAAGTGTTTCGCAGCTGCGTCAGGGTCTAACCAATGGGCTGAACGTCGCCGGTTGTCATAGAAGATCCATTTTTCGTCGCAGGTGACAATACGGTCGAGAAAAGGCTCATTATCGTTTCGCCGAAGATACGGCGATTTTTCTGATTTTCACTCAATTCTATATTACCGATTTGTCAAATTTTTTCACCTTTACTATTTTTTCCAAATGACAAACAACAGTAGAGTGGTCAACGTTTAGCTCTTTAGCTCCTTCTTGAGTAGTTTTGTTTGTTTCCGCTCGAGTATTGATTTAAATGGTCGTCTTCAACCACTGATGGACATTCAAGTCTTCTTCACCTCCTAAGCTAGTATCTCCGTTGCGAAAATTTTCGAACCATCCGAACGTATTAAGTTCTGAAATGGCACATTTTCCCCCACGCGTTGATTATATTTCGATTTGTTTCCGCAACGCTGCGGCCGAGTTTGAACTCATGAAGCAAAATTATACAGATTTCCTACTCTTTTAAAGAATTTTCAACACACAGTTTGATATCGCGCAAAATTTATTGGAAATTTAAATATTAGTAGATATGATAACAGTGCAAAAAACGTGATTCATAATAATATATTTCTTTAAAATATTAAAATAAATTTACATGCAATAATGAAAGTTTGAAATTTTGATATAGGCTTAGCAAAATACGATGTTTCTTTCTAAGGATTTCTAGTTGTTTTTGTACTCACGTAAGTTGTAGTTACGAGGACATCCCTTTAGATATAAACAAATATATATTTATTTAAGGAACGACTTGTTCCATTACATATATTGTTAAAACAAGTTAGCGATAAACATAACAGCAAGTTTGAAGGTAGAAGTTGGAAGTGACGTCATAGTAGTGACGTAGCATCGATGATGATTAAAGTCAAAGTTTGCGTAACAATTCCCTCCTTACTTTGTCTTTATTCCCACGATGCTGAGGTTCTCCAGGTGTTTCTTCATCTGGTCTCGGGATAGGTCCTTTGTGAAGATATCCGCCTCCAGGTCCAGGGATGGCTTGTACAGAAGGCAGATGTCTCTGGATTCATAACAGTCTCTTAAGAAGTGGTACTTTCTGTTGATATGTCTACAGCGACTGCTTTGTTTAGGGCTGGAGATCCAGTTGATCAATGACTGACTGTCTGTATAGATCGCAGTTGGTTTTTCCATGAAATTCCATTCTTCCAGCTCTCGTAACAGGTTTATTATCCACTTGATTTGACAGCAGCTTTCACAAGCAGCTATCATTTCCGCTTCCATTGTGGAGAGGGCGACGAGTGGTTGTTTACTACTTTTCCAGTCTATAGTTGCTTCGCCGAGCTTCAATACATATCCGCCGTAGGATTTTCCATCATGAGTGGTCGACCAGCTGGCATCGGTGTAGGACTTCAGGATTCCAGTCTTCCCTCTTTCAAATTTCACTCCTAGGTCAATTGTTCCTCGCAGGTATCTCATCACTCTTTTGATTGCTGTCCAGTGCATCTGTTTTGGTTGTCTGGTGTACTGTGAAAGTTTGCTAGTGATGTAAGCGATGTCGGGTCTGGTGTTAACAGCTAGAAACATTAGCATTCCAAGGGCTTCTTGGTAAGTGTGCTGATCACAATTGTCATCTTCAATATGATTGTCCAAATTGATTTCTTTGGAACCTGGTGTTGGAACTTCCTTACAAGTTTCCATTCCATATTTCTGCAATATTTGTTGTACATAGTGGCTTTGCTGTAGCGAAATTCCCTCGTTGTCTTGTATGATATTGATTCCCAAAAACATGCCTTTACATGTTACATCTTTTATTTCCAGGTGATGTCTCAATTTATTGATGAATCTGTTTGATGTATCTTCAGAATCTGAGACAGTGATAAAGTCATCAACATATATCCCTACATAGAAGTATTTGTCTTCATTCTTCCATTTAAATAGGCAAGGATCAGATTTAAGTTTTTCCAGTCCACAGCCATGAAGTACTTGACTGAATCTCTCATACCACGATCTTCCGGATTGAGGTAGACCGTAAATACTTTTGTTGAGTTTGCAAACTTTGTTTCTGTCTTGGACAAATCCAGCAGGTTGTTCCATGAATATTGTGTTTTCAATGTTTCCATTTAGATAGGCTGCTTTCACATCAAATAGTTTAATGACTGAATCTTTTGTTGCTGCCATTGACAAAATAGTCCTGAGGGAGGCATTTTTAATTACAGGGCTGAAACTTTCGTTGTAATCTCTTCCTGGGATTTGGTTGTATCCCATTGCAACAAATCTAGCTTTGTAAGTTTTGTTTTCTTGGTATTTAGATATTTTGAACACCCATTTACTTTTGACAACTTTAGCGTTTACAGGTCTAGGTACCAGTTCCCATACTTGATGCGAGTACATGTTCTGTATTTCCTCAAGCATTGCGTTCTTCCAATGTTTCTTGTCTTCGCATGCGATGGCTTCTTCATAGTCTTTATAGTCTTTCGGAATGGTTTCATTCGTAGTAGCCAGAACGTAGTCATCGAATCTTTTAGGTATTGTTCGAGTTCTTTGTGGTCTGTCTGATCCACTTGACTCTGTCTGTCTGTTGATCATGGTATCTGGTGCTGGCTCTTCAATATCAACATCTGATAGAACATGATTGTCCAGTTGTTCATCCTCCTGAATGAAGAAATATGTGTCAGTGTCCGTATTATCATCACTTTGTTTTTCTTCCGAGATGACATTATTGTTCTCTCTGAAGTGAATGTCTGCGGTTTCAAGAATGACTCTCGTTGTGATATCAAATACTCGATAAGCTCTTCTGCATCTTGAATAGCCTACAAATATTCCTCTCTTAGATTTAGCTTCGAGTTTGTGTCTTTGATGATTCTCGAGTTTATAGAAGACTTCACAACCAAATCTCATGATGTGAGAGACGGATGGCTTTTTACCTTTCCATTTTTCCATAGGGGTAGTGTCTGGGTCATTGGTTGTGGGAGTTAGATTGTACAGATATGCAGCTGTTTTCACAGCTTCTGCCCAGAAGTGTAGGGGTAATTGGGAGTCTGCCAGAAGTGTTCGGCCTTTGTCTAATAGTGTTCTGTTAGCTCTTTCAACTCTCAGATTGCTTCTTGGGGTGTGCAGTGTAGTTAGTTCATGTTTAATTCCTTTGGAATCTATGAAGGTTTCAAGGTTTTTATTGATGAATTCTGTTCCGTTATCTGTTCTAAGTCGTTTTAGTTTTGAGTTTAGCTCGTTTTCTCTCTTTACAATAAACTTCTTCAAAACTTCTGCTGCTGAGAGTTTATCTTTGATAAATTCTACAAATATTCTCCTAGAAAATCCATCTACGATGGTCAAGAAATATTTATTTCCGCCCAAGGAGTTTATTCTCATTGGACCACAGAGATCGACATAAATGGCTTCAAAGGGGTAGCTTTCCTGATTGCTATCTGTTTGAACATAGGGTACTTTGGTCATTTTTCCCAAGGAGCAAGCATCACATTGATCAAGGGTACCATTTATAGAGTTCAAGCCTTTTACAAGATTGTTCTTCAAAATCAGGTCTAATTTGTTGTCACTAGGATGTCCTAACCTTCTGTGCCATGCAGTCCTAGAATTGTCCTTTGAAATCAAGCAATGTTCATTTGGAACATGAGTTGCTTCAGATAAACGTGATAGGTTCAATGTGTACATGTTACCATCAAAGTTGCCTGTTCCTATTAGCCTGTCATCAGAAGAGTATATGTATGCTCCTTCAGAATTCAAAAGAACAGAGTTCCCTCTTCTTACCACGCTTGGAATGGACATAAAAATTTCCTTTCAGGTGTGGTACATGGAGGACATTATGCAGGGTTACAGCGTTGTAAAGTTTGTCCTTACCTTGTACAGTAGCTTGGATTGATCCTGATGAGGCAGATTCAATGTGTCTCCCTTCTTCCGCCACTTGTATGCTTCTTCTATCCTCCGTCTTGTGCTCGATCCATTCACCATGGGAAGTCATGTGGCTTGTGCACGCAGAATCAATTATCCACACGTCCTGAGTCGTCGGGCGTTCCTCCCTTGTGATTACATGTAGTGCGTATTCTGAAGTGGAGTCTCTTCGTTGGGATGGTTCCTCCGTTCGTTCTTGGATTGCTGATCTGGCTGTGTCTTTGTTTTGTTTTGGTCCTTTATGGTAGTTCCTTGTACTGGCCATGTTATTTTTGTTTGTTGTATTATTTTGATTTCCTTTGTTGTTAGGGTTGAACCAACAGTCTTTCTTTAAATGTCCTTTTCTTTTGCAAATGAAGCATGACTTTTCTTTGAATTGGCTGCCTGATGATCTGAAAGCATTTTCATGATTTTTGCTTCTGTCCTGTCTTTTCTTCTCGAAATCCAGTAGAGTTTGTCTCAAGTCTGGTAAGGATATTTCTCTGTTTATTGACAGTGCTGCTGAGATCGTGTCAAAGTTAGGTGTGAGTCCTTCTGTTGGGCCAGATTTTCCACCAAATAGACCCAACAATGATGTAAACATTTACATCATATATATATATACACAGTGTCTTGCCGAAAATGTTTGTGTCCAGATGGAGATCCCACAACGGTGGCCGACGGTGCTCTAAAGGTCGTAGCAGGGGAGGACACCCGATCGGAGGTGACGCTGGTGGTACCGTGACCGAGATACCGGCCAACCCTCCACAGAAGGACAACAACGAGGCGGATTGGAAATGAAGGACTAGAAGCAACCCTGGGCGTGTACTCCAAGACCCGCTGTAGAAAGATGGAGAATCCCCCAACGAGGAACCTCAACGATGCTCTTAAGATCAGAAAACTGGAGATGACACCTATGCCTTTAAAGTCCAGAAAGGTGGAGATGACACATATGCCTTCAAAGACCAGAAGCCGGAAAAGACATCCAGAAAGCTGGAGATAACACGGGTCCTGCCCAAGGATCCAGAAGCCCATTGCAGAGAGGTCCAACGGAGGATATACAAACTATGTACATATGTGAATATATGAAATAATACCGATCATTTTTTGTTTTATGCAAGATGAAACGTCCAAAAGGATTTTATTACCCTTCCGAGAATTTTCTAAATATTTTTTTTTATTCTAAAGTGAATAAAGCCAATTACTGGTATACCCAGATAGATTGGAAATATTTCCTTATTTTTTTTATTTTTATTTTTTAGAAGAAATTACTGTCTAAATTTCTCAAAGGGGCAAACATGTCAGATTTTAGTATATTTTATTACTAATCCAAATTACCTTTTAATAAGAGAAATGATATAATCTACCTTTATTATTTATTTATTCTAAAATGAATAAAATCGATCGCTCACATATCTAGATAAAATGGGTGTGTCTAGTTATTTAAAATTCTTGAAGAAGAAATTATTATAAATTTCCCAAAGAGGATAAGCATTTATATTTATTATTTCAAGATTTTCTCTTTTAAAAATAATAATAATATTTTATTATTTAATAATATTCTAAGAATATTAATTTTTTTTTACTCTGTAGGAAGATGACGATTTACCTTGGGGGTTGTTTGAAAAATAACGGTCAGTTTTTGAGCGGGCGGCGTACGAAAGAGACCTATCCGGGAGGGAACGCTGGTATCCGGGAGAAACGGTATGTTAACATCCTCTCTACTAATTTAAGGCTTATTTAATATGTCAAAGAGACATATTTTTAGCTTATTTTAATAGGCAAGAAAAATTCATATTTTGTCCTTTGCATGAAGTCTTAGTGTTTGATAAAGAAATTAGATTTTATGTTCATTTAGTACTGCCTACAAACGAAAGTTTGTAAGAAAATCTACGAAGGTAGAACAAAGGGGTCATGTTCCATTATGCTTTATTTGGTATGTTTGCCAATTATGGCATGTTTTATATGTTGAGAAAAGCATATCCATGTTTTTAATAGGTAAAAAAAAATTTCATTCTTGCTTGAGATCCTTAAACAAAAAATTTTTGTCCATGCAAAATTGCCCATAAAATGAAAGATTGTAAATTCACCGAGTTGAATAAAATTTAATGTTTTAATATTTTAAAGTGTTCTGGTAATATTTTTTATCCTTAATCAAATACAAAACGGGTGTGTATCCTTGGTGTGTGATATATTTCTTTTGTGTATGTATCTAGGTTTAATCTACTGTGGTATACAAAATATAAATGTTATTATTGCTGAGCTAGTCAGGTTCGAAGAAGGGATGTTCTTAAATAGGACACTAAAAAATGGACCAACATTTTGGCGCCCGCCGCGCGGCGAGAAATTACTGAAAACTGCTAAGCAACTTGCAGGAAGTAAGCCCGCGATCCTGAGATAAAAATCCATGTCTCTGCCACATAATTTAAAAATTACGTTAGGCTTAAAATAAAAACGTTAGTCTTAAGGATATAAAAATGCACGCCATATCTATGCACTTCTTTATGAATTTTGCTGAATAATTGTTAGTATATAAAAAATTACGTTAGGCTTAAAATAAAAACGTAAGTCTTAAGGATATAAAAACGCACGCCATATCTATGCACCTCTTTATGAATTTTGCTGAATAATTGTTAGTATATAAAAAATTACGTTAGGCTTAAAATAAAAACGTTAGTCTTAAGGATATAAAAACGCACGCCATATCTATGCACCTCTTTATGAATTTTGCTGAATAATTGTTAGTATATAAAAAATTACGTTAGGCTTAAAATAAAAACGTTAGTCTTAAGGATATAAAAACGCACACCATATCTATGCACTTCTTTATGAAATTTGCTGGATAATTGTTAGTATATAAAAAATTACGTTAGGCTTAAAATAAAAACGTTAGTCTTAAGGATATAAAAACGCACGCCATATCTATGCACTTCTTTATGAATTTTGCTGGATAATTGTTAGTATATAAAAAATTACGTTAGGCTTAAATAAAAAACGTTAGTCTTAAGGATATAAAAACGCACGCCATATCTATGCACTTCTTTATGAACATGATAAGTTAAAAATTTTATTTTAGGAAAGTCGCTGGTTTTTCAATGCAACATTAAAGTTTTTACAATTATTTACAGCTAAGACCTTAAACTACCGACAAATTTTTTTTAATTTTTATTATTTCTCTATGTATTCATAATCACCGTTATCTATTCGCGTGTGTCATTTTTCTTTCTTTTATTCAAAAAGATGTTTAGTGCCTAAAATTTAGTTCACTTTAGTGTTTTTTTTTCATGTTTTAAAGCGAACTTTGTAATATCCAAAATATACGTTACAATGACGCACAACCATGATAAGTTAAAATTTTTATTTTTAAGAAAGTCACTGGTTTTTCAATGCAACATTAAAATTTTTACAATTATTTACCGCTAAGACCTTAAACTACAGACGAAAATTTTTAAATTTTTATTATTTCTCTATGTATTCATAATCACCGTTATCTATTGGCGTGTGTCATTTTTCTTTCTTTTATTCAAAAAGATGTTTATTGTCTAAAATTTAGTTCACTTTAGTGTTTTTTTTTTTTATGTTTCAAAGCGAGGATTGGATCTAAAACAATGTTTTGCGCGTGAAAAACTCATGCTTTAGTCTATTTTCTGAATATTATTTTTTTTTTTGGTTCTTAAAAGATATTAGGACGCGAGCTTAGGCCTAAAAACAATGCCTTCCTCGAAACCTGAGAATTTCCCACAGGCTCCAAATTTAGGACCTTTCCCCCCCTCCAGGAACATATGTGAAGAGGGGAACACGTGTGCAAAGGGGATGGAAATAGAGGTATTCTGGGGACCACACATGTATAACACATGTGTTCACTATAGGCGGGAAGGAGGAAAACAACTAAGGGCTCAGTTGACTCCCAGCATCTGAATTGAATAGGTCGGTTTTTGCTACCTCTTCCCACAATTGTGGGAAGACTTCCCCTCTTGAATATTCCATCTTCTTTTAGTTTTTTCACCATTATCTTTTAAATTGTTAGATCAACACGACTTATTTTATTATATATATCAAGGTTTAATAATTTTATTTTTCAATTATTTTTATCCAACAAAATGATTCCGCTTGATAAGTCTGAAGATATTTTGAATTTTGTTAATGCCATTGTCCTCTTAGTCCTCTCTTATCTTTACGATATTTAGCGTTATCAATATAAATATAAAAATTTGGAGCCTTTATTTTCTTATCTAATTTAAAAGAAAAATGTGCATATGTCACGCGATTTATTTAATTTTATATATGTTCCCAATTATTTTTTTTTAATTTTTACTAAGTGATTTCATACTGATTTTCTTTCTTTATTTGATAGTACGATTGTTTATCTCTCTTATTTTTATTTTATCCTGAGAATGTTTAGATTTTATTAAATTAGACATAATTTCGCTAGCCATTTTAAGCATATGCTCTCCTTTCTTGATAGTTCAATTGTTTATTTTTTTTATATCCTCATACGAGCATAATATTCAGACTTAAGTGTCCGCTTCGATTTTCAATTGTAGACACGCTTAGTCATGCTTACCCTTAAACCTCTATATTAATTTGTTTTATGTAATGATCATTTTTATATGTAACAGTCAGTATAAATTCCCGGTAGTGTGCACGAAATAAAACAGTATTTTGGTTATTTATTTTGCTAGCTTTAGTAAATGTGCACTTTTTTTTAAAGATTTAACCCCCCGATATTTAGACAAGCATATTTCCATTAATTTTATGATAGCATAGTAATAGTTTGTTTTGCTTCTTTGAAACGTTGAATTTGTCATCCTTTTTATCCCGATATGGTATGATTTACAATAGTTGCTTACATGTCGGTACAATCACGATAAATTTCCAAAATGGCGGTCAGTGGGACGCGTACAACGCCCGACTTTCAGCTCATGCTACATCCAACTATATGGTTAATAATTATATTTATTTAGTCCTATTTACCCCAAATCTAATCATTAAAGTGATAAAGCAGTATAAATTTATTTATATATTTTACCAGCGCTTAATGTTCATGCATTAACTTTTTTAACTTAGCCTCCCTCACAATTAAACTAGCATATTTCGACTTTGTATTGTACGGATATGATATGCATAGGGACGGCCCCCATATTTAGTATATTTTTTTTAGTTTTAAACGATAGAATGTTTCATAAATAACATTTCTTTTTGTATGAAGTTATTGAGTATTATACAAATAATCCACATGTCATCTTTAAGATAATTCTTTTATTTTTTTCAGTAACCCATACCGTGATTCTTTCTATCTAGTTATCGCAAATATTTACTTATCGCGCTTTAGATTATTATGAAAAACGACATGTTTATCTCTCAGGTTTTCTTGTTGATTCGAGGGGCGTATACCCCCCCCCCCCCCCAGGACAAATGTTTAATTTCATCGCCTCCTTTTTAAAGTATTCAGATTATAAAAAAAAAAAATTGGTCAACTGAATTCATAATATTTACTGGGTCTTTATCCCTTTTGGTACTTGTGAGCAAATTCTGTCTAATATTTAATTATATATCTAGTTTATAGCAACATTTTATTGCAAACATTTGAGTACCAGTACCACGATAACCCGAGTTGTTTTCCTAGTTAATATGATCCTTCGAGTGTAGAATTTCGACACCTTTCCACATTTTTTTTTTGGTACAACCTACAATATAGGCATTCGCGTGATGGTACAATCACGATAAAATTCAATATGTCATAATTAAGACTTTACCTTTTTTTTTTTTTTTTTCTTATGAAATTTCCAACGATTCTGTCCACTTCCCCGAAGCACCTTTCCTAGAACAAGGACAAATAAAGGCATCATTACCAGCATCTAATTGCAATAAATAACCACCAGCAGAAGGCCTGATCAGATACGATGAAATTTGAGCCCGTATATATTTAGCCTATTCTTTATTATAATTTGGCACAGGAATGGATATTCATTCAGTAAGAATTCTCTAGAAGTCTTATAAGACGAGTTGAGCATTTATTCCAACACTAACGGGAGAAAGATTGCTTTGTCATGGCACATGTAAGAGAATATACACTGCGTGACATTGAAAATGGAACACCAAGAAATAGTGGCCAGAAAATTATGCAATTTCAGGGTAGACGCGCCTAACCGAGTTTTGCAAATGATGTAAAATGCGCAGCTCTCGTGCGCACATGGAGTAAGATATAAGGGAAGGAACTTGCAGAAAGGACAGTATTCGTGTCGTTATTTCTTCAAGGAAAATCATTGTAGAAATTTTGTTCTTGTGTCAAAAGACACGTGTAATAACAGAGAATGCCAGGTCATCGTAAACGGAGGCAGTTCAAGCAGACAGACGTTTTTACGAAGGGCATGGTGATCGGACTGAAAAGGGCAGGTTGGTCCATACGTCAAATCGCAGCTGATACACACCTTGGTGCGTCCACGGTGCACCGACTGTGGAGAAGATGGTTGGAACAAGGAAATGTGGCAATTTATAGGAATGTCGGTGCAACCAGAGTGACGTCAGCACGTGTGGATCGGCGTATCCTTCACCAAGCAGTGTCGGCCCCACAAGCCACTTGTACCGCCATCCTGCAACATGTGCAAGACACCCTAGATCATTCCATCTCGACCAGAACCATTTCCCGTCGATTGGTTGCTAATGGCTTGCACTCATGCCGTCCGCTAAGAAGACTGCCATTGACCCCACCGAATATGCGCCAACGTTTGGAATGGTGCCGGGCTAGATCGACGTGGATGACGGAATGGCACATGGTCGTGTTCTCAGATGAGTCGCGTTTCTGCTTGTCCAGTGATAGTCGCCGTGTACGCGTGTGGCGTCGACGTGGAGAAAGGTCCAATCCGGCAGCAATTGTGGAACGCCCCACCGTGCGACAACGTGGAATCATGGTTTGGGGCGCAATCGCGTATGATTCCAGGTCACCTTTACTTCGCATTCAGGGCACTATGACGGGCCAACGATACGTTGATGATGTGCTGCGACCGGTGACACTCCCCTACCTTCAGGGGGTACCCAATGCCCTTTATCAGCAGGATAACGCCCGACCGCACACTGCTCGCATTAGCCAACAAGCTCTGCAAGATGTACAGATGTTTCCCTGGCCATCGTACTCTCCTGATCTCTCACCAATCGAGCACGTCTGGGACATCATTGGACGCCGTTTTCATGCCTTGCCACAGCCGCGTTCAGAAGACGAACTGTGGCAAATGGTTGAGAGGGAATGGAGAGCCATCCTCAGGACGCCATCCGTACTCTGATTGACTCTCTACCTAGACGTGTTGCTGCGTGCATCGCCGTCCGCGGTGGTCCTACTTGCTACTAAGCCGACGCCGTTCTCGCTCTGTATTATGAGTATCATTTTGAAATAAAGATCACTTATTGTTCGTCCCTGTCTCTCTCTGTCTGCCGAGTTTCATCACTTTCTGGCCACTATTTCTTGGTGTTCCATTTTCAATGTCACGCAGTGTATATCAACAAAAGTCATGATATTCTGATGGTATGGGTTTGAGCATCTCCTTTAATAAAACCCACTTCCCTTAGAGAAAACGAGAGAGATATTCCAATAGTGTTGATTCAGTATATAAAATTTCAGATTTCTTATAATTATCTTGTTTTATAGAGGCAAGCTTCGATTATGCTCGTGAATCAGATATGTGGTTTCTTTCCACGACAATAGAGTTTAGATATAGTTTTTTTTTTTTCGTAAAAGGTCTGGGCAGTCTAGATCCTGGAGTTAGAGTGGAGATCTAGATAAGGAGGCTCGATCCGCTCGACGCAGATAACTCCAGTGATTAATTAAGACAATTCTAACTAACAGGGTGTTCAAAAAGGCAGAACTTTAAGGAATTAGTCACGTCAAAGACAATGTTTGCGCGGGGGTCTAGGAGTAATGATGAAAAAGGATTACAGCTATCCAACTAATAACAGTTGGATAAATAAAATAAATGGATACCATATTGGATAATAATGCCAGTGGGAGCAGATACCACTGTGGTATATATGAGTTTTTTTTTTTTTGGAACCATACATGAGTTTAACAAGAAACTGACGCCTTAAAGTGGCCTTCTCATTGGGATTGATTGAAGTTGCTGCCGATTAGGAGAAGTGTAGTGTGTCAGGCCAGTGTATTAAGAAGAAATGGAGAAGACAGTTGAACTAATAAAATTGACGAAGATACAAGATTAAGATTCCTACTTGGTTCCAGTTAATTTCAATTACCGCGATGAGACGGTATTATAAGTCGGGAGAAAGCTGATTTGGTCGCATAAGGGATGGCCTCCTGGACGTGACAAAGATCACCATTGATATCTTATTGAATGCCGGACGGGATTCGCGTGTAACAGCCAATAGACCAAGTAGCACCCTAAAGTATCTGGGTGGCGATGAGAGAGACGGCATAGTCTATATTCAACGATATACACTGGTCAAATGTACGATTCCTTCCACATCAATGTTTTGACAACCACTTCATTCTGAAAGGAGCAACGAGTTCTGACCCTAATGTTAAGGTCCTTTGGAGCGGCATCTCCTGTTGCAGAAAGTAAAGACGCATGATAACATATTTACCTAGATCAACTGTTACCAGATAAACACTTATGACCTACTAGAAGGGCTCCATTCATCCGCATGAACATGTCTTAGATGAACAACTTAATTCTATAAGCTACTACCCTGCGAGTTAAGAGTTGTCAACAATGTTAAGAACTTCCTTTTTGGGACGTGAGGAACAGCATAGTCTGATTCAACCAGAGTACAATATTTATAAGACCATACCGAGTTATAGTTAGCATCTAGAACCTACAATTCTGTGAAAAGCTTGCATAATTTCTTGAAGGGGATATTGTTCAGAAAAGTTGTAGGACAGCCGACTTTTGTACATATATATCTCTGCCTTTCCATGATAAGGTTGCCCTATCTCGCATGGAGGGAGACAAAACTAAAGAAGAGTGACTTGTCAAATTCCCAATAACAACAGTCTGACCAGTCTAGACAGGATCTCCAAGACCGCCTAGATAAACTTATCTCTTGAAAAGGGGAGAGACAAAAGAGGGGCAGAATAAAAGGAAATTTCATGCTTGTAAATAGGAGGGTAGGTCGTCAGCTTTGATAAGAAATGACAGGGGAGGAGCAGATTCCCAGAAAGGACCCCCCGAGATATCAAAGTAGACTAGAGTAATATTGGGATTTGTTCCCGATGACGGGTTTCGAGGAGACTTCAGAGGGATGAAAAAAGCGTTGAAATGTGTTCGAAATGTGTTGAAGGCGATGGAAGAGAGACGCGAGAAAGGTGTTGAAATATGTTGAAGGATGTCGTAGAGTGATGAAAGGTGATAAAAGGGATGTTGAAAGCGTTGAAAGGTGATGAGAAAGAGACAGAAAGTGTTGAAAGGTGTTGATAGTGTTGAAGACGATGAAAGAGGTGAAAAAGGTGGAAAGCGATGAATAGAAAGACGAATAGTGATGAAGTAGAGATGAAAAAGAGTTGGATGGTTGAAAGAAAGATGTGTTAGAAAGGTACCGAAGCATGTCGAAAAATCGGCAGAGAGAATTGTGGAAAGGTAGTAGAAAGAGGATAGAAAGGAAGAAAAAGGGTGTTAAAAAGATATGTAAAGTGTTGAAAGGTGTGGTAAGAAACGAAAAGGAGTTGAAATGTGTTGAAATAATGAAAGAGAGTTGAGTGGCGTTAAGAAATATGTTGTAAAGTGTTGAAAGATGCGGAAAGATGTTGAAAGAGAAACATTTGAAGAAAGTTGATAAAGAGTTTGTAAATAGAAGATAAAGGTTGATAGAAAGACGGTGGGAAGATGATAGGAGAAGGTGCGCTCAATGTTTAAAGAGTAGTTGTTGACTGCACTATTGCCTCGATAGAACTATTTTGACTCTTCACCACGTAGTGTTAATAGATAATTTGTTTTATACTAGAGGCCGATATTTGTAAATAGTACATAATATGCACTGAGAGTTTGTATAAGCTGATTTACCTAAATTTCAGCAACTGTATACACTAATTTGTATGCATAGGTCTATATTAGTTATAATGTTAGGTTATATTAAATAACAAATATGTATTCTCCTTTTGAGAAGCCAGAATTTCCTTAAAGGGTTTTCAGTTTTTTTTTTCTGGCTACAATTTTTGTTTTAATGTTGGTATATGATTTTAAAGAGTTACTCAGTTTTTTTTTTTTAAACAACGCTTTGTTCTTAGTGATAGGCTGTGATTTAAAGAGTTTTCAGCTTTCTTTTATTTTTAAGCTACGAGTTTGTTTTAGTGTTGTAATGAATCTTAAAGTTTCAGTTTTTCTTTTTATTTAAACCACAATGTGTGCTTTAGTCATAAATGATCATTGTAAAGGGTTTCAGTTTCTTTCGGTTTTTTCTTTTTTAAGGATACAACCTTGTGTTTGTGTTAAATGTTCATTGTAAGGAGTTTTCAGTTTTTTTTTATTGAAGATGCTATTTTGTATTAATAGCAGGTTGTGATTTAAGACTTAAGTTCAACAGTTTATTTTGTTTTATTTTTTTTATTTTTAGGTTCTGAACTTTGGTTCAACTTTAAAATTAGATAAAGGGACTTAGACGCACTAGATAACTGCTGTGCTTATAATCTATTCACTGTGGGCGGGCTCGGAATATGCGTTGGGTTTAAACTTGACACCCTGTAATCCCTTATGTCCAGGATGCAGCCCAAAGAGAATTTCTAATGAGAGTGTGTAAGGCAGTTGTGGTCTAAGAGTTGATATGTCCGGATAACAAGTGGCCCTGTTGTTAAACTCCAGAGCGGGTTGGGTATTGAAAGCCCTACGATTCCAAAGGAGGGGTTTAGCTGAATAGCAGAGAAGGGAAGACGCCAATAACCTTATATAGGAAGTAGGGTTGGCAAACACTTGTAGACCTATCATGTTTGGCAATGAGGTAAATGCTCGAAGTTCAGTTCGCTCCAATTTAAGTGCTAGTTTTGAGGATTCGTTTTGTTTAGACACCAAGTGTCAAGATAAGAAGAAGATTTTCAAACTATTAGACGCACAGTTTTTAATGATAGGTTAGATTTCAGCATTTGATTGTTAACAATCGAATTTTTTAATTTGTTTAAGTATAAATATTATTTATCTAAATACAGATAATTTATATAGAGTTTGTAAGAGGCACTTTATTTGAGTAAATAGGGCTTTAGTCCCCAATTAGTTTTAATTAAGTAATTTTGTTCGATTTCCCATTGGTCCTGGAGATTAGCAATTGTTAGGGTAAATGTTAACATTGACGGTTGAAGTGCTTTGGCTTTTATAGTAGTTTCTAGCTTTAGTTTATGTGCAAGATGCGAATGAAATGTATGAATGGGAAATCTTAGTGAATGTGTCAAGGATAGGAACAATTATACTGTTAGACCAAATTGTACTTTAGAATAGGGTTAGGGAACTTAATAGGTTCGATTTTAATTTTTGATTTCTTCATTTGTAGGACGATAGCCTCACAGGACTGTACAACTCTACTGATAGGAAGGTATTCGCTCCCTTTGTTAGGCCTCCTTCTAAAGGAGTATAAGTATGATTTCTTTTATTAGGGTAATCAATTACTCTATTTCATTATATCAACTTGAACTCTAAGAGTCGTAGATAATGATCATGTCTTGATTCTCAGACTGGAAGATTGTGGGAGGTTATGATCAGACCAGAAAGCCCACAAAACTTCCCCTCATTAGAAGGAACGGAGAGGTATCAGGTGAACTTTGTGCTAGGTGGGGATTTAGTTGCCGATGTCGCAAGCTAAGTGCACAGCGACAAACCTCGGGTAACCGATCTGACATCGTAGTTTACGACGCTTTAAGCGTGGCTGAGATGAGGGTGATTCAGACGGGAGGTTGGGAAGGATCGGCACGTTTGGGAGCTCTTCTATATATATTGCGCAGCCTGGAACCAATCCTCTATGGACAAACTTAAAACATGTGGTGGGTAAAAATGAATTCCCTATAACTCCTTGTTTTTAAGTCAGAGTCTAAAGGGGGTTTCTAATGAGGGTTAACAATCAGAGCGTGTAAGAGATAAGTTACAATTAGACGAGGCGATTCCGTCTACAGATTTTAGGTACCAGTTAGCAAAGTGACAGATGGACTGTCCAGATTCTTTGTGTTTTATATCGCCCCAGGCTAGCAAAAGATAATCACCTAATTAAAGACTGTTGTCTACCATACGTTTAGGTAGAACGAGTTCAAGTATAAATACCAATTAGTAAGTAGAATTTTTTTTTAACGAGAGTAACTCATTATAAGATAAGATAAATTTTAAATTAGTAGGACACCTAAATGAGCTTTTGAAGCAGATTGCCAGAACAAGCCAGGCCAGTATTCCAGATTTGAAGAAGGAAGTTTTGAGGGAGGATTGAATATGATTTTTTTTGTTGTTTTGGCTGTGAAATGGCCCAGAGCAATAAGTTTATTTTTTTTTTTTTGGAAACAAAGAGTCAAAATTACAGAGAGATATTAAGAACTCAAGTGGGAAGATATATCGTAAGGTATAAGTTAGACCTAGGTTGTTAGCCATCATCATTTATTCTTTCGAGGTTAATTTATATATTTTATTAAAGTGAATTATTGATTAAAAATATGAGTACACATTCTATAGATAAGCTAAACAATGTATAACAGAGGTTAACAATAATGTTCAACTAAAGACAAAGATAGGTAAGATTGCCATCATGATAAGGTAATTTTTGGAAATAATCTTGTTTAAAGAATTTACTAACTACTAAGATTTCCTTTCCTACATATTTTCCCATCATGGTTAAGAGGGGCGGAGAACACGTCAGACAAACACTCCTAGTGACAAGTTAGTAAGAACAAATTTTTTAAGTAATAAGTGTAATTTTTGAAATACTCGCGAAATGCCCATGATCCTCAGTGCATATTTATTTCTTCGTTATATTATATATTCAATAATACCATTTACCATGCATAATTTTTATTATATTCTTGTATATATATATATATATATATATATATATATATATATATAATATATATATAAATATATAAGGTACAATTTGGATTATAGACGTAAGATGTCGGGACCAAATCCAAACACATGATGTGTGACATTTTGGTAACAGCGTCGTTACCATCTTCAGGCAAGATGCACTAAATAAGTTTAGCTACAGCGTATATATATATTTTGTTTATTTTATAATAATGTATCTCCCATATCAACGTTATTTCCTTCCCCATATATCATATTTATCCAAATTTTGGCGTATTTATTACCTGAAATAGTATTTACTCATTTAATATATACCAACCACCATGTATATTTCCTTTCTTATTATATTCAGGTATTTTTATATAGATAGAGCACAGTTTGAATTATAGACTATAAATCAAGATAACGAGGCCGATTCCAAAATAAATTAGATAGTGTGTGACATTTCGGTACCAGCGTTGTTACCATCTTCAGACTAATGTACTGAATGAAAGGTTTAACCACAGCTTATATTTATTTGTTTATCATTGTATATCATATATTATCAAGCCATTTCCTTTCTACGTATAGCATATTTTCATTTGAATTTTTTTTAACGTATCATTGTATACCTTATATGTCTACGTCATTCCTGTTTACCCTATTATTATTATTATTGATCGAATAGGTCTATTTAATTTTGTCTTATATAACCTTGTATAACCATTTCTTTTTTTGTTTCTCTCATGTATAGTTAATAATTTTTTTTAGATGTGTTTTAGGAATTGGACATATCTACATTTTACACGCACAATTCCTTGGCGCCCATATGATTATGTTTATCTAGGACGGTCTAAGGATCTGTTTACAGAATCTGGGTCTAGACCACTTCCCCATCTCCACCTATAGGGACTGCGGTCGGGAACGTGTGGATTCACCTCACATCTGGGCCAAAACCCTCTGGCATACAGACAGCGAAAGATGGGCTTAGTATTTGCCCATTAAATGGTAGGATAAGATTTCCTTTCAGTAATTACGATGAGTTAACCTGTCCTAGGTCCATGGCCCGTTTGTTCCCCTTTGCCTGAGTGTCGGTGATTGCATATACTGGTATCGTAAAAAAAATGCATTTCTTCCAAAATCATATTTCTCATAGAGCATGAACAGATCTGAATTGGAATAAACACATTTTTTTCACTCTGGCAGGGGAGAATTGTTGGGCCAGATTTTCCACCAAATAGACCCAACAATGATGTAAACATTTACATCATATATATACACAGTGTCTTGCCGAAAATGTTTGGTCCAGATGGAGATCCCACAACGGTGGCCGACGGTGCTCTAAAGGTCGAAGCAGGGGAGGACACCCATCGGAGGTGACGCTGGTGGTAACGTGACCGAGATACCGGCCAACCCTCCACAGAAGGACAACAACGAGGCGGATTGGAAATGAAGGACTAGAAGCAACCCTGGGCGTGTACTCCAAGACCCGCTGTAGAAAGATGGAGAATCCCCCAACGAGGAACCTCAACGATGCTCTTAAGTTCAGAAAACTGGAGATGACACCTATGCCTTTAAAGTCCAGAAAGGTGGAGATGACACATATGCCTTCAAAGACCAGAAGCCGGAGAAGACATCCAGAAAGCTGGAGATGACACGGGTCCTGCCCAAGGATCCAGAAGCCCATTGCAGAGAGGTCCAACGGAGGATATACAAACTATGTACATATGTGAATATATGAAATAATACCGATCATTTTTTCTTTTATGCAAGATGAAACGTCCAAAAGGATTTTATTTACCATTCCGAGAATTTTCTAAATATTTTTTTTATTCTAAAGTGAATAAAGCCAATTACTGGTATACCCAGATAGATTGGATATATTTCCTTATTTTTTTTAATTTTTTTTTAGAAGAAATTACTGTCTAAATTTCTCAAAGGGGCAAACATGTCAGATTTTAGTATATTTTATTACTAATCCAAATTACCTTTTAATAAGAGAAATTATATAATCTACCTTTATTATTTATTCATTCTAAATGAATAAAATCGATCACTCACATATCTAGATAAAATGGGTGTGTCTAGTTATTTAAAATTCTTGAAGAAGAAATTATTATAAATTTCCCAAAGGATAAGCATTTATATTTATTATTTCAAGATTTTCTCTTTTAAAAATAATAATAATATTTTATTATTTAATAATATTCTAAGAATATATATTTTTTTTACTCTGTAGGAAGATGACGATTTACCTTAGGGGTTGTTTGAAAAATAACGGTCAGTTTTTGAGCAGGCGGCGTACGAAAGAGACCTATCCGGGAGGGAACGCTGGTATCAGGGAGAAACGGTATGTTAACATCCTCTCTACTAATTTAAGGCTTATTTAATATGTCAAAGAGACATATTTTTAGCTTATTTTAATAGGCAAGAAAAATTCATATTTTGTCCTTTGCATGAAGTCTTAGTGTTTGATAAAGAAAATAGATTTTATGTTCATTTAGTACTGCCTACAAACGAAATTTTGTAAGAAAATCTACGAATGTAGAACAAAGGGGTCATGTTCCATTATGCTTTATTTGGTATGTTTGCCAATTATGGCATGTTTTATATGTTGAGAAAAGCATATCCATGTTTTTAATAGGTAAAAAAAATTCATTCTTGCTTGAGATCCTTAAACAAAATTTTTTTGTCCATGCAAAATTGCCCATAAAATGAAAGATTGTAAATTCACCGAGTTGAATAAAATTTAATGTTTTAATATTTTAAAGTGTTCTGGTAATATTTTTTATCCTTAATCAAATACAAAACGGGTGTGTATCCTTGGTGTGTGATATATTTCTTTTGTGTATGTATCTAGGTTTAATCTACTGTGGTATACAAAATATAAATGTTATTATTGCTGAGCTAGTCAGGTTCGAAGAAGGGATGTTCTTAAATAGGACACTAAAAAATGGACCAACACTTCAACAATGTATCGTACAAGTTCTCTTTCTGTTACAGTCTTTCCTAGCTGGGTGATCTCTTGTGCCAGTTTCTGTGCTCGTACAATATACATGTTAACATTTTAATTTGGGTTCAATTTTAGTCTGGCTAGATCCAACATTAGGTCTATCCTTTTATTTTCTAGAGGACCTTCAAACCTTTTCTTTATGTCGTACCAAATTCTTTTGGCCCTTTTATCGCCTCGAAAGATGATTGTTAAGTCATCCGAAAGTGACAATATTATTAGGCTGTATGCTTCCCGATTCTTTTTCTTCCAAATATAATATTCTAGTTTATTATTTGTAAAATCTGGCTCGTCATTAACAATTACGTCCTCGAAGAGATCTTTTGAATTTAGAATTGCTTCCATTTTCATGGACCACGTTGTATAGTTGTTTTCTGTTAACTGTTCGATTTTTGCTAAGTTATATGTATCCATTTTTATTCAACTTTTTCTTTCTAAATTGGCGGTTAGTCCATGTTGTATTTTGAAATTTAATTTAGCATAACTGCAGCTTATTAATTTAAACAAATTTATTATTCAAATACAAGGAGAGGTTAAACAATCTAATTAACTTAACAAATGAAGAAAGAATTGAGCTTCTATATTCTAAGCTATTACTACAACATAAACAAAAACAAGCTTAGTCAAAAAGGAACATATTTTACATCACAGATTATTATAAATTGATTTGTTTACCAATTTCAACAACTCCCCTCTTTGGTGAGCAAATCAAAATTAGGTCCCAAAAGAAGTCCCATATTTACAAGCAGTCTCTGAATTCTGTCTCCCGGCAGCCTCTTGGTGAGAAGATCCGCTTCTTGAGCTTCTGAGTTCACGAAGGAGATCCTCAAATTTCCCTTTGAGACTTCATCTTTCACGAAGAATTATTTTCTGTTAATGTGCTTGGTTCTACAATGATGAGATGTTCCTTTAATCCAGTCTATTACTGATTTACTGTCTGTCTTCAGAACAAGTGGTATTTCAACACATGATTGATGACCTATTTCAGAAAGAAAGTTCATAAACCATTTTAACTCTTTAGTGCCCTCACAGATAGCCATTAATTCCGCTTCGCATGTTGACAGGGCTACCAGTGGTTGTTTGAGATTTCCAACTAAGTAGTGAAGATCCTAATTTAGTTAAATATCCTGAAAAGGATTTTGAGTCTTTAGTTGAGGACCAACTAGCATCTGTAAAGACTTCAATTTTCCCTCTTATTCTGTCAAAGCATAATTGTTGCTTTTTGATTCCCTTCAAGTATCTATATATTCTTTTAGTGCAGTAAGGTGATGACTTTGGGTTCCTTGTTGTTTTGGGAGTGTTGACTAACATAAAATGTTATATCGGGCCTTGTTCCCACTGATATATACATCAAGGAACCTATAATTTCTTGGTAAAGTTTAGGGTCCACAGGAGAAGAATCTGGGTGATTATCCAGATCTTGATTAAGATCCAGGGGTTTTTACTGGATTACATTCTTCAAGGTTAAATTTCTTCAAAATCTTTTCTACATAGGCTTCTTGTGAAGTTCGATCAATTTTCTTTTTCCTCAATTTTGATTCCAAAAAAATATAGGCTTTTCTTTTCGAACAATGACAATTTGCTTATCCAATTGCTTAACTATTCTGTTAATTATGGTACTATCCGATCCAATAATGAGGAAATCATTCTACATAAATCCCAATTATTAGAGTTTTCTCCTCTTCTTGAAGGATGTATGCACTTGGTTCACTTTCTAAACGTCTGAGTCCAATATCATTAAAATTTGGTTAATTTTTTCATTCCAGCATCTTCCGGATTGTGGTAAACCATATAAACTTCTGTTTAGTTTACAACTTTATTTTCCTGTCCTGCTTGAACAAATCCTTCAGGTTGTTCAGGTACACATCGTCTTTTAGTTCCGCATTGAGATAGGCAGTTTTAACATCATATTGTTCAATTTCATGTTTTGTTGTGATGCAATGGCAATCAATGTTCTTAAAGAGTCCAGCTTCATCACAGGAGCAAAAGATTCTTCATAGTCAACGCCAAGTTTTTGATTATGCCCCATTGCAACAAATCTAGCCTTTTTTTGTCAATGCTTCCATCTGGATTCATTTTTATATTAAAAAATCCATTTTCCTTTTATCAGGTTTTCATTTTCTGGTTTGGGTACAAGGGTCCAAACATTATGTGAAGTTAGGGAATGGAATTCCTCTTCCTTGCTTCTTTCCATTGGTCTGAAAATGGGGTGTTCATGGCTTCTCGATATGTTTTAGGTATGTTCATGGAAGTTGAAGATAGTTCGGTTACATTGGCTGCGTTTCTTTCTTTTATTCTTTCAGATCGTCTTACCCACTTTCTCTCAGCCTCTCTTCCTGCTCTTGTAGATTGATGAGATGCTTTGCTGAATATCTTCATTAGTTCTTCCTGCATACGCCGGGTTTTCGGGGTAATCCTGATGATTCAGGTATTGGTTCAGGGTTTTGTCTGGAGTATTTAGTTCTTCTGGAGTAGAGCCCATGGTATGTGTAATTTGAAAGAAATCTGATTCATGTTGTTCATTTCTATAGATAATATGATCTTGGACATGTTGGTCAAAAACTTAGAAGTCAAGAGATCAGAGCCTTTTGAATTTTTCATCAAAATTTGACAGTTTTGAAACTTCGTGTATATTTTCCATCTTGTGGATCATATATTCTATAGCTTTTCTTTGTCTGGAGTAACCAGTGAATATTCCTTTTCTTGCTCTAGAGTCAAATTTTATTTCTTTGATTTTTAGGAATGTAATAGTAGGCAAGACTTCCAAGATTTTTAAATGCGCTACTGATAGTTTGTGTCCAGTCCATTTCTCTATGGGAGTTTTCATGTTATCATTCTTGGTCGGTGTGCATTCTTCAAATAAGCGGCTGATGCAATGGCTTCGCCCAAAACTCAGTTGGTAACTTAGCATCAAATAACATAGTTCTAGCCCAATCTAGAAGGGTGCGATTGGTTCTTCTGCAATTCCGTTGCTTTGTGGTGAATAGGGAACTGTTCTTTGATGGTGTATTCCTTCATTTCTGAAAAACTCATGAAATTTTTTTTTGCAAATTCAGTTCCGTTGTCCGATCTAACATTTTTGATTTTTAACATTAGTTTCATTTTCTCGGTGATTTTTAAATTCTACAAAAAAAATCAAATGCATCGCCTTTGATTTCAAGAAGTATACAAGATACGTCTACTATACGAATCCACAATAATGTAAGGTATTTTGCACCCAGTGATTTGGTTGGCATAGGACCACTAGATCCATGTGTATAAGTTCTAATTGGCCTTTCAGAATGATTATTCTCTATAGCTTTGAAAGGGCTTTGGGTTAGTTTACCAAGGATACATGGTTCACTTTTTCGAGATGTCGACAATCAAAATTAAGTCCTTTTACCATATTATTCTTCATTCATTTTATCAAATATACTTCGTTCAAGTGTCCTAGTCTTCTATGCCACATTATCTTGGCTGAACATTTATCTTCTGCTTTTAATACAATTATCTTTAGTGCTTAACAAATTTCTAGGTAAGTTTTAATTATAAAATTCTATCTTCTTCATTAGCCTCAGCTATCAAATTTCCTTTGCAGTTATAAATTTTGCTATTCCTTTCTCAAAATATACTTTATTTCCATTATTAACCAGACATCTGACAGAAAGAAGATTAGATTTAAGTCTAGGCACATAGAGTACATCCTTACAAATATCTTGCTTACCTTCACTTGTGTATGTAGACAATTTCACATCACCTTGTGCTTCAGCTTTTATGAACCTTTCTTCCTCTGCAAGGTTAATTTCACTGTCAATAGGAATCTTGTTGATAAGCCATCTTCTCTAGGAGACATGTGTGAAGTGCATCCTGAATCAAGGTTCCAAATGTGTGCATCCTCCTCTCTCAGGTAGATGTGAAGAAGAGTAGATCATTTCCGCTGAAGTAAACGCATGTTCAGTGTTAGCAGAACCATTCGCTACATTAGCATGTTCTCTTGAGTTATTTTTCCCAGATGATGAAGACTTAGTTTGCATATTTTTTGTGGATATTTGTATTTTGGTTTATTGAAGTTCGCTTTATCTTGACGATGCCAACAGTTTCTTGACATGTGCCCAAATTTTCCGCATGTATGACATTTCCCTTCAAATTTGCATGTTCTTTGTATCCTCGGTCATTTCGAGCTTTAAAAGCTTTTTCATGTTGACCTTCTTTAGGAAAATCCATTGAGTTTAGCCTCATTTCTTCCTCTTGAAGTGCCTGGAAAACTTCCTCGAGACTCGCAGATCGTTGTGGTCGTAAAACCGCTGCTTTATTTTCAAACTTTGGCAACAACCTCTCACTACATGATACACCATTTCCCTTGGTGAAATAGGCTGTCCCAAGTTAGCACTTCTGGATGCAATATTTCTGGCCCTTGTTATGTAAGCTTCAATGCCTTCATTATTTCTCATTTGAATATTTTTCAATTAAAGTCCAATGTCGATTATTTTACCTTCAATATTTCCAGTATGGATACGCTTCAGTTCATCCCACACAGTTTTAGCATTTGTTTCTCCTATAAATATGCCAGCCTGCTCAGGTGACAAATTTACTATTATTATTCCAAACGCCTCATCATTTTTATCCTCCCATTCTTTGAAAAATTCTTCTTCCTTTGAATCGGCCATTCCACGGTTAGGCTTAGGCGATTCGATCACTTTTTTGAACAATTTTTTGCTTCTCAAAATTGCTGATATTTTAAGCGCCCATATATGGTAATTTGAGATGTCAGTGGCTCTATTCTATTCATCGAAAAATATTCTGCCATTTTAAAATATATATAATCGTACTCAACCTTTCTTTCAAAATCGGCGCTTTCTTCTTACGCAATAACAATTAACCAGGCTTCTGCTACCAGTTGTTGTATTTTGAAATTTAATTTAGCATAACTGCAGCTTATTAATTCAAACAAATTTATTATTCAAATACAAGGAGAGGTTTAAACAATCTAATTAACTTAACAAATGAAGAAAGAATTGAGCTTCTATATTCTAAGCTATTACTACAACATAAACAAAAACAAACTTAGTCAAAAAGGAACATATTTTACATCACAGATTATTATAAATTGATTTGTTTACAATTTCAACAGTCCAATTATTTAATTTCTTTTTGATTTAAATGGATCAATTGGCGGTTAGTCCAATTCGCGCGCCCAAACCACGCTCTGCTACCAAATTGATATAGGCTTAGCAAAATACGATGTTTCTTTCTAAGGATTTCTAGTTGTTTTTGTACTCACGTAAGTTGTAGTTACGAGGACATCCCTTTAGATATAAACAATATATTATTTATTTAAGGAACGACTTGTTTTCCATTACATATATTGTTAAAACAAGTTAGAGCAAACATAACACCAAGTTTGAAGGTAGAAGTTGGAAGTGACGTCATAGTAGTGACGTAGCATCGATGATGATTAAAGTCAAGGTTTGCGTAACAAATTTGCATTACTAAAATCGGCCATAATTTTCGCGCAATCCAATATCAACTCACAACACTAGGTAGGTGCTGAAAAAAAATGTTCCCTACCTGGGTCACCCTCATTTTTGTGTATTCTAGTCCAACAGAATCAATTAACTTTTTTTCTGAAAGGGTGTCGTCCAGATTTTCCACCAGTTGTAGCATAGTACACAACGAATAAACAGATATGTATGTGTTCAGCACATCTAGGTCTCGAGCGCAGCTATAGCTTCTATTAGCAAAGACAGCATCGCCAGCATCATGCTGTGGCTCAAGCAATCAGGTCAGCTTGGATAGAAGATGTCACAATAAGATTCAAGGTTGTTAGAGTTACTTGGAGGCGTCACATAAATATTATATTTGACATGGAACACCACTTTGATGGTAGTTATCCATAGTAATCTGAGAAACTGGTTGGCATTACCCATGGGCTGAGCAACTGGTTGCTTGGTTTTGTGGCCTCTGATTGAGGTTACTGGGGTCAGGGTTCTGTTGACTATCAGGATAGCTGAAGTTTCTTGTGTGTGTAGCCTCCCCTACCATTGAACTATCATCATTTTAAATGCCAACATTGCCCCTTCTATATTTTCATTTATTGCCCATATATTTTTAGAGCGCTGTAATGTATATTAAACTTTTAGTTTGGCAACGCCAACTATTTTCATCATCATCGAATAGCATTTAGAATTAGCATGTAACTTAATAAATAAACAATAAGTTTTGTTTACTGCGTCTTATTAAATTTCCATAGACTATTAAAGATATTAAAGTGTAAACGAACAACATAACATGGTGGCAGCGGTAAGTCTATCGTTTTAAAATATAAAAATATAGGTATAATAACTATTTTAACTTTTTTTTTATATTTTGCTTTCTCATAAATTATAAAAGATAATTATGAATAATTTACCACCGCCTTCTGCGTTTACAATAGATCAAAATGATCCTAATAAATGGCCAAAATGGCGTAAAAAATTCGAAAACTACATCATAGCAAGTGATCTTAATTCAAAAACTATACAACAACAAAGGGCTATTCTATTACACATTATTGGCGATTCAGCGCTCGAAATATATAATACATTTGGTTTTGAAGAGAATGCGCAAAGCCCTACTATCAAAGATATTCTAGATAAATATGATCAATATTTTAGACCATTTAAAAACACCATATATAAAAGATACATTTTCTTTACTTGTGAACAAAAGCTAAATCAAACTTTTGACGATTTTGTCACAGAAATTTAAAAGTAAGCTGAAGACTGTGAATTCGAAAATATTAAAGATTCTCTTATTAGAGACAGAATTGTTCTGGGTTGTAGGGATACAACACTTAGAGAAAATATTTACAGAACCCCGATTTGACACTGTCATTGGCTATTAATCAAGGTCAGGCGGCTGAGGCATCGCAAAAACAATTAAGAAACATTGAAAAAGATTCTATTGATGCTATAAGGAAAAACTCTAATGAAAGATATAAACCTACCACCTCTTTGAAGAATAGCTACACAAGTAACCCAGTTAGAGCCAATTTTAATAAATCGATCAGGTGCCCAAAATGTAACATGGCTCATGACTTTGGAAAGTGCCCTGCATATGGAAAAGAATGTTACAAGTGCAGACAGCCAAACCACTTTGCAAATTGCTGCAAAAATAGAGCAATTAGGTGTATACAAGAAATTGAGGAAGAAAAAGATAACCTACTGATTATAGACTCAATCATGGTCGGCCAAGTGTTAAGGAAACCGTGGAAGGAACTAATTTACATACAAGGACATCCTGTTGATATTAAACTTGATACAGGAGCAGATGTAAATATTCTGCCGGAAAGTCTAATTAAAGAATGGCCTAATATGCCATTGCTGGAAACAGCAGATTGCAAAATATATACTTATACAGGGCAACAAATCCCAGTAGTAGGAAAATGCCTGCTAGATTGTAAGACGAAATACACTTGCAGAAAAGTTACATTTTTAATTGTTAACAACTCAGCAGTTCCTATACTAGGTCTGGATGAGTGTGTGAAATTAAATTTAGTAAAAAGAGTGGAAACAATAAGTGATATCAGTGTTACTCTTCAGGACTCTTGGATGAATATAAAGATGTTTTCAAAGGAAATGGCCATTTGAGTTATATGTATGACATTAAAATATCGGATAAGGCGGAGCCTAAAATAAGTCCAGCCAGAAGACTACCAAGAGCATTGCTTCAACCAGTAAAGGAAGAACTGTTTAAAATGGAAGAAGACGGGATTATCGAAAAAATAGAAGAACCGACGGTATGGGCGCACCCAATGGTAGTGGTAAAGAAACCTTCGGCAAATATCGGATATGTATTGACCCAAGGGAACTGAATAAATGGGTCTTGAGGGAGCATTACACCTTACCTGCACCTGAAAACATTTTGGCAGAAATACCTAAGGCTAAATTTTATTCTGTATTAGATGCGAAATCTGCATTTTGGCAAGTGCCGCTAAGTGAAAATACATCTAAATATTTGGTGATGAGTACACCATTTGGGCGTTATCGATTCTTGAGGCTACCTTTTGGAATTTCCAGTGCACCTGAAATTTTTCAAAAAATTATGCACAAGATTTTTTGTGATATCCCTAATGTGGTCTGCTATAAAGATGATCTTCTAATATGGGGTAATTCAATTGTGAAGATCATAACTCTACTCTAAAAAAGGTTTTGGATTTGGCCAGAGAAAGTAGACTGAAGCTTACATTAAATAAACTCCAAATGGCCACAGGGGAAGTTAAATTTTTAGGTCATACCATCTCACAGGAAGGAATTTTACCTGATCAAGATAAAGTTAGAGCCATTCAAAATATGCAAATACCTAAAAATAAGCAAGAATTGCAAAGGATACTTGGGACCGTAACTTATCTAGCCAAATTCATACGGACTTATCATCAAATACTTCTAATATGAGAAACCTGCTTAAAAAGGATATAATCTGGAATTGGAATATTGCAGCAGATCAAGAGCTGAATTTTATCAAAACTCTCCTAACTAGTCACCAGTATTGAGACACTTTGATCCTAATGAACCACTAGAACTTTTTGCTGATGCAAGCAAAGATGGGTTGGGTGCTATACTAATGCAAAAAGAAAAACCTTTATCTTATGCATCTGCATCTCTCACTTCTCCGCAAAAACATTACTCCCAAATTGAAAAAGAATTATTGGCTCTATATTTTGGATGTGAAAGGTTCCATTATTTCCTTTATGGTAGAAAATTTACTGCATATACAGATCATAAACCCTTGGTTTCTTTATTGAAGAAAAACTTTGATCAAATGTCACCTAGACTCCAAAGGTTGTCATTGTATTTATTAAATTATCAATTTGAATTGAAGTTCATCCCAGGAAAGAGTATGATACCTGCTGATACCCTTTCCAGACATTTCTTGCCCCAGGAACAAATGGAAGATAAAGAATTAGACTTATGTACTCAAACGTTTGTTTTAAATGTTGAGATCAAAGACCAGAGATTAACGAGACTACAGGAGGATACGTTAAATGATAAAGAATGCTGTTTGCTAAAGCAATATATTTTAACAGGTTGGCCTTTACACAAAAAGAACTTGCCTTCCAACCTCAAACCTTATTGGGAATTCAAAGAAGAACTTCATGAATGGCAAAACTTGATTTGCAGAGGTAATAAACTTCTAATACCAAAAACCCAAAGAAGCGATATTTTAAAGATACTCCATGCTTCACATCAAGGTATAAATAATACAATTGCATTAGCCAAAGGATTCATTTACTGGCCTGGAATGAATAAAGAAATTGAAGAATTAATCAATAACTGTTCAATTTGTCACCAAACATCAAGAGCAAATCTTAAAGAACCTTTGCTTCCACACCAAGCACCTGAATATCCATGGCAAAAGGTAGGTATCGACATTTTTCAAATAGAAAGCTCAAAATATCTCTTAATAGTGGACTACTTCAGCAAATACCCAGAAATATATCAACTCCAAGATATGACAACAGACACCATAATAAGGAGATTAAAGAGAACTTTCTCGAATTTTGGAATTCCTGAAACTTTGGTGAGTGATAATGGGCCTCCATTCTTTTCAAAAGAGTTCCAGAACTTTACTAGAACTTGGAATATAGTCCATGTAACATCTAGTCCTTACCATGCACAGAGTAACGGGAGGTAGAACGAACAGTTCAAACTTTAAAGAAATTGATAAAGAGATGTGGGGAAGAAAGTACAGACCCCTACTTAGCTCTTCTCAACTTACGAAACACACCACACAATAATTTGCCATCACCTTCACAAATTCTGATGTCAAGGAAATTAAGGTCTATAATACCCTCGAAGACATCCCAGTTCGTGCCCTCTATGATTAACAATGAGGCGATCCAGAAACTGCTAGTGGATAATCAAGTTAAAATGAAAAACTATTACGATAGACACACTAGACCGGCAGACCCATTATCTTTCAATGATAGAGTTTGGTTTCGAAAAGATAAAAGATGGATCCCAGGCCAGCTAAAAAACCAAGCCAATGAACCCCGATCCTTCTACGTGAAAGACCAAGAAGGAAATGAATATAGAAGAAATAGTATTCACATCCGCGAGGATAAACGGAGTGAAACAACCCACACAGATTGGGAGAAACCACTAGAACTGAACCAGGAACAAGCTGATTTGCAGGACCTGGAGGAAACCCCATCGCAGCCTACATCTTCTGGACAACTCTCTTCTCCTGGATCCCCGGAGAACGTGACCACCACAGGACCCCCAGAGAGCTGTACCAAAGGTTCCCCAGGGAACCTGATCACCACCAGATCTGGTAGGGTGGTTCGACCCCCACGCAGATTGAACCTTTGATGGTTAAAGAGGGGACATGTAATGTATATTAAACTTTTAGTTTGGCAACGCCAACTATTTATCATCATCATCGAATAGCATTTAGAATTAGCATTTAACTTAATAAATAAACAATAAGTTTTGTTTACTGCGTCTTATTAAATTTCCATAGACTATTAAAGATATTAAAGTGTAAACGAACAACATAACAAGCGCCAGGTCCAAGAGGCTAATTAAAGCACCGACATTCTATATAGAGAGATATTTATAACCCAGGTTCCCCTGGAGGGCAGAAAACATTTTAAATACTGTTTTTAAATTCCCTGCGAATAAATATTTCCCCAATTTACTATTTTAATTATCAATTTTATATTTAATAGTCATTTTTTTCTGCAATTTCCTTGTTAATTGGGAAAATGTCAAATAAAATCAAAGGATTATATTAATAATTATAATTTTAACTTTAAATGTTGTTTTTAACTTTTGTCTCTCAAACATTAAGCCAAATGATTGTTTAAAATTCATATTATAATAATCTGTAATTATATATATATATATATTTTTTTTTTAAATACCTTCTTTCATAGATATATTTATTTTGGTCTGTGCAAAATAGTTTATTTTAATAAACAAGGCTTCTTACGCCATTTTATCGAACTTTGATATATACTAATTTTTCTTTTGTCAGTGTGAATATATAAATCCGACATGTCATCCATTAACCGAAAGCATAAAGTTACAAATGATCGCTATAGAGACGATCGCCTTAAACAGGATTTAAAAACATTAGATAAAAAGAGTCAGTCGGAAAAAAATGATATAAATCCAACAAAGAGATCTTATAAAAATAGATTATATATTGGTAATTTACCATTAAGTGTAACAGAATCTGAATTTTCAGATTTGTTTAAAAACTATAAAGTCGAAAGTAAACATCTACTTAATGGAAAAGGATATGGCTTTGTTCAACTGGTATGTTTTTTTAAATCAAATATTCGCTCTAAAGGAATTTCTTTATATTTAAATGTATATAAATGTATTTCCATATAATTGTGTGTTTATATTCTATATGCTATATATATAATATATTTAAAATATTTAAATAGGTTGATATATGTTAGTTTTCAGGGTATATATGAATCTTGTGTGTGTATTTTCAATGATACTGACATCAAAGGGAGAAGTGAGATAATCATTTCTGCAGACCACTGGTGGTACTTTTTGGTGGCAAAGTGCCACTGAACATATCAATATGCTAGTTTTAGGTTAGAATAGGTTGGGTTCAGATAGAGGTTAAATTAAGTTTTTCATGTTAAGTTGTTTTAAAGTGGAATTTTTTTGTTCACCACGAGTAGGCCTAGCACAGAATAATGTTAAATTACTGAGAGCAATTTTGAGTCGTTGCAGCCTTGCAAAGAGTTTGCTCATGGTAAATATGATAACTGCCAATCATGTTTTATGATACTCTGAATTCTTTCCTTAGAGATAATGAAGTCAGAAGTGATGTGATTCATGAGGATCTCATCTTCTTTCTTATCTCCACTCACAATCATATTAAGGTATCAAACTTGTAGAGCTTGAGACTTTTGAGAGTGTCTGCTGGGGATGAGTAAAGCTCATCAATGGATGAGTCAATACAGTCAATAATGTGTTTTATGGTTGCGTGAGGATGTCATCATTTCAAACAATCCTCTTCTTGCTGATGGGTTGACAGTCCATGAGTGGCCAGATTTTGGAAGCCTTCTAATCTGTCCTTGCTACTAATATTGCTTTTCAATCCTTCAAATGACTCGGGGGTTGATGTTAACCATGTCTGCATAACTGAGAGTGCAATAGTAATTACAGTGTGATGAACAGAAAACTGTTGCTGGAATCATAATAAAGCACAATTTGGATTATAGATCATTACTTTGTCTTTTTAATTCAAGAAAGCTATTTGATACAAATATGCCTAAATAAATGATAAGGTGTAAATTTAATTATAGTTAGAAACACAAAGTAAAAAATAAGGCCAAATCCAAATCAATAAATTATACAGTATGTGAGGTTTCAGCAACAGCATTGTTGCCTAAATATCATATATAATTTCTTTATTTGAATTTGGCCTTGGTTTTTACTGTGATTCTTATCGTAAGCAGATCAGGCTGCACCACACTGGAGGGCCAACAGTGAGAAATGCACACAGTTTAGCTTTATTTGTTTTGTTACAAGTTTTGCAAACAACTATCTGTGTGTACTTTTTTTTCCACTAGATGGCGTTCTGCCATGAGCAAGGCTTAGTTGCACAATTGATACATATTTTTTACTTTACTATCACCCTCTTTTTTAAACATTTGTATATAGGGTGGCTATTTTATTCACCTGCTGATTGGTTTCTCCCAGCTTCTCTTATTTTACATCTCTTTTGATGTTAAAGATGCATGTGTAAGCAAGTTTGGCCTTTAGATTTGGATTAGATGTTGCCTGTTTGATGGGCTCTAGTAGTGTTCTTTGTATCTTTCCCATTAAGAAATATAGTAGAACATGCCTCATGAGAAAACACTCTTTCTAGAGGAAAACTCTCAGCAAAAGGGACAGTTTTCATGCCCAAAATGACCATTTTTACTAATTAGCAGCCCTCTGGTAAGAGGACGCCTCTCTTAAAAGAACACTTTGGTTCTTCAATTAGGCGTCTCTTTAGAGAGAGGTTCTAGGTATTGATTTTAAAAGTAATGGTATAGTTTTAGATAATGATAGGAAGTTTTAATAAATTCCCAAGTTGAATGCCGCCCATGTATATGAAATAATGAATGTGTTTAGGAGACACGAGAAGAGGCTGAGAAAGTGCGATGTGAAATGGACGGGGATTTGAAGTTCCACAAGGTGCTCCGTGTCAAGTACTGTATCCCCACTGCAGCTCTGAAAGTGCGGACCTAGGCCCCTATGTCAGCAATGAGCTGCTCTATCAAGCTTTCTCCATGTTTGGAGATTTGGACAGAGCCATTGTCATAGCTGATGACAAGGGCAAGTCCACAGGAGAAGGCATTGTGGAGTTCTCCTCCAAGAGGGCTTACTTTGCGGCTTTGCGTGCCTGCACCGAGACCTGCTTCCTCATCAACAACTCCCTCCAGCCCGTCATTGTGGAGGAGTACCAGTTCAAGGATGAGGAGGGCGGAGTGCCAGAGGCCACTCTAACCAAGCACTATGCTGCACTGCAGAAAGATCGGGAGAAGGTTCCTCGTCTAGTCAAACCTGGTTCCTTTGAATTTGAATATGCAAGTAGGTGGGAAAACACTGTTTGAAGTTGAGAAGGCAAAGAAAGATGCTATTGAAAAGGAAATGGAAGAGGCCAAAAGTCGCCTTTTGGAAGACATTGAAGCCGCCTACTATGAGCATCAAGCCAATCTACTTCGGGAGCAGCTGAAGGAACTGGAGGAGAAAACCACCCTCTTCCAGAGGAACAAGACTTTAAGGTGAGACCCAGAGCTAACTGGTGTGGCAGCCGCAACATTATGGTGGCTGGCAGATCCTCCAATTGGCAGGAGGAGCATTTCCGCCTGGAGGAGGAGCAGAGACGGCTGCAGAATGAACACATCCGACGAGAGGAGCAGCGGCTGCAGGATGAGCTGTACCGCCGCCAGCAGCAAGAGCAGGAGCTCAGGAGGCAGGAGTTGATGCTGAAGGAGGAGGAGGCCTACAGGATGCAGGTGAGACCTCTTCCTTGCTATCCTACACTATGGAACCATTATCTACATTCAACTTCCGTTTTATAGATGTGAATAGGTGTGGGTTTGATGGCATCATGAAAGTCTTTGGCATGCAAAACTAAAGCATTGGTTTCATTAAATGGTCTTTATTTCACCTTGGCCATCTCCAACTGTTGTACAAGTTGCCAGAGGCGTCATTGTATTCCTAGTAATGTGTAAGGTTCATCTACACACCTTACTATTAAATAACCCCACTCTATATAAGAATAAGAAATTTAGACTATTTTTGACGTGCATGATTCTTTTAAAAATAAATAAATTTTCTACTGCCCTTACTGCAATGATAAAATAATTAATAAATAAAAAATAAAAAATCATTGCAGTAAGGGCAGTAGAAATTGATTTATTTTAAAAAGAATCATACGCGTTAAAAATAGTTTAAATTTCTTATAACAGATTGCACACTAATGCATCATATAAAGGTGAGAATGTTAAGCTATTAAATGAGGCAATATAAAATCTGAAAGCAAAAATTGTTCACGATATAAAAAAACAGTCATTCTTATAGCACCAAATCCAAATAAATAGTGTATGACGTTTCGGTAACAGTGTTGTCTTCAGACAAAAGTAAACTAGTAGTGTACTTTTGTTTTAAGATGGTAACAACGCTGTTACCGAAACGTCACACACTAATTATTTATTTAGATTTGGTCTTATTACCTTGTGTTTATAAAAATATTTAAGATATCATTGGATAAAGATTTAGATAGAACAATTTTAATGGTACCCACGATGATTATCATGGCTTGTATCACTTGTAGGAGGGAAAATTAAAAAGCCTTAGTCAATAACATGCTAGTAAAAATCAGAGTTAATGCGGGATGGCACCCACAGATGTGTGTGTGGCATTACAAAATGAATACAGCATTCAAAGCCCAGCAATATGATACTCTTAGAAAATGATACAATAAACCAATATAATGAATTTGTAACACTTGCCTCACAAATTGCATAAAGTTTGTTTCTGCCTACATTCTTTATTTTTAAAACTTATTTTTGAATATATTTGGCGCCAAAAGAAAATAACAATTAAAATAACGATAAGCTAGTCAATAAAAAGTAAAAATTACAAACTGGATATTTTGAGTGCATACAGGTGGACCATAAGGTCATTAAGCTTTTTTCAACGAGTGAAATCTGCCACCATGTAATTTCTCCACTAAACATTCTCACCTGGAGTTGTGCAACTCCTAAACCACCGCACACAATTAGGATTCTGTAGTGGACTAAGTAACCTCTGCAGCATTACACAATCTAGAACAATTATTTCAAGTAATAATTAGTGACATAAACAGATATTTGGTGACATAAGCAGTTTTAAACACCAACTATAGTCTGAAGATGGTAACAATGCTGTTACTTATTTGGTCCTGTGGGATTTTCTTGTCTAATTTCCAAATCCTATCTTGCCAAACTTATGGAAGGATACACTCACACCTTGTAAGATAAAGAGAGAGGAAGGTTTGATATTTAACCTGGAATTAGAAGTTTTCAGAACAGGATGAAATGGCATTCCAATAACGGCTGTACTACATGATGATGATGACCTTGTCAAACTTACATTCTATTAAAATAACTTGTTATATACAGTAGAACCTATTTGTAAAGGACACCTAGGTGTATAGAGCCAAATTGTCCTTTAGAGAGGGATGTCCTCTCATGGAGTTTCTACTATATTTAAATTTATTAAAACCATTATACCTAAAAATTTGATTTTGAAAAATAAATGTGATAACATTAGGGCAATGAGAAATTCTGGATGGCATTGTTCTAGAGTATTTGGGTTAGGACCATTAGCCAGGTAGACAGAGTACTCTGAACAAGTATCAATTGAAGTACTTTAATCCATTGATGCCACCACCCTGTATTTAATTTGGTTGCTATGGTCCCCTTGTACAGCAGGGTCAGAACCACCAGCTATTGTTCTCCATTGTGAGAATAGGACAGCTCTGCAACAACTAGGTGTCCTTTACAGAAAGGTTCTACTGTATATCCTTTCCAGAGCAAAAGGAAACCACTGGTAGTTATGGGGGTATCATTAACTACAGCATCTTAAACTACCTAACTGTCGATCCAGGGAACATTGTTCAATGTTTAAGTAGGACATTAGAGAATGATGTGAGATAGCATTGATGAGCTACCAGCTTTGTTTTTCTTGCACCTTGCATATCAATTATTCCTTTTTGACAGGTCTGCTTTGTTCATACACACTCTTCCACAATATCTCTTGGCATAATGAAGTTTCATTATTATTTCTATTAATTTTTTTAAATATAGGTTGGATGTTAAAAAAAAAAAAGTTTTACAGTAGAACCTCTATGAGAGGACACCTCTCCCCAAAGGACACTTTGACTGTGCAACTAAGTGCAGAGAAGTTGTACTGTACTATGTTAGACATAAAAAGCTGAGGGATGGGTGTAGCAGCAGGTGGCAAGTGAGACTCCCCAAGTCATCTACCAAGGCTACCCAGAGCCCCCTCACCACATGGATGGGATGCATGAGGAGATGATGCTCAACAACCACCAGGTATGTGCTGCTAGCCATCACCAACTTGATAGGTGCCAATCTGATGCTTGGTTTTCATTACCACAAAATTGTGACTATTTTCAGTGCTACACACAAGAAAAATTCAAACTCTCCAATTCTTGGCCAATTCTAATTTAAAAACTGCAGAAGCATCAATATATTTATACTAGACGAATGACCCGGGCAACGCTCGGGTTTTACCCGATTAAATGTTTTTATTCAAATACTATTCGTTACAATTATATAAATAATATATATATAAATAAGACGAATGACCCGGGCAACGCCCGGGTTTACACGATTAAATGTAATACTCAAACACATAAACATAGCAAAATATAGCAAGAGCAGTTATTTTAAACGCTGAATTAGATCAGTTATAGCACGGCGGCGGTGGGGCCCGTTGGCTCCCGGCGTTCACGCGACTTCCCTGTGCGCGCATGGCTGTCCCGAGGGCCCACGTGACCGCCCGCCATTTCCGCCGCACAGGGAGGTCACGTGCACGCTGGCAGCCAATCGTCGCGCGCCGCCGTCGACGCCTGAGTGTTCTAGAGGGCGCTGCTCGTGAGCTAAGTTGAATAATTTGAATATATAGTTTTAATAAATTATTTATATATTTTTTAAAATAGTCTATCGTCATCCCCGTTATTTTTTACCTATGTATGGAAATTTTGGTTTGAATTAGTGAACTACTGCAAATTTGTATACCGGACATACAGACCAACAAACAAACATACAAACATTCATTTTTATATATATAGATATATGGCGCTCTGCCATCTAAAAAGCACATGTGCTCGTGGTCAGGAGATGCCTTCTTTATTTTTAATATCAACACCTGACTCACTTATCTTTTTTTTTTCTATTGTTTTTTCATATATATATATATATAAACAATTGCACAGCACTGCACAGTTAACTAACTACCTCCGACTATTAAAATGATGATCCAAATGAAAAAAAGTTCAGGTACCTCCGCACACATTTATTTATTTAAACTTTACAGACAGTAATCAGATAGAATGTAATTTATACCTCAACCAAGACTGAGAGAGCTATGGGGAACAAAGCTGAGTAGCACTCATGCTGAGATGTTACATTGTGAGAAAATGATTAGATTTTCTACCCAAACTTGCCTCGCCAGTTCATCTTTTGCCCATTGAATCTATATATCTTTTCTAATTGAGAATCAAGTTTGGTAAAATCCTGGGAGCAACTACTGATGTCCTTGAGTCACTTCCCTTGTGAGAGGCAGCTGGCTTCTCAGCTAAGTTGGATTGCCATAGAATCCTGTTAGTGGAGATAACCTCTCACTGAGAATAATTATTCCAGACATGATATCCAGACAAAATAAATAGATTTTGTATCTTCGAAATCATATACTTGAAATAGTATAGCAGATATATACTCAAAATATGTAAATTTATTCATAACTAGATTGTGTTGACTTTTTTCATTTGAGACAATTTGGAGTAAACTTTTGGGCAATCCCCATTTAGTTTCTTCATTCAAGATTTCCTATATTAGCACTTAAGCACCCTGTTTCTAAAAAAGTCACTAGTTTTACAGTCAACATAATCAGCTCAGCATTTACAGTTTTGTATATAGATTTATTGACATCTAGTCAATTTACAAACAAATTAACAAGTAAACACCACTGGCTACATGACTATATACATCCGAAGAGGCTTCCCCATCGCCTTCTGTATATAGAATGCTTTCTCCTTTTATCAATATTTTTCCAAATTCTGAGTACCATTTGCTGAAGCCAAATGTACACTGATAAGCTATTTAAAAAAAAGAAGCCATAATTATGTGCTTCAATTCCATTTTCCAACAAACAATGTGCTGGGAGAATGATTGTGCTTTCTTTCGACAATCTTACCTCCCTCAGCACATTTACATACATCCCACATGTGTGGCAATATCCCACCCTTTGTTGCAGCCATCTCACTTGGTTGGAACCGGAGCCCTACTTGTAGTTTTATAAATATGTCCTGATCACTCATCTTTTTCCAGGAGTTTTGTGATTAGTTGTTGATGTCTCGTGGTGTCGTTGGAACTTTGTAGCACATGATGCCCCCGGATATGGTGCCCCACCCTCCACCTGCCCCCAATATGGAAGAGATCATGGGCGAATCTCGTTCTTCCAGAGAGCACCACCACCGCCGCTCTCCTCCTCGTCGCCGTCATTCCAAGGACCGAGTTGAACCGTATCGCCGTGGAGCTCCCGAACGTAGGAGCCGTTCGCCACGCAGGCGTAGGCATTGAAATCACCCTCCTCCAGAACTGGAAATTTTCACCTTTTTTAAGACCCTTTTTTTGTATATATTATGTTCAAAGTTTAATTATGATCCTAATTCTAAGTTACCTCCTTTATTCAACCAACAAAATAGTCTTATCATAAGTCTTGTATGTCATCCTAGCAACTTAATAAAAGGGCATTTATTTTCCCTGGAAGAATTTTATTTATTTATTTGAGTTTTTTTTTTCTTCTCAATGACTTTTGAAACCTTGTGCTACTGCACAGTTTGTCGCCTACATGGGACTTTAGAAAATAAGTTTATCTAGACCTTTGGGCCAGCAGAATTTGATGGGTGACAAGTAAAATGATTTTAAAGGTAGGACAAATGCTTCCCCAACCTTGTTCCTCCTCTTATCTAAGAGATGAGCCTTATTCCTGTCCTCTCAAAATTTTTCTCATTCAGAGGAAACAAGTCCTTTCTCCTCTTTGTTTGAAAATAGGCATTTCTATCTAGGCTCTTCTGTAGGCAAGTTTCAAAGATCTACGGTGCTAAAAATGATAAAGCTTACCTAAGATAATTTTTGGAATAATTTTATTTCAAAAAATTATCTTAGGTAAGCTTTAATATAGGGTCAGTGTTACAAATAAGTGTAAAAAATTGGGCGGGGTTGAGAGTTGAATTAATCCTGAGTAGTTTTGACAATGTAGGTTTTAAAGTTGGGTGGGAAAAGGTTCAAGTTCTCTCTCAAAAGTTACATTTTTAGAAAAAGTGCAAAATTCCTGTCAAGAAAATAACTTGGTCCCTTTGTGGATCTTTTGAATATCTTCAATGCTGGAGAAGGCTGGCATCTTGACTGCAGACATCCTGAGAATATTGGAGCCAGTCCTTAGAGGTATATCTTCATTGCCCAAGATTGGAAACACTCTCTTTACCTCGGACATCTTCCCTACCTAAGAAGATTGGAAGCAACTGTTTAAACTCGCACAAATGAAAAA
The DNA here is from genome assembly GCA_030710605.1 of Cordylochernes scorpioides. Classification (NCBI taxonomy): domain Eukaryota; kingdom Metazoa; phylum Arthropoda; class Arachnida; order Pseudoscorpiones; family Chernetidae; genus Cordylochernes; species Cordylochernes scorpioides. Next base: position 78,669,756 of record CP092867.1, read on the forward strand.
TTCTGGAAAAAAAAAAAAGAATTCACCACTGTATTCATTTGCATATTTACTACCGAATTATGAAAAATTGTCTAGTGCCTCTTCAAGCTACATCATCTTGATAATAAAATTGCATTAACAAGGTAGCCCCATCTTCCCCTTTCAAAGATGAGTGAACCTTTTGTCCATAATTTATGGAGTCACATCTTCATTGCCAGGGAAGAGCGAACCCATGGACCATTGTCTTTGGAAACAACTGCATCATCACAGCTAGAGAAGAGCCTATGGATCATAGTCTGTGGAATTAATTGCATCTTCACTGGAGGCAGTCACAGCTTCCTACTAAAGAAGAGTAAGCCTGTACAAGAGTAAGGACTGTCATCTCTGGAAATCGCATCTTTACTGCAAGAGTGAGCCCTGGGACCATTGTCACTGTATATAGCTGAATCTTCATTCTAAAGAAGAGTGATCCCATTGACCATCATCTCTGGAAATTGCATCTTTACTGCAAGGGTGAGCCCTGGGACCATTGTCACTGGATGATGCAGCCGAATCTTCATTCTAAAGAAGAGTAAGCCCATGGACCATCATCTCTGGAAATTGCCACATCCTTACTGCAAGGGTGAGCCCTGGGACCATTGTCACTGGATGATGCAGCCGAATCTTCATTCTAAAGAAGAGTGAGCCCATGGACCATCATCTCTGGAAATTGCTACATCTTTACTGCAAGGGTGAGCCCTGGGACCATTGTCACTGGATGATGCAGCCGAATCTTCATTCTAAAGAAGAGTGACCATCATCTCTGGAAATTGCCACATCTTAATTGCCATAAAAAAGCAAACTTGTCAACCATTGTCTCCTAAAGCAATCTCTTCATTGAAAGAGAGAAGAGAAAGATTTCCAATTGAGAAAGGACTGCCTAGTGGGGCTATGTGAATTCATTACTCCCAGAGACCTGGAGGGCAAAGGACCACCACCTCTAGAAGTAGCTGCCTGCTGAAATGAATCTTTGGATCATTTTCACAGGAAGCATTATTTTCTTTATTACGAGAGAAAGAAGCTGGCCAGGGAACAGACATGCTGTGGGACAAATCCAAGTCTTACACAAGTGTTCTCCTTCAAATACTCGGCCTTGGGACCTAGGACTCAAGAAATGAAGTCTTGAATATAAAAGGGGGTTTAGAATTAGATTATTTAATAGAACCATTTACACATTACCCTACTAGTGTAGGTACTTAGGTGACTTGTAGCCAGTCTTGGTTGAGTACCTCTAATTGAACTTGTGCTTAACTTGCATTTGAAGGGAAAACTGAAGTTATTTAAATGAGATTTGTCTGTTCATTTTTTTTTTTTTAATTGGGAAAATGGTATGCAACCAGATAGATTTCCTATAATTTGGAGTGTCGATATATGCCAATGTGTAAACCTGTGTGGAATTACAATAATTGTTGTCAACTCTGGTTGCAATGCTACATGGTTTAACACCATTGTATCACTTAGCACTCTCTAATTCAACCAAATATATAAAATCATAGACTTACTATAAATTTTTATATTTTTATATAAATAAACACATAGTTGGTCTTTACTATCTATTAATGTCTGCAATTAACTCATTGAAAACTATAACTTAATCCCAACCAAATACCTTTCAAGTCATCATCTTTAATTCAACCAAAGATGGTAACTTGAAAGAAAATTGTCCAGGATTTGAAAAAGAAAAAGGTTGATTTATAGAGAGGTATTGTCACTTGATATGGAGGCCTTAATCTTAAATGCCTTGAAATTGGATTTTTAAACACTTTTGCACTTAACTAGTGCAAATTCAGCAATACAAAAAAAAAAAAAAATGCATTAAAGCATGTACTTGGGCCTAAAATAAATTAAAAGTAATTTTAAACTATTTTGAGGGATTTATTCCCATCTTACCAGTTTATTTAACATGTTAAAATGGGGCATTCCTTTAAAATATTTTGCATTTACTTTCCATTTTTTTAAGATCTTGGCACACTCTTTTATCAATTTTTAGGAAAGTGTTCAGTTAGCAAGATTCACAGGTTTTCTAAGAAACAATTGCACTTTTAGATTTTTTTCACTTGTAGGGAGCCTGCATTTATGTAGCTCCTGCCATGAGGGTCAGAGCTTACACTCAACCCTTGCTCAAAGGACACTTGGCACATGGAATGTGGAGTATTTCTCTGCACAACTGTATCAAATAGAAGCAGCTGACAAAAATCTCTCAGATTCAGGTAGAGAGATATTTTATTTTGTCAGCTATTGGATTTCATGTTATCTTGTGTATTGTTTTGTTTTTCCTGGTTGTAAAGGGGATTTCTTGACCATCAGGTCATTATCCAAGAGGATAATGTCAAGCAAATTTCATCATTACTCTGGAACTGGGCTGCTGGCATGAGCAGCCAGCTAGAGTGGTGGGAGACACTCAGGTTGTTGAGCTCCTTAGAGTGAAGGGCTGCCAGAAGGAACAGTTCCCAGCCAACAAGTGGCAGGGACACTATGCTTCCTCCATTGAGCCAAAGATTGGGGTAGCTCCAGATGGAGTAGTCCCAAGCTGACTCCTGGAGTTGCAGGAGATCCTACTTGAGCGAACCAGGAGATCGGGCAGCACTTTGCAGAAAGTTGAAGACATGCCAACAGAAAACTACCTACCTGTCTTCAACAGCACCTGCAACAGAAGGAATATATCACCACATTTGGGAGAAACTTAAATGTCAATATATAGTTCTCCCTGCAATTTGAAAATAATGTGTTGGTGGTTATGGCCTGTTTATTGTTGGAAACTACGGGTGTGTGGTAAACTACTGTAATGGTATAGGAATGACTAAGTGGGACATCCAAGGCCTCACAGATTGGAGAGCTTGTGCTGGAATCGAACCCACAGTGTTCCGTTTACCGGGCGGATGCCATGTCCACTAGGCTACCCTGGACATATGCTTGTGCTGGAATCATCCCTGCAATGGTGGAGGAGCAATCAGAACATTCCTTGCAACAATGGAATAATTATTGATGACCCACAGAATGAAATATGTCCATCCTTACCAGAGAGAGAGCACACTTTTTGAAATACAGTATAACCTCTGTCTTCTACTGATTTCAAGCTTTTTTAATTGATAATTCATGTTCTGACTGAGAAATGTTTTCCTTTGTAAGAAGATACCAAAATTGGATCACTCTATATGTAGATAGCCTCAAATGATGAATAAGTCTTTGGAATCTGCCTTTTACCTGAAAGATAGGTAAAAAGTAGTAGTCACAATGATGGCGAATATTTTTTGATTCATCAAATTTTAATTATTTACCACAATAAAAATATCACTTTAAAATTAATGCTCAATACATACTATATTTGGATTTGGTACTCCTAAATATTGATTCTCATCAGTAATCCATAAAGCTTCCCATAAAAATAAATACTTTGGATTGCAAATGAAAATTAAGCATTAACAAGACCAACTGACCATTGGTACAGAACAATGATGTCATTCCTTTGTCACTGATGTCTTTCTAATTGCTGCAGATACTGCAATTTAACACTTCACCACTCAAGCCAACATGGCTTAGAGAAAGAAATTTCACCAAGAGAAATGTCACTTTTTTCAAAATGGATGCAAACAATTGCTCCCATCTATTGACCCCTCACATATATTGATAGGGGAACTTTTTTGGACTCAACACTTCTTTTCAATGTTTTGGAAAAACCGCCTGGATAACTGTCTCTGAATTAGGCCATTGTCAGTTGAGTGGAAAATTGATTATATGGGAGGATCCCAAAAGCAGTATTTTAAATTTTCCAAATTCTCCAGCTAAATTTAGATTTCATGAGTTCCCCTTGGGAGAACTTGATGCTACCCTGGTTTGACAAAGAGCCATTTTCAGAATCCCATGGTACAGATAATTTTCTAAAAAGATAGCGTTGTGGCAAATTTCTTTACTTGAATCCATGAGCCTGAAGAGAAGTGGATAGCATTTGCATTAATTTCATATTCTTTTGACAATATGTTTAATTTGTGAGAATGTTGAAACTGTTTTGAGGATATTTTTTTTATGGATAACACAAGACCAAATCAAAAAAAGAATTGAATCTACGGAAATAATTGATCTACATAACTTTTGGTAAAAGGATTTTTAAACCATCTTATACCATCTTCAGACCAATGGCATTGAGGGGGCAGGAGAAATTCTTCAGGGTTTTGGCAACATTTTTGCCCCGTGTGGGTGCTAGAAGAAGCAGGAATTCCATGCACTTGCAGCAATATCTGGGAATCCCCAGATGTCTGGCAGATCAGAGAAGATTGCCTCACAGAAGTTGCCACTCTGAGCTTCTGTTTCAGAGGCATCAGTGGAAGCTTTCTCAAGGATCCCTAACCAATGTGATCTACAATAAGAACATCAAATTTTACTGCTCTCTCTATCCCTCAGTGGATAACTTTCTGTGGGGCACTTGAGTTGTGCTCAGTCATATTTTGGCCTGAGTTTATAGATAGGTTTGTGGGACATCCATTCTCAACTCCTTTATGTGAAGAAATGTTTTTACTTCTGAAGAGTAACTTATTATTTTTTTATTTTTAAAAATTATGATCCCTATAGTACATGTGGTGCAGGCCATGATAATCATGGTGGGTAGTAGTTGGCGATTGCTTTTACTTGTAAATGCACCACATGTCTACATATGTAGAATATATATTTGAGCCAGAGGCTTTATATTTTTTATTGAATAAAAAATAATAGTTTCTTCAATCGGAATACTTGTTTATAAAAGCTTAATATCTTTTTTAAAATTATATGTAGTACAACACACATGGTACAAGCCATGATAATCAAAATGGGTAGAAGTTGGCTACTGCTTTTACTGTAAGTGCACCACATGTCATGTTAAAAGCAGTTTGACTTTTGCACTTACAAGTCTCCCAGAGCCTCATTTGGTTACTTTCACTCGCTAATGGGGTTGGACTTTTGCAAGAATCAGGGTCCATTGGAGCATTTTTTTCAATTAGAAAAAAGTGCCCAATGTGGGATTCGATCCTAGGCTGCGGCAGTCGAAAACCAACGGTTAGGACCACTTGTCCATCGAGCCCCCAAGAACTGAAGATGTGTTGAAGTATTTGACAGCTGTTCTTTATCCCACAATACCTTCCTTTTCTTTGAATACAGATGGTCTGCTTTTTATTCACTTGGCAGTTTGGAGTTCTCACCTACTGAATATTTTTTGGACAAGTTTTTTTAGTGCTCTATAATTATACATGGCTCTTTTTGTGAGGAATTGTTATTTACATCATACAATTTTGTGTACAATTGACAGATTACTCAAAACACCCTGGAGGGTAGATGTACCTTTCACATCCTCGGGCATCCTTTTTTCTTCAGCTTTCCATCTACTATAATATAACCTTTTGCAGAGATTGCAGAAAGTCCCCTGATGGCCCCCTGCTACTCTTTGTGCCCTTAACTCTCATATTTGACAGGAGAGACCAAAAGAGAATATGAGTTTTGTCACAGATTTGGTGGAAATTGTGACCATCTCGAGACACTCCTTCCCTCCATTTAACAGGAATGACAACTAGAGAACTTTGAGAAAGTTCTCGACTCTTGTTGCAGAAACAAGATGGTGGTGGAGATTGTGATCTTCTAGAACTATGCTCAAGGCCTCAATATAAAGGAAGGGACCAGAGAAGCTTGGAAGACTATAGCTGCAGACTGTTGGTGGGAATTGTGACCACAGCTGAGACTTCTATAGGAGTTACTCCAGAGCTAACCTTCAGAACTTCCAGGATCTCTGGCTGAAATTTTCTTCTTATGGGATTTTCTCATAGGATCATGACCCAATATCTCTACTCACCCTCCTTTTACTTTGGACTGACCCTGGCCACTACATCTTCAGTGTCCATCACTTTGGACTAACCTTGGCCACTACATCTTCAGTGTCCATCACCTTGGAATGACCCTGGCCACTCATCCTCAGTGTCTATCACCTTGGACTGACTCTACTGCTTCACACTTGATCACCTTGAAAGATCCTAGCCACTATATCTTCAGTCTCCATCACTTTGGACTAGCCTTGGCCACTACATTCTCATCATCTTGGACTGACCCTGGCCACTATATTCTCAAGTGACCATCACCTTGGGATGACCCTACATCTTCACTCTTTATCACCTTGGAATACCAGGGTCACTACAGCTTCAGTGTCCATCGCCTTAGCCACTATATCCTCAGTGTCCAACCTTGGCCACTATATTCTCTGTGTCCATCACCTTGGACTGGCTACATCTTCACAATTCATCACCTTGAAAGATCCTAGCCACTATATCTTCAGTCTCCAACACCTTGGATTAACCTTGGCCACTACATTCTCAAGTGTCCACACCTTGGGATGACCCTACATTTTCACAGTTCATCTCTTTGAAAGACCCTGGCCACTACACCTTCATAGTTCATCTTGGATGTCCATGGCCACTACATCTCAGTGTCCATTACCTTGGATTGACCCTGGACACTACACCCTCAGTCTCCATCACTTTGGAACGATCCTGCATCTTCATAGTTCATCGCTTTGGACTGACCTTGGCCACTGCATCCTCAGTGTCCATCACCTTGGACTGACCTTGGCCACTACGTCTTCAGTGTCCATTACCTTGGACTGACTTTGGCCACTTCAGTGTCCATTTCTACAATGCTCTCTTTAATTCTTCATCTACAGATGAAGAATTCTGGTGACACCTCTGGACTCTATCCACCACCACTCCTGTGTGTGAGGTGGGGTCAGGTGAGTTTTCTTTCCAAGTAGCTCCCCAATGAACAAAGAATTATATGAGCCCTCTTTATCTTTTTCTGCAGAATTAGACTTTATCTAGAAAACTCTACATAGACTACCCATTGTCCTTCCTTTAGAAATCCACTTAAAGTGACTGATTTTTACCCAAACCATGGCTACCATCAATGGGTACTCTATGTAACTTAGTCTCTTCAGAGAAATCCTATCTTAAGAAATCAGGAGGTAATATTCCATTTCATAGATATTATACATCTCTCAACAGACAATAAGTTAGATTGATATATGTGTAAACATCTTGGGCAACTTATTAACTTTGAGTGAAGTTGAGCAAACTATGCAGTCCTAGTACTATCTATAGTTTTGAACTTCTTACTTTTAGTTTCCAATGAGATAATTAAAGAAACAACAGACTTTAGTAGGCATAATTACCCTAAGTTCTAGCATGCATTATTTAAACCAAATGTCACAACTACCTTCCAGTTTCTACCCCCAGAGATAGATAAGTACTACTGGATTTTTGGCTCAGTTGAAAGGCAATATTTCTCCACTATGGATACATTTAGCAGCACTTGTGTGATCCAAATTATAAGTGGGCCGATTAGTCTGCTTCCTCTTAATGGCCTGACAGTTTCAAGAGGCCCTGATATTGGCAATGTAGAATCTCTCCTTGATGTCTTTTTTCTTTGAACACCAATCAATCTATTTACTGTACAGAATGGAAGCACAGATTTGGGAGCTTTTAAAATTTTAATGAAAAACAGGATTAATTGTTAAAAGTCACTATTTATATTAAAAATTTAAATCAAAAGGTAATGTGACTAAAACCCAAATTCCTATATGTCAAAGAAGTTTGTAGATTAAATGAAGTAATCAAAAGTATATGTGGAAGTTTGTAGGACATGTACTCTGAGAACCGTACAAGAGGGATATACTTGAAGAATGAATGCAGTCCAAGGCAGGATTGGTTGAATAATTTAATAGAATGACCTGAGTTAGAAATAATTGCTAAGAACAGGTTAAATAGCGTTCCTTAATAGACAACCCTGTATCGAAGATGATGGCCCTACATGATAATAATAATTTTAAAAAACTGGCAATATTTCTACCTTCAGGTACCATGTAATATTTTGTTAATAACATTTTGTCAGACAAGGGATTATGATGGTAACACAACAGAGTTATTCACTTTGGTAGATAAGGATTGATTATGGGAGTAGCTAAAATGCTTTGTAATATTTTCTTATTTGGATTCAGTTTTTGCATCTCTACTTTTATGTAAAGACAAAATAATGATATGCCACTGCATAACTATATATATTTGGCATGAAATCTAACTTTTGTGCATTTGTTTCATCAGTTTATGATGGAGCAAAGCTGCCCAGGTTGACCTCAGGACCTGGTGAACAACAAGCTACTTGAGGTACTTGACACTTTGCCACACCTCATATTCATTCTAGTTTTACCTCTGAATTTTGGTGATTCTGCAGAACAGTCCCACAAAAGCTGATTACAAGTTTTTCCACACCTGGACAATGCAGGAAGTTTGAAGTTGTTAGATATGAACAAGTTCAACAAGTTGGCCACCTCGACTGCAAGTTTCTCTACCCTTGCTGTCAGCATGGTACTGACCCTGCTTGCTGCTGCAGAACATACCACCCTATGACAGGAGGTCTTACTGAAGACCATCCACCCTTTAACAGGAGGCCTTGCTGAAGAACAATCCACACAATGACAGGAGGCCTTGCTGAAGACCATCCACACAATGACAGGAGGCTTTGCTGAAGAACAATCCACACAATGACAGGAGGTCTTGCTGAAGAACAATCCACACAATGACAGGAGGCCTTGCTGAAGACCATCCACACAATGACAGGAGGCCTTGCTGAAGAACAATCCACACAATGACAGGAGGCCTTGCTGAAGACCATCCACTTTATGACAGGAGGCCTTGCTGAAGAACAATCCACACAATGACAGGAGGCCTTGCTGAAGAACAATTTATCATATGATAGGAGGATTGTCTGGGCCCATCATCAATCCATCTTTCTCCCAAACTTTCAGATATTTTTGGAGCAGTATCTCTGATCCTGATATTTCTCTCTCCTTTATCTCAATGGATTGATGATGGGTTGAATAAAAGTACAATTTGTTTCATGTCATCATTTTTTTTTTTTTACACACACTGTAATAAAGAAAAACCTCATGGTAGGGCCACATGGAATCCAGATATGTCATGAGACCCATCATGGCATCAATGTCAATTTTATGCCAGCTTATTGGACACTTCCTCTTTCTAAACAGAGGTGTAACAAATAATAATAAAAAAAATCAAGAGTTATGGAAACAAACACAGAACTTCCAAGTACATACTTAATTGGGAATCCAATTTAACCCTTAACTGGACGGGTTGGGTAGATTCCGCCCATGCATAAACTTAATATAGGAAAAAATATATATTTTTCGTTTACTGAGAGCTAACAGCTTTGGTGTATTCTAATTTTACAGTGATACAAACAATTTCCATTCATCGTTTAAAAATATAAGTTTTGGGAGGGCGGTTAAATTTGCATGTGTGGGCGGATTCCGCCCATGCCGTCCAGAAGCGTGAGAATTTTTCATGTTAGGGTTATAGCTGATTGCTCATTCTCGAGTCGCTTTCTTCCGCTATTTTTTAGCTTCCATTCATAAAATAAGACTTCTTTCTTTGGCTAAGTAGAATTTATTCTTTTAGATTAAAAAAAAAAACAACTTCCTTAATTTTTTTTATCAAGGTAAGACTTTTTATTTTCGAAATTCTATTTATAATGGAAGACGAAATTTTGAATAAGAATTTTGATGATGATTCTGAAACTGAAAATTATTCATTGAACAAATCTTCAGATGTCAGTACAGATGAGGAATGTGATTCAATTCTTACCACTGTTCAAATGTCTTCAAGTAATTGTTTCATTGGGAAAAATGGCTATAAGTGGAACAAGAATCATGCAATAATTGGAAGAACCCGTTCTCATAACATAATTACACACTTACCTGGTCTGAAAGGCCCTGCTAAACCGAAGCCAAATTGTGGCATAGATATATTCAACTTATTTTTTACTGCCGCAATTATAAAACAAATATCTGAATTTACAAATGCAAAAATTGAAGAATTTCGCCAAAGAATTTCAGATTTGACCAAAAGTACTTACTCAAATTTTACAAGTGAAATAGAAATAAGAGCATTCTTAGGTTTGTTGTATCTAGCTGGAGTATACAAATCAGGTCATGAAAATGTAGAATCTTTGTTTGCCTCAGATGGAACAGGCCGTGACATTTTTCGCTCTGTAATGAGTGTGAAACGTTTCCTTTTTCTATTACTTTGTATTAGATTTGATAATTTCAAGACAAGATGCAAAGAAGATAGACTCTCGCCCATAAGAGATATTTTCCAAACCATTAGTGAAAAATTTCAAAGTTGTTATACACCTGCTGAATACCTTACTGTTGACGAAATGCTTGTAGGGTTTCGGGGAAAATGTCCATTCAAAATTTATATACCCTCAAAACCTAATAAATATGGGATAAAAATAGTGATACTAGCAGACTCAAGAACACATTATATGTATAATGCAATGGTATATACAGGAAAATCTAAAACTCCAAAGTCAAAAGAACTATCCCTGCCAACCCAAATAGTTTTAGATATTAGTCGACCACTTTGGAAGAGTAATAGAAATATTACAGCAGACAACTGGTTTACTTCAATAGAATTAGTTGATAAGTTGAAAGAACATGGCCTTACATATTTAGGAACGATGAGAAAGAACAAACCTCAGATTCCACCACAATTCCAACCGCATCCTAAAAGAGAATCAGGAACATCTATTTTTGGTTTCTCTGGAACAAAAACTTTAGTCTCCTATGTTCCCAAAAAAAGAAAATCAGTAATCCTTATATCTTCGATGCATCATGACAATAAATGTGATGAAACAACAGGAAAACCTGACATTATAATGGATTATAATCTAACAAAAGGAGGTGTAGATACCATTGACCAAATGGTCTCCTAATTTTTCTACCTCTCGTCGATCCAGAAGATGGCCTTTGGCACTTTTTTATGCCCTCTTAGATATCACAGCTCTGAATTCTTACATCATCTTCAACTATCAGATTGATAAAAAGGATCAAAAAGAAAGAAGTACCTTTATTGTTGATCTTGGGAGATCCTTGATTGATGAACACCTGGCCACACGTAATCTAAATTCCCTCCCGCTGGAATTACAGACGACAATAAAAACATTCAAAAATAATGATGGTTCAAGTACATCAAGAGGATCTACGATGCCACAAGAATCTGATACTCCAAAAAGGTGCTACAAATGTCCATCAAAAAATGCGGGAAAAGTGAAAACCTTATGCTCTGTATGTCAACTAAGCGTCTGTAAAAAACATTCTTAATTATTTGTGAAAACTGTAAATAGATTATATTTAGAATTTTTAGAAGTCAAAATCTGTATATTAACATTTGTAATCATTAAATAATCTTTCAAATATTGATTTAATTCATTATTTAGCGCTTATTTCGTAAAGGTACATAAGTGGGTTGAATCTACCCACCCCGTCCAGTTACGTAAGAAAAAATCACCCGTCCAGTTAAGGGTTAAGACTCAAAAAAGAAGGCCCTCTACACCTGGCCAAAAGAAATGAATTTTTAAAATATAAAGTGGAAAAAAATTATTTAGCAGAAAAAATTTCTCCATGCAAACCACTACAAAATGTTATTTTTAATGCCACTTTAAATGAACCCACCAACAAACAATACCAAAATCCAGAATACTTAAAACAATTATGTTTAGAAATAATTAATAACATTCCTAAAAATGCAATAACTATCTATACCGATGGTAGCAGAGACTAGCTAGGACACACTGGCAGTGGCTGTCTCATCAAAACCACAAATGGCATTGAGAAAATGAACAGAAGAAACCCAGATTTTTGCTCAGTCTTCAGATCAGAACTTATAGCCATCTATGAAGCCTTAAAATCCATCAGAACTACTAATTATCAAGATATCTGGATTCTTACTGATAGTAGAAGTGCCATACAACACTTGAGTCACACAGGGGAACTCAGAGACAAAGTAAGCAGGAACATAATTGGTTATCTCCAAAAACTCTCAAAAACCTCAAAAATTCACCTTCAATGGATACCCTCACACGTTGGCATTGAAGGCAATGAAGCTGCTGATGTGCTAGCGAAAAAAGGCACAAAAGAACCCTTGCCACAGAAAAATAAACTTACTTTTAAAGAAATAGAAACAATAGCCAAAACAAAAATAAACAAGAGCTGGAGGATCCCACCTAAGCACAGTTGGTACAGTGGAGTGAACCCAGGAGGAGCTCTGAACATCAGAAATAGACAGCATCAAACAACACTAACAAGATTTAGAACAGGCCATCTCAAGCCATTGAAGATAGAAAATAATAACAAAATTTATCCCACTTGCCCAAAATGTAGTTTGGTACCTGTAGCTCCAGAACACATTTTGGCTTGCATTAGATGCACTAAACAGGACCTTTGGGAGAGGCCGCTGCTCATCATAAAACAGCTCGAGGAGCATGAACTCATGGAATTCGTGTAATCTTTACACAAGGGAATAAGAAACAACAACAACAACAAACAGAGGTGTACCATTTTTCAAATAACACTTTGGTGTTTTCACTAACAATATTTTCCTTAATATTCCTAGTCCCTAAAGCATCTCAATAAATACAATGGCTGTGTGTGATGCACGATTTCAACTAGAAACTGCTGGAAGTTGGGACTTGCTTTTTTTTTTCAGCAATTATTAATGACCTAAATAAAGGGAGTAAGAAATCTAAAAATTTGGGTTTCTATCTCTAACTTCTTTGGAATTACAAGCAAGGAATGCCAAAATTCAAGATAAATTAATCAGATATATATCAGAATATATTAATCAATTGTAAATATTATTTGTTTTAGAAAATTATTATATAAAAATGTATACGGTAGAACCTCCCTTTAGCGGACACCCAGCTAAAGGACACCTCTCTACAAAGGACAGTTTTGCAAAATTACCATTTTTATAATTTAGCAACTCTCCGGTAAGAGGATACTTCTCCCTAAAGAACACTGGCTCTGCATATATTAATTTTCTAAAACAACACTTTTTTTTTTATGAATTTTTATTCACATCAAGAAATTACACATCATTTTAATCAAATGTCACATTATCTAAACTTCCAAAAAACTTCAAACAATTACATTCTATCATTAAAAGGAAGTTACTAAGTACCTACTGTGATTATCATGGCCTGTACCATGTGCATTTAGATAAGAAAAGAGGTAACATTGAAATAGACTGCAATACATTTTTCAAATTTTTATTTAGCTTTCAATCAAAACATTCACAAATTCTAAATGGAAATTTTGTAAAGTTTGTATTTAAAATTATTGAATGTTTGGATAAAGGAAAAATAGAAAAGTTTAGTGCTATTTTTACAAGTTTTTATGTATTAACCCTTAACTGGACGGGTTGGGTAGATTCTGCCCATGCATGAATTTGATATAGGAAAAAAATATATTTTTCGTTTACCTAGAGCTACCAGCTTTCATGTATTCTAATTTTAAAGTGATACAAACATTTTCCATCCAACGTTTATAAATTTCAGTTTTGGGAGGGGGGTTAAATTTGCATGTGTGGGCGGATTCCGCCCAGCCCGTCCAGAAGCGTGAGAATTTTTCGTGTCAGTGTTAGCTCGTGGCTCATACTTGAGTCTCTATCTTCCGCTATTTTTAGCTTCCTTTTTTATAAAATAACACTTATTTCTTTGGATAAGTAGAATTATCAATCAAGTCAACAGAGAGAACTATCCCTGCCAACCCAAAATATATATGTTTTAGAGATTAGTCGACCACACTTTGGAAGAAATATTCCAGCAGACAATTGGTTCACTTCAGTAGAGTTAGTTGATAAGTTGAAAGAACATGGCCTTTCATATATAGGAACGATGAGAAAGAAAAAACCTTAGATTCACCACAATTTCAACCGCACCCTAATAGAGAATCAGGAACCTCTATTTTTGGTTTCTCTGGAACAACCACTTTAGTCTCCTATGTTCCAAAAAAAAAAAGAAGTAAAGAAAATCGGTAATCAGATTGATAAAAAGGGTAAAAAGGAAAGGAGTCCCATTATTGTTGATCTTGGGAGAGCATTGACTGATGAACACCTGGCCACACGTAATCTCAATTCTCTCCCACTGCAATTACAGACAACAATTCAAGAAGAATGATGGTTCAAGTTAACCAAGTGAATCTACGATGCCACAACAATCTGATACTCCAAAAAAGTGCTACAAATGTCCATCAAAAAGCGCAGTAAAAATAAAAACCCTTTGCTCTGTATGTCAACTAAGCGTTTGCAATAACATTTCTTAAGAATTTGTGAAAACTGTAAATAGATTATATTCAGAATTTTTAAAAGTCAAAATCTGTTTATTAACTATTTATTAATTAAATATATATTTTAAAATATTGATTTCAATCAATATTTAGCGCTTATTTCATAAAGTTACATATGTGGGTTGAATCTACCCAACCCGTCCAGTTATGTACGTAAAATCCACCCGTCCAGTTAAGGGTTAAAGATGTATGTAATATATTACATTTTATATGTTACAGTGCGCAAATTTATAGGTTGTTCTTATATTGAAATAATAATTTATATATCAGGTTGTCCCATAAATAATGGCAGTTTTTGGAAACACATTTTTGAAATGAAAAATTTTACATAAATAATTTGGCAACACATGCAAATTATATATTGTTCGAAAACTTACAGCACATGCAGTCATTCTTTTAAAAATTTCACGAATTATAAAAAATCTCTCTCTATATACAGTATAACCTCGTTAATTCGACACACCCCAATTCGACACTCGGCGATAATTCGACCATGTTCCGATGTCCCGACCTCCGGCCTATCAAATAACAAACAGTGTTGGGCAAATATTAATTAAAATGATTTATTAAAGATTAACAATTGATTAATTGTTAATTTTCACAATTAACAATTAATCAATTGTTAATTGTATTTTTACAATTAACAATTAATTAATTGTTAATTGCACTTCAATTTAATTGAAAAATAATTTTTTAATGCCCAACACTGCATTTCAGTACCACTCTCTTCTCGAACATGCTGTCCGACAATTTGTGACTCTATGGCAGATTTGTCATTGTCGCAAAAGAAAAAAGGCGTTCAACTGCAGCTGACGATGGTAAAGGTGTGTTGTATTTAATAAAAACACTTTTTATCTCAGGCAGTGTTGGGCAAATATTAATTAAAATGATTTATTAAAGATTGACAATTGATTAATTGTAATTTTCACAATTAATTAATTGTTAATTGCACTTTTCTAATTAACAATTAATTAATTGTTAATTGCACTTCAATTTAATTGAAAAATAGTTTTTTAATGCCCAACACTGATAACAAACCGTAATTCGACAGTATCGATAATACGACAGTTCCGATAGTTCGACCATTTTAAAATTCGAATTTCGACAGTTGAATGTTATTTTACATGCAACTTTACCGCTAAACGGTATTACGGCGGGCGCCGATCGGCATCGGCGGGCGCGATCGGATCGCGCCTGCGCACTTTTGGTTTCTGGTTAGCTTAAGTTTCACTTTGCAGTGCCGTTGCGCAATTTCGCGGATGTTATTGTTGTTTTTTTACGCGGGAATTTCGGCATCATGCGCTAAACTAATAATAATTTTTATTTTTAACATTGAAATATTTTAGCTATTTTTAAATTTATAAATAATTTCTTTTTAAATAAATAAATCTTTATAAAATGTAGCCACAATGATTATGATAACATTTTATTTCAATATTCCATTTCTGTGTTATTATAAAAGATTTAAACACAAAATCAATAATACCTGCAGCAGCAGTGGATGACTTTAATACATTAAAATTTATTTATTAAAAAAACATTTTAGAAGAAGAAAGACATGCATGTTTTTTCAAAATGACCGTCTGGAATACATCCTGAATAGGATTTCAGTGCAAAAACAGACATCTATAAAGGAATTTTTTAAAAGATCTTCATGATAATTTTTAAATAATATTTTAAATTTTATTTTTATTTACCATATTTATTTCCTTTCAACTGCTATATTTTTCAATTAGAATAAAATATTATTTAATATATTATATTTAATTTTTTAATGTCTGTAGAGTTAATATTTGATTATATTACTGAAAAGAAACACATTGCCAGTAAATTTATTTGTTACAATTATTTTTGTTTCTAAAATATGTATTAATGCCATTTTGTCCCTGATACTAAAAGTTAATCATGAAACTAAAATAAAAACACACAATGGTTTCAATTAATATCATTAATTTATATTACAAGGATATTTTTAAAAAAATATTATTTTAGCGAGTTAGATGATTACCTAATCATATCTCACCTTAATTCAACACTTCCTTTAACCCGTAATTACTGGCGTTCGGCTTGAAAGGCCGTGTGAAAATTAAAAATGTTTGCGAAATTTTCAAAATGCAATATTTTTCATCAAAATTTTAGGTAGCTTAATAAAATGCATTTATTTGAAGAACTTTTCATTTTAAGAGAAATCTATTTTGTATATCCCGAGTTATTAAATCAAACGGCCTTTAAAACCGAGCGCCAGTAATTACGTCACTGGGAATTTTAGAGCCCCTATTATTGTCCGTTTCACTTTTGGTTTTATAGACGTTCAAACGCAACAAATAAGTTAAGCATTCATTTTTTTATTACTCTTGCTTCAATTATATGCATTCTAAATTGTGTTTTGTGATTGTAATTTTGTATAATATAATAGAAGTTCGGTTCCACTTTTGGTTTTTCAAAAAACAAAAATTTGGTACCCTATGTCCCTAAAATTGGAAAATCTGTTATATTACTCTCCACAATGCATTCGACCACAACAATTGATCAAGAAACTGCTGAACAATAAAAGCCCGAGATAATCACATTTTATAATATGACCAAAGGTGGTGTAGATGTATTTGATCAGACATGTATTCAGTTGGAAGAAGAACCAAAAGATGGCCCCTGTGTTTATTTTTCAACTTTTTGGATGTGGTTGCAATCAATTCAGCAGTAATTTATAAGGCTGCCAAGCAAGACGGTGGAATGGCTCGAAAAGATTTTATAAAGCAGCTTGCTCTACAACTAATGAGAGATGCCTTGAATATGAGAAATCAAGCCAAAAATTTGTCAAGAGATCTGCAAGTATTAATTCAGAAGCATGCTGGAACTTCATCACTTGAGGTAGGCAAATATTTATTTGATATTCAAACGAAATATCAATAATATGTGTTATCTAGGAATCCACAAGCGGCAGTCCTTGGTCCAAAAAACGCAAAAGATGCTACCTATGTAAAAAAGATCGTCAAACTCAAATGCAATTAAAAAAATGCAAAGAACCAATCTGCAAAGATCATTCTATTGAAATATGCTTGAATTGTGCACCTAATCTTGAATAAAATATTTTAGATAAAATTTTTAGAATATATATAGAATATTTTAGATAGAAAGAGTTTCTTGTACATTTTCATTTAATTTTGTTTAGAGCTCTGTTTATTCGAACAAAACAAAATATTTATTCTTTGGAAATTATGTGTATTCGTTTAATTTTTTTTTATTTTATAAATAACATGGTTTATTATTGATTTTAAAAGACGGCCTGAGAGGCCGAACGCCAGTAATTGTGTAAGGAAAATAGGCGCCAGTAACTAAGGGTTAATTCAACCGAAAGCTCTGATCCCTTGGGGTGTTGAATTAAAGAGGTTCGACTGTATATAATTTAAAATATTGAGCAATGGAACCTAGGAATTTGCGCATTATTTTGCCTTATAATTTAAACTTGGACGTTCGGTCCGCCCATGCAACTAAAACATTATTGAAGCCTGGGAAGAAGCTTCTTCCGAAAGAACCACGTTATGTGTGATGAAAAGTGGGTTCTTTTTGACAAAACAGGAAGAGATCAAGGCAGTGGTTAGACAAAGATGAGGACCCAAAACCAAGCTTGCATCCAAAGCGGATAATGCTCATTGTTTGGTGGTCATATGCTGGATTATTGCATTACAGATTTTGAATAGTGGCGAAACGATAAATTCAGAAGTATATTGTCAAGATTTTCAAGCCATGCATCTGAAATTGCCAGAAAAAATGCTCAGTTTGGTCAATAGGAAAGGTGTTATTCTTCTTTACGATAACGCACGGCCACACTATGTTGGTGAAAGTAAATATATAAATACTATTCTCACAGCCACCTAGAATGTTGTACACTTGCAATGTTAGTAGGATAGAACTAGTCTATTAAATACTAAACTTCTACGTGGTCAGGAAGTATAATAAAAATTCTGGCCACCCAGAAATTTTTCAACTTGTGATGTCATCAGATTTGAATGAATGTGCCAAATTCAGACTTCTAGGTGCTCTGTAAAATTGATCACAAAATTTGAGAGGAGAAAATAGTCCATTCCCGACCATTCTGAAATTTTGTCAACTTGCATTGTCATAAGTTTGAATAAGTGTATCAAATTTCAGACTTCCTGGTGCTCTGTAAAGTATATTAAAAAATGATCACAAAATTTTAAAGAAAAAATAGAAATACATCCATTCCTGACCACCCAGAAGTCTGAAATTTTGTCAGCTTGCATTGTCATCTGGTTTGAATGAGTGTAATAAATTTTAGACTTCTGGGTTCTCTATAAGTACAGTCGAACCTTTTTTTTTTTCAGCACCCCAAGGGATCAGAGCTTTCAGTTGAATTAAAGTCATAATATACTTTTAGTATAAGGGACAAAATGGCATTAATACATATTTTCGAAACAAATAATATTTTATTCTAATTGTGTGAAGAATATAGCAGTTGAAAGGAAATGAATAGGGAAATAAAAAGAAAATTTGAAAATATTAATTATAAAAAGAATCATGAAGATCTTTTAAAAAATTCCTTTATAGATGTGTTTTTGCACTGAAATCCTATTCAGGATGTATTCCAGATGGTCTATTTTTAAAAGACATGCATGTCTTTCTTCCTCTGAAATGTCTTTTAAATAATAAAGAGTTTTTATTATATTAAAGGCATCCACTACTGCTGCAGGTGTTATTGATTTTGTGTTTAAATCTTTTATAATAACATGGAAATGGAATATTGAAATAAAATGTTATCATAATCATTGTGGCTACATTTTATAAAGATTTATTTATTTAAAATTAAATTATTTGTAAATTTTAAAATAACTAAATTATTTCAATGTTGAAATTATTATTGTATTATTAATTAGAGAGCGCAAAAAAAAAATACACTCGCGACATTGCACAACAATGGCATTGCAAAGGGAAACTTAAACTAACCAGAAACCAAAAGTGCGCAGGCACAATCCTAACAGCGACCGATCGTCGCTGCTTGCCACCGCTGTAATACCTTTTTAGCGGTAAAGTTGTATGTAAAAAAACATTCAACTGTCGAAATTCAAATTTTAAAATGGTCGAACTATCGGAAGTGTCGTATAATCAATAGTGTCGAATTACAATTTGTTTTTTGATAGGCCCGAGGCCGGGACATCGGAACATGGTCGAATTATCGTTGATTGTCGAATTGGGTTGTGTCGAATTAACGAGGTTATACTGTATGTAAAAATTGATCACAAGATTTTTGGACAGAGACATGGCATCAAGTTAAATCTTTTAACAAGTAAATCACATGTGCTCTGTACATGTACAGGCAAAGTACATGTACAAATACAGGCAAAGTCAGACTTTCACCGCCTGGATCATGGTGCCATTATCAACAAAAGCTGCATCCCTAAAGCCCATTCCATTAGATCAGATGTTGATTTGCAGGAGCATGAACTCATGGAATTCATGTAATCTTTACACAAGGGGATGAGAAACAACAAAAACACATGTACTAGCCTCAGTTTAAAGATAATAGTAAACTCACACACCATGCGAGTTTACTGTTTGTAATTTGATACTTGACATTTTTAGCCTTAACCTCAATTGAAACCTTCTCACCTAGTTGTTCTAGAATGAACATCCTGCACTGCCCTGACTCCTGCAGTATGTGTATCGTTTGTTACTTTATTTACAGTGGAACCTCATCAAAACAGAAATTTGGTGTTATAACAAATTAATTGGTCCCCAATGATATTGTAATAGCAAGGTTTGACTGAATTTGTTAATTGGGACTGCTGATAATTGGGAATGAATCTGATGGGTTATCTATTCTTCTATTGGTACTGTTGAGATATGGGACTTCTGCAGTAGTCTGGAACGTTGCTGTAATGGCTGGTTACTTCTTCAAGGTTAAAATTATGGCCTGTTTCAGAAATATGTTGATTAATTCATTGCTTACTTACTCTCTTTGTTTTCACCTGTTGATCTGCCTATGAACCTGCTAGGTAGCCTGATATTTGATACTATAGATACATAAACTGCATTTCTCGTGTTCCTAACACATTTGGTGATTGGGTTCCTCATATTTATAATATGATGCAACTCCGTCTTTGCCGATCCCAAGCCCGGATGAAAAAGGAGGAGGGGGAGCAGTAACAAGCTCACTAAAAAACCTGGGTTCAGCTGGCTCGGCTGATAGTACACTGTAAGGTCTCCTAATCCAGGGATACAGGATGAGCAGCGTTTGTACTCCATGTTAGGAGCAGCTGTACACGGTGTCTGTTCCTCATGTCTGAGGCGGCCATTTCTTTTGGAGCTAAGTTGACCTGCCACTGAGTAGTGCTCCCAGTCTTAATGACAAAGGCAGACGCATTCTACTTCACCCATGTCATGATGGTTGTCAAACAGACACCATCAAGGGTCACAACTTGATATCCTAATATGATTGAGTGGAGATAAGAAAGAAGAAGAAGACAACTTGATATCCTAATATGATTGAGTGGAGATAAGAAAGATGATGCATTAGAGCATGCTATCTGTTATAAGAAATTCAAAACTTACTGGAATGATAAGTTAATGGGAGGGCCTGGCTCATCAGTGATGAATATTTGGCCAAGTGTTCTCAGGCTCTGTGTTTATTTACTGATGAACACGGAATGAAACAATTTGACTTGAAAGTAATCTTTGGGATTTTGGTCTCTTGAGGAATTAAAAGTGGTATTGTCTTGCTTAAAAGCTGTGAATACTCTTTCTCCCTCTTGTTATAAATATTTTAATGATATATTTCTCTAAGTGAAAACAATGTCTTTTCGTCAAAACATTTTAACATAAATTTTATAGCTAACCAATTCAAATTTTGACAGCCTCAAGCTTTTCTTGTGATGAACAGCAGTGTGGTTTTGATGATTAGGGAATCTCCAGGTAGGGCAGTACTGCGCTGGATTCAGATCCCATTATTTCATGGATAGTGACAGAATGCAGCATTTTCTCTATTGGAGAATATAGCTTCTAAATGGTGTAATCAACAGGAAATGGAAGACATGCACTCTAGATATTATCAGGAGATCATCTATCAACTGAAGGGATACCTATTGAATTATAGTATGATAGAATGGTCTGGAATTGTTCTGAATAGGGTGAAATGATGTTTCATGATGACCAATCTCAAATATGGCACTACATGATGATATCTTCTCCACTTTATTATTTATATATGTTTATTTATTAATCTGTCCTGGTTTTAGAAGCTAGGACGCAACAGATTTGGTCTTATTACCTTGTGTTCATAATCTTTAATCCGAATTGTGCCTATCAGTATTCAACAATGTTATACATGCCAGAATGACACAGGTCTGACAAATATCTTGAAAGAAACGATGCTTTAAGAATTCAAATCTAACAAAGATCTGAGATTGAGGTTGTTAAAATGAAACCCAAATATTATACACTAAGAGCTGTGTGAGAAAATAAACAAAATCAATAATAATAAAGCTATACAACCAGTTTAACCGCATAAGTTTCTTTTTATATTTATGAAAAATTATTTTTAATTTCAAAGAGAAATAATTTAATATTTCTAACTTTTGGATGACGTATGAAAAGGTTGAATATATGAAAAGTGATGGTCTATATATGAATGGATGACGTATGGAGGGTGAAAAATATGAAGAGTAATGGCAAACGGAAAAATAAAAGTGACCAGGAGCGGGAATCGAACCCACAACCTTCTGCTTACCGGGCAGGTGCCATGTCCACTAGGCTATCCTGGACGATATTTCTCCGTTCGTAACTAATATTTAAACTGACTAATCTACTTATATATTTGCCTTATTCTGTCTGTTTGTTTGTCTGTTTGTCTGAAGCTCACGGATAGAATGCGCGCTCATTGGCTGCCAGGGAACACGTGTCCTCCCTGCCCCCCTCTAGACAACCCTGTTATTCAAAAACCATACATCCAATCGCCATGAAATTCTGGGATATTATTAGGTATATCCCCGGAAAGGTTTTTGAAAAATAATTTCTTGAATATCTTGAATATCCTTACAGTTATTTGCAGAATTGTAGATATAACTCGCAAGCAGCGCCGCCAGACGGTGATGAAAGCAATGGGGAGGTAATGCCATCTATGTTTGATTTTTTAAACTGTTTATATTTCTGAAGAAAAATTGAGATTGAATTAAAAGGGGGGAATTGTTAGGTTTATTAATTCAAATAATTTTTCTCTGTGTAAATAATTATGTAAATATATGAATAAATATAATTGATGATGATAATATTAGCTAGCATATGTTAATTAACAATTTGGCAACGTAGTTAGTGCCTTCTTGATCCTTTCTTGTTTTTTGTATTTCTTCTTAATCCTTAAATTTTACTTTTGTACTTTCAATGCATAAAGATAATATTAAAAAATATATTATATAACATTTTTCTCTTTTTTACCCCCAAAAACACCAACAGGGATGGTATAGTTGCATAAATGATACAAGTTTTATAACAGGTTTAAATATTGTCAAATATAATTGGAAATTTTAGTATAATTATGTAAATTAATAGATCACACGCTCTCTATTTATAACACTATCATCCCTGTTTGTTAAGAGGGGTGAGAAAACTTTGACACTGTATCAAATACAGTTTAAACCTGTCTATAGCGCTCCCTCTTGGGACTCACCAAAATAGGGTGTTATAGAGAGGGTCTGCTATAGACAGGTTACTTTTAATGTAAATCGCATCGTACTACGTATTTAAAATCGGGCGCTATGACCACCCAAGTCAACATTTTTTAAATATATTCGCACTCGGGGTAAACCCCGGGCGTTGCCCGGGCCATTCGTCTAGTAATACTTATAAATGACTGCGGCGTATAATTATAAAGCTATACAACCAGTTTAACCGCATAAATTTCTTTTTATTTATGAAAAATCATTTTTAATTTCAAAGAGAAATAATTTAATATTTCTAACTTTTGGATGACGTATGAAAAGGTTGAACGGAGAAATATCATCCAGGATAGCCTAGTGGACATGGCACCTGCCCGGTAAGCAGAAGGTTGTGGGTTCGATTCCCGCTCCTGGACACTTTTATTTTTCCGTTCGCCATTACTCTTCATATTTTTCACCCTCCATACGTCATCCATTCATATATAGACCATCACTCTTCATATATTCAACCTTTTCATACGTCATCCAAAAGTTAGAAATATTAAATTATTTCTCTTTGAAATTAAAAATGATTTTTCATAAATATAAAAGAAACTTATGCAGTTAAACTGGTTGTATAGCTTTATAATTATACGCCGCAGTCATTTATAAGTATTATTAGTCAGTTTAAATATTAGTTACGAACGGAGAAATATCGTCCAGGATAGCCTAGTGGACATGGCACCTGCCCGGTAAGCAGAAGGTTGTGGGTTCGATTCCCGCTCCTGGACACTTTTATTTTTCCGTTCGCCATTACTCTTCATATTTTTTCACCCTCCATACGTCATCCATTCATATACAGACCATCACTCTTCATATATTCAACCTTTTCATTCGTCATCCAAAAGTTAGAAATATTAAATTATTTCTATTTGAAATTAAAAATGATTTTTCATAAATAAAAAGAAACTTATGCAGTTAAACTGGTTGTATAGCTTTATAATTATACGCCGCAGTCATTTATAAGTAAAATCAATAATATTTCACAATGAAACTCTAATATGTTCAATGCAAGGAACAACAATGCTACAGTAACATCACCAGTGTGGAGTCCCAATGAAATTGCAGTGTTTAATTCAGGCTTGGTTGCTTGGGTTCAACTTGACATCAGAATGCCGGGAACACAACATTTAACAATGGCTTTATTACAAATCAACATGTTTTAAATATAAAGTGCTTACGTTCAAAATATATATTTATTTGATAGTAAATTGGTTGTTAAATGCTTATACAGATCTGGGAAGAGAAAGGGCTGGGAAGGTAAACTATTTACAGGGGTTTCACTTTTCTAAAAAGTGCCATGTATATGAAGGAGCTGGAATAGGTGTTTGGCAAATGGAGCTGGGTGGGTGTCAAGCCAAGGGAGCTCAGGGCTGGGCTGCCAGGGTTGCATCAATCTGCTTCAGCCACGGGATGAGGAGCTTAAGTTTCAGCCGGTATGTGGCTTCCTTTGCCACAGGGTTGCGCTCTAGATAGACTGTCTCCAGCTGGGGCAGATGGGTCAGCTCCTTGACACACTCCCAGCTGCTGATCTCATTGTCGTTGAACCAGAATTCCTGGAGCTTAACAAGGTGGCGGATGTTCTGTATGGTCTTGATGCGGTTGGCAGCCATGTCCAGGGTCTCCAGCTCCAGGTTTTGCTCCAGATTCTCCACAGTAGAGATGCCATTGTGGCTGAGGTACAGCTCCCGGAGGTTGGTGTTGTGCTCCAGGTTCTCTAACTTGGTGATGCGGTTGCTCTGGATGCTGAGCACCTGTAGGCTGGTCAGCTTGTCCAGGTTCTCCAGCTTGGCAATCTTATTCTTGCCCAGGAACAGGCTCTGAAGGTTGGTCAGGGTGTCCAAGTTCTCAATGACCCGGATCCGGTTGGACCCCAGCTCCAACAGCTCCAGGTTCACCAGATGAGCAATATTCTCAATCTTCTTGATGCGGTTGTTAACCAAGAAGAGTCTCTTCAGGTTGACAAGGCCATCTAGGTTCTCCAGGACTGAGATCCGGTTGAAAGAGAGGTCGAGGATCTCTAGGTTGATGAGAGAACTGAGATTGCCAATCTCGGTGATCTGGTTGTCGTACAGGTCCAGCTCGCGGAGTGTAGACAGGGTGTGCAGGTTCTCAATCGCATACAGCAGGTTGTTCCTCAGGCACAGAGTCTCCAGCTTGGATAGGTGATCCAGATTCTCAATTTTCTGGATGCGGCAGTGTGTGAAGTCAAGATCTGTCTCGTTGGGATCAGGTCGGGTAATTCTAGTCCCCTCACCCTCTGGGACAGATTCGGGAGGCAGGCTGCCATCTGATGACTCGGCATGCTCATCCATATCTGTCGCACCAACACACACTGCCTTTGCACATACTCTCTCCGTATACAGTACATCTACCTCTCTCAACACCTGGTTGCAGAGTCAAAGTGGTCTCCTTTAGAGAGAGGTGTCCTCTTATACTGGAGAACAACAATTAATAACATTTTTATAATGAAAGCTGTCCTTTGTAGAGAGGGGGCTTCTAGAAGGAGTGTCCTCTCATGTAGGTTCTATTGTATTCCTGAAAGCCATGTAGTGAAGAGTGTCCGAGTATTAACTACATTGCCTTTCATGGGGCAAACTTGAAGATTTGAGAGCGAGTAAACACTTGCATGACTTCTCATTGAAAGTATAAAGAGTATAAAAAGTGTGATATTTCAGAAACACTAAAGAGTAAAAAGATTTGAAGCTCTAGGTGATGCTAACTCATCATCCCATACTGAACTGTTTAAACCCCATTACTTTTTGTCCAGATATAACTCGGTAACCTTTACAACATTTAGATTTCTTTAAATTTCTGTTATCTTGGCCGTACCATTAGAGTCCATTTCATAGTGCTGGGTTCACTTCAGCTCTGTTGTAATGGAAAAATTACAAATATTAACATGTAATTCAACACTTGCGATAATTCAACCATGTCCTGACCTGCAGCCAATCAAATAATGATTGTTATTTCGACCAAACAATAATTCGATACTGTAATATACCTTATAATAATATTATAATCTACTCTGTTTAATTAATTTATTTTTGATTGTTTGGATTTGGCAGCACTGTAATTATTGTGGTTGTTATGAATCTATTAAAAAAGTGTATGTTTGACATTAGAAAGATATATAATTAAAATTTGTTTATTAATTTAATAAAGCATATTTATTTATTTTATTGAAGAGAGAGAGGAACATTACAAAAATGGTGCAGCCGACAGGATCAATCATCCTGCATTTTAAGAATAAAAAGGTAATTGGCTATAGCTTTAACCCTGATGCTAATGTTCTATCTATCCCTGAAGAATTTCAATTGACCATTTATCACGAGCTCGTGTTTAAATGTGGAAAGAATCTAACTTCTTACTATTTATAAAAGGGGGGGGGGGGGGGGAGGGGGGATTCTAATAGATATGTTAAAGTTCCATCAAAAATAATTGAAATATACAAAAATCGATCATTTGAAGATTTACAAATTTTCATAATGGGACGAGGAAGAATTAGATGCAAAATCTCTATTAACAGAAGACACTTTTAACAAATTGATAACTACTGTAGCAGAACAACAAAAACTAGTTAATTTCTTTAGTTCAAAATTTAAGTTTAAACCAGCATGAATATTGCACCAATAATCCGTAATAACTTAGATCCAGCCACTTGGATAACCCTATATGAAAATGTCTGTGCAAATAATGGTTGGGGTAAAAGATCAATCCAAAATATATGGTATAGAAACTACCTAGGGGGAACTGCACAATTGTGGTTCGATAGCAGACTTGCTGATGAATGCAACTTTAGCTGGGAAACATGGAAAGAAGATTTTGTATCCTCATTTGGGGATAACCCCATAGACAAATATGATAGGGTGTTCAAGTGGAGATATCGAGGCGGCTCTCTTGATCGATTATTTCCACCAAAAACAAAGGAAAATGCGATTAGGGATGCCCGGCTTAAGTGAGAAGCTATTGATAATTGGAGTGATTCACGGGCTACCCCCAGATATGCAGAATCAGTTGTCCACTGTGAAAATCGAAAACAAAGAGACTCTTCTTCAGCTGCTGAAAAATATCTGTCCCAGTTTGGAGAAAAAACCTTTTGAACCCAAGCCCTACCAGTCAACTGGCAACACAGTGGTCAAGAAGCCAGCCTATTTTGCCAAACTTGATCAAATTGAGGAGGCATCACAGACAATGAACAATTAAAATAATTCTGTGTCTTCTCTCTCTTCAAAAAAACTAAATTTAGAGGGTTGTTCGATCCTGATGACAAAATCGATCCTATTTTGTCTTGCAAAAAGTCCCGATTCTATGTTGCCCGTTATTATAAAATGGTGTAAAACTTGTTGCTTTCTTGGATCCAGGTTCTTCTATCAATCTAATGAGAAGAGACCTTTTGGCCAAATATAAATGGAAAAGTTATCCATCAGAGACCACAATAACAACGATTGACGAAAGTCATGTCCGAGCTACTGAGAATATTGAGGTGGAAACTTCAGGTTTGACGATCAACAGAGAATGATGACGGCAACAATATTGAGTGAGATGCCATTCGAACTGTTAATAGGAAAGCCACCATGAGGGATCTCCGAATTCAATGGAACTTTTGGGACTGATGAGATATTAAGTGCTTGTCTTTGCGGGTCAAAAGAAGTTATTTTTACCAGTGATGACCTGATCACTATATTCCCCAAGCTTTGTAATGTCTCCAAAAAGGAATTACCATTGCACGAGATCAACTTTCTATTGAAGCCCAATAATAACATCGTGGCGTGTAAACCTTACCCTATGTCAGATCACAAGAGAGCATGGACTGCTGGAAAAATCAAGGAGATGCTAGATGGGGATATATTACTCCTTCTACTTCTGAGTATGCATCACCTTGTATTCTAGTTCCTAAAAACGGACTCGTCCTACCGACTCTTGTATTGACTATCAACAGTTTGAATAAAGAGACCCTTTTGGACCCTTTTCCTTTTCCTTGAATCGACTCAATCATTAATAAATTTGGGGTTGTCGATAGCTTTACAAAAATTGATTTGAAGGATGGGTTTTTGGCAAGTCGGGTCAAACTAAAGCACGAGAAAGTTTTCTGCTTTTGTAACACCTGATGGACATTATGAGTTTTAAGAGACTACCGTTCGGGTGGAAAATCACCTCCTAGATTTCAAGAGGATTATAAGCGAGATGTTGGCTGATTTTATTGGAACTCAGAGTGGTTGTTTACATTGACGACATTTGTTGTGGCGCCCAACTACCTTGAAGAATGTGCTTCCTCACCTACAAGTTCTCAATAGACTGAATCAATATAATATGACAGTGACTTGGGCAAGTGCAAATTTGTGTATCTGAGGTGGAACTTTTAGGCAGATTATCAACGGTAACTCGAAGCAAATGAAGGAGGAAGTAATCGAAAGATTAACTCATGAAAACGCCCATATAATCTTAAGTACTACAATGTTTTACTGGATTTACAGGTATTTTCGGGCTATTACCAAACTATGCCACGTTAGTTCGACAAATGCCAAGAAAAAGATTTAGTTTTTATGTGGTCTGATAAATGTGAAGAGGCCTATTTAAAACTTATTGATATCATCACGTCAAAACCAATATGGCAATCCGGATGAGTTATTGCCTATGAAATGTCAACAGATGCTTCATATTATGGAACAGGGGCTATTCTATTCCAGAGAGGTAATAAAAGGAAATCACTTCAACTCTGGTCATTAGTTATTATTCCTATACATTTTCCATGGCTGAACAAATTATACATCACTGAAAAGAATGCATTGCTGTTGATGAAGGCTGCCAAACATTCAGATGGTATTTGAAAGGCATTCTTTGTTGTCCACAACGGATCATCGCTGCATGACCAGCTACTTTCCTGTGGCCTCTCGGGAGCGACTTGGATGGTGGCTGCTGTTTCTGAGCTCATTCGAAATGAGTGAGGAACCACTATTCTGGCAGGGAGTCAGCGATGCGACGCGCTGTCTAGATTGGCTGTAGCAGAAACACCTAATTCAGCGATCAACCTTTCTGTTTGTTAAACATAGAGTATTCCTTTAAAATTAGAAGATACCGGGAAATATTTTGTCCCTCACGAACATCGAACTTCAATTTTATCTATGTACCATGATGATCCTTATCAGGAGGACATGGGGTTTTGGAGGACATATTATAAAATGAGCAACGCTTTGTTTGGCCTGGTATGAGCATGACATAAGGAAATACAGTATAACCTCGTTAATTCGACACACGCAAATTCGACACTCTACCTTAATTGACATATTCTGATGTCCGACCTCCAGCCTATCAAATAACAAACCGTAATTCGACAGTATCGATAATACGGACTTTCCGATAGTTCGACCATTTAAAAATTCAAAATTTCGACAGTTGAATGTTTTTTTACATACAACTTGGTATTACGGCGGCGGAATATATATACAGTCGAACCTCTTTAATTCAACACTCCAAGGGATCAGAGCTTTCGGTTGAATTAAAGGAAGTGTTGAATTAAAGTTATTCAGATGATTAGCTATATCTAACTTGTAAAATAATATTTTTAATAAAAATATTATATAAATTATGATATTAATTGAAAGCATTGTGTGTGTACTTTTATATTTGATTTTTTTATTTTCTGATTAACATTTAGTATCAGGGACTGTTGTGTCTCTACTAATCAAAAATGATAAGGTTAAGCCATTTATTTCTATAAATAAGATACTGAAACGATGCAGCAGAGAAGTAGCAGGGAAGAAGTGGGAACGCCAAGAGAAGAAGGGCCCCTTCTCGGAAGTGTTGATTGACAAATTCCAGAGGGGGGGGGGGGGGTGGCAGACGGTTGGGGGAGTCCAGCTGGCGTCGCCGTGGGGAAGGGATCAGCCGAGCCCAGCTGGTGCCCGCAGTGGAAGGAAGCTGGCCGGCCTGCCGAGGATTTGTGTGTGCGAGAAGACATGGCAGTCTGGGGAGAGAAGTCTGTCTGAGAAGTGGGCACCGAACGTGTGGCCGTATGGACTGACCGGGAAGACGGTAGCGGAGAAGGATCCCTCTAGTGGCGGACATTGAAGGCAAGTCAATCTTCTACTGTATAGTTACTTATCTACTCTTTATAGCTTCTTACAATAAATATACCGGCACTAAGCTGTATCCTGAAGAATCCATATTGTTCTCTTAGAACCTTGAACGCAAACATCGACGGCTGAGAAGCGTCATAACAATACTTTCACTCTCCTCTTACACTCTATATACATCCAATCATTTTTACATATTTAATTTTCTATCAGAAAATTAATACATATCTACATATATGCTGCATTTTTTCTTTAAGAATAAAATTTGCATATGGAATCATTACAGCACCCGCCACCGAAGATCCATCATCACTCCTGAGATGATTTTATTTCCACTGGTGGTTCCCTTTGTCCGGATGTTGAAAGGCTGGACATTGGATATGCGAGCGGTTCTGGTCTGGCGATTATGGAAATAGTATTCTATGTACTTAACCAGACCGTCCATTTCAGTTACACGACAGACTTCATGTGGTCCAGTCTGGTGCCATTCTTTTCCTTTCCTTTGATGACGTACCAGCACATAATCTCAACTTTTAGCTGAGTCGGTGATCTTCTTTGTTTTCTATTATAGTAAAATTTTGTTTTTTGTTGATATTGGTGTTGTCCTTCTTCGTCTCTCTCCTTTTCTTCAAGTTGGCAACTTATACCAAGCTCATCATCAGCAGGTAAGCGTGGAGATTGCTTTGTATATTAAAATATAGGCGAGCAACCCAGATAAGAATTGTAGGAGTGGTTATGATACCGAATTGCTCCTATAGACAGGACTTCCATCCTCCTTTGAAATGAGGGTAACAGGCGAGAAAGGTCTTTATTTCTCTTATGGTTCTTTCCGCCAGACCATTTCCAGCTGGATGATAGGGAGTTGTCGTGATCAGTCTTATGTTTTTAGATTTTGCCCATTCCGGGAATTTTCCGTGAACAAAGGACTTTCCTTGATCATTTTCATGTTTTTCGAAATAATTTATCAATGATCGCCCATCTTGTTTTATAGCTTTAGCCTGGGCTAATCTTGTTGCTTCATCTATTACTATTAAAAAGGTTGATCTAGCATCTCCCTTAGCTGGAGCTTCGGCATAATCTAAATGCACAGTATGGAAAGGCTCCTGTGATTGTGGCGGCAAGCTCATATGATTTGGTCTGTACTTGTATTTAAACTTGACCTGTTGACAAACAGGGCAAGAGGCTATGTAACCGCGTATATCATTTTTCATCTTATACCAGTAGAATCGCTGCCTTAATTATGATAGGTTCTCAAAAACCCAGAGTGGCCACCTGAGAGAGGATCATCGTGATATAAGAGCAAGATAGAATCTCTATCCTCGGGAGGAACCAAGTACTTGTTGTTATCTCCGAGCTTCAGATCAATGCTCCGGTGATTCGTCCATAATATGGCTTCATTTGGATCTGTGGGAGAATCAATGGCCAATCTCGACAAAGCGTCGGCATCTTGTAATTCCTTTCCGAATCGGTGATTAATATTCATTTCAAACGAACTAAGGAACAGTTGCCATCTGGCAAGTCTGTCTCTGAGATTTCCGCAGGAAAGCAGTTGAGTCAACGCGCGGTGATCGGTGTGGACTGTAAAAGGTTTACATTCCAAATATGCGCGGAAATGTTTAACTGCTTTCAACACAGCAAGACATTCCTTTTCGGTAGCAGAATAATTCTGTTCCGCTCATGTAAACGTATATGAATAATAACTTATTACTCGTAATTGTCGGTTTTTCTTTTCGGTAATATCTCGTTGGTATAATACTGCTCCCGTTCCATAGTAAGAAGCGTCGGTAGACAGCTCGTATTGAAGGGAACCATCGGGAATCCTTAAAATCGGGTTGGATGTAATCAGGGTAAGTAATTTCAAATACGACTCCTCACATTCTTCTGTCCATGTAAAAATGGAGTCTTTTCTTTTCAAGGCATCCAATGGTCTTATTATCATAGCATAATTTGGTATATACGGCCTGAAATGCCCAGTTAAGCCAGTGAAACATTGTAGGGATTTCAAATTGTAAGGCCTCCTCATATTCTTCACCTTTTCAATCACCTGATCCCTCATGTGTTTGAAATCGCCATTTATTATTCTTCCTAGTAACTCCACTTGAAGAACGCAAAACTGACATTTCTCCAGGTTAATGGTCATATCAAATTTGGCCAGTCTAGTGAGAATTTTGTAGGATAGGGCTGCACATTCTTCTTTAGTGGGTGCACCACAACAGATGTCATCAATATAGACAACTACTCTTTAATCTAGCAGATCCCCCAATATTTCAGTCATTATGCGTTGGAATTTGGGAGGAGAATTTTTCCAACCAAATGGTAACCTCGTGAATTCGTACAGACCTTCTTGTGTTACAAACGCAGAAAATTTTCTGGATTCTCTAGTTAGTCCTATTTGCCAAAATCCGTCTCGTAAATCAATTTTTGTAAAATAATGGCAACCTCCAAATCGGTCTATAATCCTATCAATGCTGGGAAAGGGATCCAAATGAGTTTCCTGATTGAGCCTTCGATAGTCCTGACAGAGTCTAAAGGAGGAATCCTTTTTTGGAACAAGTATGCATGGTGATGCAAACTCTGAGGTAGATGGAACAATGATTCCCCGGTCAAGCATTTCTTTAATTTTATTAGATATCCATTTTCTTTTGTATTCAGACGTTGAATATGGTTTAGACTGAATAACATTGCAATCAGGTTTCAACAAAAAGTCCACCTCAAATTTTGGGACCCTAATCCGAGAAAATTCACAAAGACTTGGGAAGTTTTCCTGAACATCATTAATCGTAAATGCATATTCATTAGCATTCAAGGCCAAACATTTGATGTTATCAGAATGAAAATCCCATTGGATTTTGAAAATTTTCATGGTTGGCTTTCCTAGCAGAATCTCGAAAGGCATCTCTTCAAGAATTACTGCAGTTACCTCGATTCTACGATTATCTGCTTCAAGCTCAAGGTCAATACATTCAGATGCAAAAATGCTATTATGATTTATAGTTGTTAATTTTGTCTTTGCCTGGATAACTTTTCCAGCCATACTTTTCTAGTGTTTTTTCGAATCAAATCAATAGATGAGCCAGGATCCAAAAATGCATTTAATTTTACTCCATTAACATTTTCCGGAAGCATTGAGTTAGGGGAAAAACAGGAAAAGTATAATACCCTTTCTGACGGAGGGAAAGGCCAACCCTCATTTTCTAGTTTTTTGGAAGTGTGCTTTTCTAATGGGCGAATGGAAGGCCTACATCTCTCAAGAACTTTTCTTAATTCCATAGTGGTGGAGAATGGGATCACAGCCAAACGTTGTTGCATTTCTTCTGGTAGGCCGTGCAAGATGCCAGTTATCAAGATTCTCTCTGAAGCTCCCGGCAAGCCCAGCTGAAGTAGCCTCAGTTTTTTATAAAAATAGTCCACATAGGAGCCACTGTGATATTGCCATTTAACAGCTTTATCAAATCTGGAGATGGGATCCTCGCGAAACGCCTCAATGAAATCATTCTTTCATTCCTCCCAATCTCCATCTGCTACTTTTTTATCTTGGCAGTCATACCAGAGCAAGGCGGTATCTTCTAAGAATGCACGCATTCCATTTACTTTAGTTTGAGAAGTTTTCCAGTTATTATTCTTGCAGATAATTTCATAATTTTGGATCCAAATCAACGGATCAACATTCTTTCCATTAAACCTTTCAACTTCCATTTTAGCCATCCTCTCCTGTCCCGTGGCCAGATGCAGCTCTACAAGTTTATTAAGCAACTGCTGTTGGTTATTTAGTACAGTAACGAGTGCAGCGACGTTGGGCTCGACTTGAGAACTCCCAGGAGCTATGTCTGGCTTCTCATCCTTAAGTAGATTTTCTTTACTTGGATCAGTTTCTGTTTGACCCTTGCTGTCACTTTTTCCTCCGTCCACAATTCCAAGTTCCTCCTTCAGTGCTTTCTTGGTTCCGCTTCTAAGAGAATATCCTGCCGGCTGCGCCATGTTGTTGTGTTCTCTACCTAACAAAAATAGCACTTGACGAACACTATAAGGTATAAGCCATTTATTTCTATAAATAAGATACTTTCACTCTCCTCTTACACTCTATATACATCCAATCATTTTTACATATTTAATTTTCTATCAGAAAATTAATACTATCTACATATATGCTGCATTTTTTCTTTAAGAATTAAATTTGCATATGGAATCATTACAGGGACAAAATGGCAATATTTCATATTTTTGAAAAACATAAATAATTACAAATAATATTTTATTTTAATTGAAGAATATAGCAGTTGAAAGTAAATAAATTTGGAAAATAAAAAGAAAATTTAAAAATATTATTTAAAAAGAATCATGAAGATTGATTTTGTGTTTAAATCTTTTATAATAACAAGGAAATGGAATATTGAAATAAAATGTTATCATAATCATTGTGGCTACATTTTATAAAGAACTAGACGAATGACCCGGGCAACGCCCGGGTTTACCCAATTAAATGTTTTATTCAAACACTATTCGTTACAATTATAAATTGGCGCTGTGGATGTCACTCTTGTGAAACGTCCCGCTCCAAACTTTACATGTACATTAGGTCTGCTGATATTACCTCCCATCTTCACCGCTAGAGGCGCTGCTCGCGAGCAAAAGGGCAAACTCGACGAATATTCGGGATAGAGACCTGAAAATTTCACTATAAGTTTTTCCAGATTCTACTCTATATGCTGTTAAAATTTCAGTCAGATTAGTTACTATATAAATCTTCAAATCGAGCGAGCGTCTATAAATATTTCAATTTAGATCGAGTATTCTAATTATTAAGCGAACTATTATTAATAAAATATTGAGAAGATTTAGATTTTAAACGTATTTATAACCTTTTAGTACTTGATAGAGGGCGCTGTTCGTGAGCTAAGTAGAATAATTTGAATATATAGTTTTAATAATTGATTTATATATTTTTTTAAATAACCTATCGTCTTCCCCGTATTTTTTTACCTATGTATAGAAATTTTGGTTTGAATTAGTGAACTACTGCGAATTTGTATACCGGACATACAAACAAACAAACATTGATTTTTATATATTAAAGAATTATTTATTTAAAAGGAAATTATTTGTAAATTTTAAAATAACTAAAATATTTCAGTGCTGAAATTTAAAATGAAAATAATATTATTAATTAGCGCACAATGCCTAAATTCCCGCCTAAAAAAACAATAACACCCGCGACATTGCGCAACAGCACTGCAAAGTGAAACTTAAACTAACAGAAACCAAAATGTGCGCAGGCCTGATCCTATCGGCGCCGCTTGCCACCACTGTAATACCTTTTTAGCGGTAAAGTTGTAAGTAAAAAAACCATTCAACTGTCGAAATTTGAATTTTAAAATGGTCGAACTATCGGAAGTGTCGTATTATCGATATTGTCGAATTACTGTTTGCTATTTGATAGGCCGGAAGTCGGGACATGGTCAGAACACGGTCGAATTAACGAGGTTGTACTGTATATTTGATAAAAATTTATAGATAAAAATACATTACTTTGGCACGCGGCTGTAGTAAAGTGTTACAATGTATCAGTGCTGACGATGGATGATTTAGACCTGGCTGCTAATCGTAAACAATGAGGTGTCTTAGAGCCCTTTCTTCATTTTCAAAATTTATCGGCTTTCTTCCCATTGCATTTATTATTTTAAAATAACATTTTTAGTTTTTCCTTTCTTCAAAAAAAATGTATTAATTCAATTTTAAACAAAAGGTAATAAGACCAAATCCAAATAAATAAATACTGTGTGACGTTTCAGTAACAGCATTGCTACCATCTTCAGACAAAAGTGCTGTATGACACATTCAGACCACACAAACATTCAGCACTTTTGTCTGAAGATGGTAACAACGCTGTTACCGAAATGTCACACACTATTTATTTATTTGGATTTGGTCTTATTATTTTGTGTTTATAATCTATAATCCAAATTGTGCCTTATCATTAATGCAATTTTATTTATCACTAAAAGTTAATCATGAAACACCCTGAAAAAATTAAATAAAAAAGTCCCAATGATATCACACACACAATTCACATTATTAATTAAAATATATTTTACAAAAGTTTTTTTCTAATATTATTTTAATTAAATATTTGGTTATCCCTGAAAAAAAAAGTTCACTAGAACTGAAGGTTGTGATGAAATCATCTGACTATAATGAAATAATGACTTTAATTCAACCGAAAGCTTTGATCCCTTGGGGTAAAGTCAAATTGAAGTACTAGTTCACAGTCTGTCAGTCTAATCTAAAACCTAGACAAACTTGTTCACACATGTACATGTATCTATGTATCTCCAATGTAAAAAAAAAGAGAGATATAGAAATCAGGGGAGAACCAATCAGCGGGCAAATAAAATCAGACACACACAAGTATGTTCTAGGCATTACTCTCACCAGACCACTGAGTCCTTCAATAAAGATGTTACCTGTTAACCAGGTAAGTTGCTGGAGACACAAGCCAGTACTTACGTTTTTCCCTCAGGTTCCATGGGTTTCCGTGTTGGCTGTTCCACACCACCACGAGTCAGTATAAGACAACTTACAATAAGAACAACCAACCTCCCCTGAGAGACCAGAACCTATAAACGATGGATGATTTTGTTAGCTTCAAGAGATGGGTGGTCACTCATGAGAGGTTTGACTGGGGTAGAAAAACATTATGGGTCCAATGTTTGGTTCCCCCAGTGGTGGTTGGGAAGTGCACAAATATCACAAGAGGCAACACAGGCTCTTGATTTACAATACACATTCATCCCCATCTTACGATTAAATAAAATCAAAAAGCAATCCAGGGTTAAGTCTCTTGCACCATTTTTATTTCTCTAGCTTTTGGGTTAACATACCCTTCAACAGGAGCACCTAGAAGTATAACTTCCATTGGCATGTAAAGTTAGCTGGAAGTTATACTTCTAGGTATTCCTGTTGAAGGGTATGTTAGTCCGAAAGTTAAAGAAATAAAAATGGTGCAAGAAACTTAACCCTGATTTGCTTGTTGATTTTATTAAACACAAGCTATATTAAGTAACTTGCAAGGGATGTAGTATCCCAGTGTTATTAAAGACTAGAGTGACACACACAGACAAAATTAAAATACTGCCACCAGAAGGTCATACAGATTTAGATTTTTACAAGCCTCTATATAATCCCACAAATTTGGCCTCAAATACCCAGTTTTTTCAAGAAAATGGGTTGATCAATATCTCTCTCTGGGGATAAATCTAATCAAAGTTAATATTTATTCTGATAGATGGTGCTCTGCCATCTAAAATTCTCAATTGAGCTACAGGACATGCCTATCTTTACTGCTTGATGATTTCTTTCTCCCCCTTCTTACCTTTTCCCATATTTATAGATTTGTTGATTGTCATACCTCCTCTCTATAAATACACCCAGTAGTGTATACATGATGGCAACATGGTTTCCTTCTTCAAACATCATGTAGAAAATACATATTTGTGTGGACTTTGTTACCCTCTGAATTCCTTCTGTAATCCACATTTTGTACACCAACATTGTTTTACCAACTTCAATGGACCTATGAAATTATAATATTTTTGCTATCACAATGTCTAAATTACAGTAGAACTTGGGTTAGAAACACAAGGTTATCAAATCCAAATTAATTAATCTTATTACTTCTTATGTTCCTAATCTATAAACCCCATGTTGTACCTTATCAGCAACTTGGTCAGACTTGGAATCTCTTCTTATCTACACAATCCGATATATTTAACCACCGCAGGAATATAAAATAATAAATGTATGAAGCACAGGGGAAATATGAGCTAAGAGCAGGAAGTATACAAGAAGTTCTGGTGACAGTGCAAGGCTTAATATTTTTAAATATAGTATGTAAATAGAAGTAACTGGCACAGAGGTGCAAATCACCATTTTCTGTCTTTCAATACTGGAATATCACATTAAAATATTTTCGAATATTTAAAGCTTTCGAGTTTATTATTATAAGGTTTTGGTGTATGTGAGGTTTTATTTGATTTATGAAAAATCAATTTTTAAGTATTGAATTTAACCCTTATTTGCTCGCGCCGAGCCTCCGAAGCTCATCTCAATTTTCAAAAATCTAAAATGAGAATTTTAAAAATGCAAAAAAAAAGATAATTTTCATAGCTGTACTTATTCAGCAGATCGACATTTTAAACCATATTTGAACTTCAATGGCAGCAGGAGAGTGTGAAAAAAAAAAAAAATTGTCGGCATGCCACAAAAGCACGTCACGAGTGCTGACGTAACACTTTTGGCTATGTTTCACCTTGCTGCCTGGCCTCTCTCTCGTCACTGGTACGTTTTTGTGGAATCCTTTAAAACAGGCTTTTCAATTATTTATCCATATTTAATTTTTTAATTTATAATATATTGAATTTTTAATATATAGGTTTAATTTTAGAGCTTTTATTCTCTGAAAATGGCAAGTAAAACGGTGCTATATTTGCCCTTTCGCCAAGAACCGCATGTCAACCATGACTTGCTGTAAATGCAATAAGAACATTTGCAAAGAACATTCAAACCATATTTGCCAAAATTGCCAGTGAATATTGGCGATTAATTAGATATATAAAAATTTGCGCAAAGCCTGCGAAAATCTCTGCTTTTTCACGTTTTTATATTTTTATGCATGACTTGGTAATTATGAAAATAAAATTTTAAACTTGCTATCAATTTAATCCTTATTGTCTATCTACTAAAGTAAAATACAATTTTTTTTTTTTTTTTGAAAAATAATTTTATCATTTTTTATCAATATAAAGTTCGAGCTCAGGAAGCTCAGCGCGAGTACCTACGTCCTTAAAACGGGTGTGTTTAATTAAGGGTTAAAGCTCCACCTAAGGAAAAATTGTGACAATTCAGTGGGAAACACTTTTCTAAATGACATCAGTATTAAGCCAAGTAGGCATAATATTCTTATTGGGTTCTATAAAGTGACATAAATATTGGTGTATAAATGTTGAGGTTCTCTTGGCGTATATTTAATGTACAGTCTCTGATGACCACAGGCTGACGACAGTTTGAAATGTGGTTGTTACTCTAAGAAAGGGTAGTGGTCCACGTTCACTTAGATGATCAGGAGATGCTCTTTCATTAAGCTCATAAGGTAACAAGACCAAATCCTAATTAATGGTCTTGTTACCCCTTATATTTCTAATTTATAATCTAAATTGTACCCTACATTGTTGTCCTTATTTTATGTCTGTTGAATTTTGGGTTTATAATCTTTGCCAGTTCCAAATAAATAAATAAGAATTTGGTCTTATGATTTTAGATTTCCTCTAATAAAAATTTAAAAAAAAGAGGTTTCAGGTCTATTGTGACTTGAAGGAACAATAGGCGTTTATTGAAGTAGTACCTCCAGCATCAAATATTATAACTATGGTTGCAGCTGCCATATAATCAAGGGATTGTTGCAACCATAAACATATCAATTTACATTTTCATGGTTATTTTTGTTTTATATTGAATAGGCTTTTTAATTGTTTCAAACATTGATTTAATGAGGATAAAAATACAATTATTAAAAAAAAAAAGGAATTTTTGAAAATTATGAAAATGAAAAATTACAAAACTTTTTTAGTATAAAACTAGTATTTCAAAAGCCTTGTTTAATAATGGAATTCTAGATAAAAACTGTACTTTTGAATGGATATTTCTGCAGTCCCCCTGCAGGCCTCTGTTTCAAATGGTGCACTTATACAAAGGGCACTAGGAAAGTTTTGCAATACGCTCCAACCCGTGCGCCCACGTGGGCATAAGTTCGAACTTGTTGAGCCCTGTTTAAATTTGAACTGCAGTCAAAAGTTCATTTGCTAGATGTTAGTTTACTTTAAACTATGGAGTTTTAAAAATATTAAGAATAGCGCAAAAATTTAATACGGAGCCATTTTGTGATATAACTTTGAACGCAGTTTAAGCATTGAAGAATGCTCGCAAGAAATGACTCCTGTACTGGGAAATGATTGTCCACATCGTACTACCATATTCAGGTGGTATCATGAGTTTCAGGACGACCAGCTTCGACAGTTAATGAGAAAAATATTGATGATGTCAAGAAATTCGACATCAGAATTTAAAACGCTTATGGAGATATGTATCTTTATTTTTGATCTTCTCAAGCTTTCGGGCTTGTCTGCCCTTCTACAGGAGAAACAATATATAACGAAAATATAACGCCGCCTGATACTAAACTATTATGATTCTATGTACATCTAATATATATATATACATATATACAAGGGTATTTTTGCATATTGTTTTACTTAAGATATGTTTTTATTTGATTAAGGTATTTACATATTTTACTATTGTTTGCTATATACTAAGATTTATCTTATAGGTTGGAGATTCTATTATTTTAAGTTAGAATTATAATGGTTATTGGCTGTTACGTATAAGTTACATATATTATTGCTGATATTGTTAGCTGGCATTAGGATATATTGTGTTATATGTTTCGGGCAAGTCTATTTTTCTATTGATACTGTTGTGTTTTCTGGATAATAAAGATTCTATGATAAGCCTTTGATATTTGCTGTTTATGTTATTGTAATGTATTATGGGTTCTTCTAATGCGAATGTGTGACCTGTTTCTTTGCAGTGTTGGAAAATTAGGGATCTATTGTCTTGGTTTATTATGTTGCGTTTGTGTTCATATATTCTATTGCTGACTCTCCTTCCTGTCTCCCCCACGTATTTGACTTGGCAGTTATTGCATTCTAAGGAATATATTGCTTCTTTTTTGTTAGTTGGTTTTATGATATTAGAATTATTCTTAGTTAATGGATTTTTAATGATAGAGCCTATGTTAGGGGAATTACTGTAATATGTTTGGATGCCGAAGTTTTTTAAGTAGTTGGCTATTGTTATAGATGTTTGTGAAAATGGAAAGTAACATATTGCCCTGTAAATATCAGTGGTTTTGTTAATTGGGTTATTGATTGTTATATTTTTGTGGAAATGTTTTAATATAAAGGTAATTGGGTATCCTGCTTGCTGGATGTCAAGAAATGATTGGACTGATCAACATACCTAATTGCCATATAGAGGAGGGTTTAGACATTCCTGCACCAGCAATTCATTCCATTCTGCACGACCATCTAAAATTGACTAAAGTTTGTTGCTTATGGGTTCCCCATTCCTCAACTGATGATCAGATGACTCGACATTTTTCAAGGCGCCGAGAGATGCTCAAAAAGTTTGATAAAGGATCATTTCGTCAATAGCATCATAACAGGTGATTAAACTTTGCATTCTTATTTTGATGTGCATACAGTTGGAGGTGAAAGCATGCCTGTGTCTGTTCGAAAATCCAGATCCATTAAAAAGAAATTCTTAGCCGTCTTCTTTACTGCCAGAGTTGAGCGGTACTGGAAAATCAAAAGACAGCCACTGCCAAATGGTACACTGAGGAATGCCTTTTTAAGTTTTACATCCAAACTTGAGGACTGATACATGGCTTTTCCACCATGACAATGCTCCAGCTCACCGTTCAAAGGTCTCCGCCGATGATTTGGCACATACTGGACTAAAATTGATGGAGCATCCTCCCTACAGTCCAGACCTTAATCCTTGCGACTTTTCCCTCTTCCCTCACGTGAAGAACAGACTTAAAGGTAAAATATTTTTCTGCAATGAAGACCTATTGATGGCATGGGATGAACTGTACGCCAAGCTCTTTGAGGAAACGTGGAAGAGTTGGTTTGATGACTGGTTTTTGAAGGATGAAGAAGTGTATTGATTGTGGTGGAAAATATTTTGAAAGATTGTAAATAATGAGTCCTATTGCAAAACTTTCCTAGTGCCCTATGTATTTTATTCTTTTCTCTCAGGAGGGAACAAACTACACTCTGGAACCGAGAATATGTTTCATGATGTGGGATCCCATTTTTTTACAAGGTCTGTGGGTGATGATTTTTTTCTTCCATCAGGTTTCCAATCAAACTTTCAATGATGGAAACGTTGAAGGCAGCCTATTAATTGGTTTGGAGGTCGTCTTTTTCTTTTAGAGGATAATAGCATTGAGTATAGATCTCATAATCATGCTCACAAAAACCTTTCTCCATTCCATGGACTTTCTTTCATCAATATATGTGCAGATCATTCGTAGGACAGATCAACACCTCCCATGATTTGATTATACACTTGAACCATTAGTGAAATTTGGACTTTACATCCAGAAAAACTGTTGTCATCTCATTAGTGTCCCCAACTTTGATCCATTCTCTATACCAAGATATTGAGCTCATTGGATTTTTTTATTAGCATCAATGACTTGCTGAGCATAAATATCATACCATTTCACATAGGACATATATTGTGAAAACAGCCTGAAATGATCTATAGGTTCAGCATCCCATGGTGGAGTCATAGCGAGGGTTGGAGGTGTAAATCGAGGAGAAAGTGGTTCACCTTGTAAGGGGGAGGGTTGAATCCATAGAGGAATTTGTTGGTCAACTTCTTCTGAAGTCACATCAGTAACTTCTTTAGAAATAAAAAAGAAGAGACCAAACTTGTGTGCTGAAGAGTTAGAGAGAGAACTGTCAGAAAGTTGTGGCATTTGAAAGAAAGATTGGTAAAATGACGACACACAGGGTAAACAGATCCAAACAAGAATGATTTATTGTCCCAATGACAGCTGGCCAATAGCAAGATGGTCCCGTTGGATCCCAACGGAATGAGCTATTCCTTCTCCCTTTAGAGCCAAAACTGACCAGCCTGTGGTGCAACCTAAGGGTTAAATGACTTTCAGGAAGGCCCTGAACTGGCCTTGTCCTTATTGGTTGCAGAACAGCATTATCAGCAAGGTTCACTGCAGATACAATATTGTAATTTTAATATAGTTATAGATAGCTATTTTATCTGTACTTGAAATTTCAACATGCTATTTTCAATCACGAGTTACCTAACATAATGTATGGTGATATGTTTGTTTTAAAAACTTTGGTTTTGTGTTTGGGTTAAAGAAGAGTTTGAAAACTCGAAAGCTTACCTCTATTATTTTAAATAAAGACATAAAGTCAGGAAACTATTTGCAGTCTTCAAATCAATATAACTAATATTTTAAATCATTTTCAATAAGTTTATATAAATGAAGCTATTGGGTTAGTGACATCATATGGAATGAATGAATAAACAAGTTGGTTACTTGTTTAGCCTGGGAATTGAGGTGCTGATGAAAAGCATAAGATTATTCTATGTTTTGTAAGCAATGCTCTTTTTTTTTCAGTGCAGTTAGCCTTGTTAATTTAACCATCGATGATTCAACACTGATAATTTAACCATGTTTTCATGTCTTGACCTTCAGTTTATTAAATAACAAATTGTAAGTTGATCATTTCTTATAATCAAATTTTGACAATCTGTCACCTCCATGCGGTGCCCCCTGGATAGCCAACCAATGGCAGCAGCTCTTTTTACCCTTCATGGAGACTTATGGACTATTATAGTCTCCATGACCTTGTATAATTATACAATGGGATAATACTGAAAAATAAATAATAATTT
Organism: Cordylochernes scorpioides; assembly: GCA_030710605.1. Classification (NCBI taxonomy): domain Eukaryota; kingdom Metazoa; phylum Arthropoda; class Arachnida; order Pseudoscorpiones; family Chernetidae; genus Cordylochernes; species Cordylochernes scorpioides. Next base: position 78,713,315 of record CP092867.1, read on the forward strand.
TCACAATATTAGATAATTCTTGTTTACGTACAATTTTATTACAGAAAATGCTCTAGACTAAGGCAAAGTAGTGGCATTGCGACCATAGTTAAAACAGGCACCTGTGTTTAAAAGTGCTACACTAAGGCAGCACAAATGTCAACATTTCCATAAAGTCAAGCACGATTTTAGTTTACTCATGGAGGATTTAGGTGGTGTTGGTTTGATGACCTAAGTGACCGCTAGTCACTGATGTAATCATTGAGGTGTCTTAGAGAGTAACGTTCTGCTTTATAACTTTAACATGGGGAAAGATATGCATGTCTTTTGAAAATTTATGAGCTAGAATACACACTAAATAGGGTTCTAGACTGAGAGCAAACAACAAAGAATTTATTTTAAAATTTTCACTTTTCTTTATTTCCTAAATGTATTCAACTTCTTTTCACTGCTATTTTATTCACTTATATAAATAAAGCGAGTATTTGTAATTTTTAATGTTTGAAAATGTAAAGCACAATTTTGTCACACGCTTAAAGTTAACCCGGCAGCGGTCGCGCCCTCTTTTATACCTTGAAAGGTCGCGGTGGGTAAAATTTACCCACTTTTAAAAACCTAAATAAATCGAATATTCTTTCCAATATTTTTATGGTATTTTATGTTAGAATAATGATTTGTCTATTAAATAACTTTACATAAAATCCTGAGATATAAAAATCATATTTTATTTATTTTATTAATAACACATCAAAATATCAAATATTTATGATATATTTGACAAATTTATAAAAATAAAAATATATATTGAAGTTAGGTTATAAAATATAAATTTGTATGAAATTTATTACTTCCTTTCATAGAAATTAGGACTTGTTTCGTCTTTTATAACATTCTTGACAAGTTATTACAGAGTGTTCCTTACACAAAAAAGCAAAACAGTACTGGCAATGTTGAATAGTTTTTCTGTCCTTATTTTCTTTCTGGCATTTCTTGCGTCGATGTCTTTCTCCTATTTTGGCTTTTTAGATGGACCAGGATCTAACAAATTAAAAATATCTGATGCCTTTTCCTTTATTTCACATGGCATTCTTCCCCTTACTGTGTGAACTTTGACCATCTCTTCAATGAGATATATAGATAGGTTTTCAAAAAATGACGTCTTGATTTAACCTTTGATACGTTGCCATTTGCAAAATGAATTATCTGGTAATTTATTGCCCCAATATTTAAAAGTGAATAAAAATTAACCATAGGCCATCTTGAATTTATAGCACAGTTATATGTAGCTGTCATTTCGTCCATCACATCTACACCACCCTTTGTCATATTATAAAACATTATCATCTCTATTTTTTCAATTCTCCCGTTGAATCATCTATATTTGCATCGTGGTGCATAGTTGAAAGCATAAGGACAACTTTATTCTCTTTTGGCTTATGTGAAAAAAGTCTCATTTCACTTTGAAAGCCAAAAACACTAGTGTGTACATTTCTACCTCTGCTGATGACAAACTCTGAGGGGATTTCCTTTTTATTTCTTTTTAAAGTATCAACAATTGTTAGTCTATATTGGTGTAAAAGGTTTAGAGATAAAGAATAACTGGTGAACCAGTTATCCATTGTTACATTGCGGCCAGTTCCCTTGATTGGCTCACACAATCGTTCCACAACGTCACTTGGACTGTTGCTGACATTGTAAGGACCTTCAGGGTTTTTTTCCCGAATAAATCTCCAAGTTACAAGTATAAACCATTTTTGAATCCACGAGAGCAAATAAATTTATTCCATATTTATTGTGTTTACTCGGAATATACTGCCTAAAATTGCATTTCCCTCTGAAAGCGTCAAGTTTTTCATCCACCGTTATATATTCCGAAAGAGAATAATGCTTTTGGCAATTTTTTACAAAAGTATCAAGAATCAATCTCACAGCTGCTAATTTATCTTGATGAGGTCTTTCATTTCTTGTAGCTTTGTCATCAAAACGAATTACTCTGAGAAGAAATAGGAATCTGTTTTCAGACATAGCTATTCTACAGAATCCAGTACTATCTCTTGCCCTTGCATCATCTGCATTCAATTTATTTGCTTTCATGACCCCAAGAAAGTAAATAATTCCCAATAAAGCTTTAATTTCATGTAGGTTTGTCAAATTAGCATCTCTTTCTCTGCTATAGTTATGCTGAATATTCCTAATGTAAATGTTAGTATTTGTAACTATGCATACAAGTATGTTGTCATATATAAAGAGATTTCAACAATCTAATATCGATTTAGCATTATTTGCTTCACCCTTTGCCCCTGGTAGATGGGTGATAATATTTTCACTGCGAGGTCGAACATTTTTTGGGGAAAGCGCTTTCTTCCATTTAGTCTTTTGGTCCTTTCCTATATAGTAATTGAGGCTTGGATCCTCATTGTTTTCTTCTTCTGATAATGTATACTGTTCAGTGTCTGTACTCCAATTCCTCTCTTCTATATTATCATCAGTTTCTGATTCCTCATCATCGGGATTTGGAATATTATTATCATCACGGAGAAAATCAGCATTTGAAAGCATTTTAAGTAAAATAATGTAAAAAGAGGAAATAAAATATAAATCCTACCTTATTGTTGGAATAATAGATTGTATTATTTCACTTGGGGCAGCAAAATCGAACAACAAGAAGCAAGAAAGTAACCCGAAACTTAATTAGGCAAACCAAAACCAAAAGCGATAAAAGGTCGCGCTGGGTAAAAATTACCCAATGATGAGGACTCAAAAGGTCGCACTGGGTAAAATTGACCCAAACATGCTAATAAAATGAATATCTTTCATAAAATTAAAATTATAAGTTTATTATAATTATCTTTAAATAGATTTAGAAAGGTACTGAGAATATATTTTAAATATATTTATTTTTTAATATAGAAATATTTTCTAAAAGTTCCTTCTGGGTAAAATTTACCCATTGCGACCGCTTACGGGTTAAGAAACATGAAATATAAAAAGTTCCAATGGCATTAATTAAAATTATTGATTAAAATATATTACACAGTATTATCTGAAAATATTTTTAAAATCATATATTTGGTTATCCTATAAAAATGTTCACTAGCAACGAATGTTGTGATGAAATGATCTAACAGACTTCAACTGAAATGTCTGATGCCTTGAGGTGTTGAATTAAAGAGGTTGAACTCTATATTTATATTCTTTTGATCAATGACAATCAAATCAACAGTAGGGGGATTGGTCAATATTTATAAAATTCACTATGGTGCTAACAATATATAGATAAACTATACTAATAATTGTAACCTATCTGTAGAGTATACAAATTTCAGAAATTCTAACATTTTTACTGAGAGTGCTCTTTTTTTTTTTTTAATGCTGGTATTTTGAATTTCCCAAGATATTAATTTGGTTAGGATCAGACATGACGTAGCCACGCAATAATATTTGAAATGAAGGCGTTTTATCGCCTTCATTTCAAATATTAATTTGGTGTTAATATGATATGAGATTTATAATAATAAATATTTGTGTGTGCTTAACGGGCGAACATCCATCTCTAAAAGAAATCAAATAACTATGAGAAAAAGATTTATATATAGGAACTAACCTTTAAAATGTGCTTAAAATCTTAACAAAATAAATATTTTTCTACAATTTTATTTTAAAAGAGAGTAAGAATATATAAATCAAATATATTGCTTTATATTTTTAAAGAATTAGCAAACTAAAATAATAACAAATAAGAACTAGTCAAATATTTTTTAAGACTTTTTTTTATCGAGGTAAAAAAAACGATTTTTACTAATATTTCGTACAACTAATTATATATATTCAAAATTTTATTCGGTCATTAAATGAAAATCGAATTGATTATAGTAAATTACGCATGACTTTTAGGCACTATAATTAGCAGTTTCAAAAAACGAGAGGGAAAAATTACAAATCAGTTTTATTTTATTTGAAAAAATGATCTAATATAAAAAGTGCATACACTTTTCTTGTAACACACCTTGAGTCCATTTGCCTTAAAACCAAGAAAAGAACAAAATGCGAGTTTGATATACACTAGGCTAGGTCAAAGTTTATGTGTTTTAAAGGTATAAGCGATCAGCCAAAGAGCATTCCTTGTTTCAAAAATATCAATTGATATTTTTGATAGATTGCTTCAGGTTAACTCAATTACAGATTTATTTTGCGAAAATTATTATATTTTAGGAAAATTTAGGCAAATCTCAGCCTCTCAACATTGAAACTATGCAATGGTTGAACATTATTTCACAGTAGCGACAGTTCATCCTGTATTGGGTTACAATGTCTCAATTGTATTAGAATGCTGGGTGATAAGAAGAAGACCGCAGATCCCAAATTTAAAATATAAAGAAAAATTTAAACTCAACTTTATTTAGATTACATCTGTATAAACATATTCTGTGGCTAAGCCATCGGAAACTTTTAGTTGCACGATCAGGAGATTCCTTTTTCTTAATTGATCATGATTAGTTGATATATAAATTACGTGTCCATCACTTTCTGAAGCATGCATACTGGCGTTTAGGTTTCGCATGAAACAATTGGTGCACACACGAGGGGAAAAATAAACCCTGATTACTAGAGCATGCATTACACCTAGAAGTCAGTGGACGAGTGATTAAAACCCTCGATTCCGACAGCTATGAACCGGGATCGAATCCCGCATTGGACAGTTTGTTTTAATATGTGAATGACCTTCACATATTATTCATTGCCGCAAATATCATAAGCTAGGTTGCTCTTTTTGAGCGGTACCTAATAAAATTATTTTGGAACAAGGGCACACAGGCCATGGCTCGGTTAAGTCCTGCTAAAAATAGCAGTTATAGAACTGGTAAACATTGATAACAAACACAAATATCTAATAAGATTCTTATTTGAGAAAATGGATATTTTCTATAACTAATTATAGATGGAAATTTTGCGGGGAGGATAATTTATTTATAAAAATAAAGGTCGTCTCTCTCGACAAAAAAAAAATGCTAAAACCAAGTGCCTTCTATTGATAGTCTCCGCAAACTAGAGAACTCGGCTCGCTGGCAAAACTACATCACCAGCTTTGAGAAATTAATAATGAGCAAGACTACCTTTATTTTTATACCTTATTATGATAAATTGACTATTAATCTCTATATATAAAAAAGTCAGTGTATGTATGTATGTATGTATGTATGTGTGTTTGTTCCTATGTCGGCTATACACCTCCACAATACGTAACTAATCTGACTGAAAATTTTAACGGTATATAGAGTAGAATCAGGAAAAACTTATAGTGAAAACTTCAGGTCTCTATCCCGAATATTCTTCGAGTTATTTGCATATTGCGTTGCGAATTTGCCCTTTCGCTCGCAGGCAGCGCCTCTAGCGGTGAAAATGGGAGGTAATATCAGCTGAACTAATGTACAGGTAAAACGTGTTTTAACAGGACATAGAGAAAAATCTGAAAGAGATAATTATCGGATTTTTAGCCAAGAAAATTTTAAATTGAAAGGTTCTGGACAAAAATAGCTGTATTTTATTCAGAAAATGATCATGACAATATTGTTGTATCATGTTTGATTATCAGATACAAAATGATAACGGGAACATTTTCAAAAAGCAGAGACCACGGGTAAAGCCAGTTCATTTTTAGTATGCAAGAACAAAATTCTAACAGAAAAACATTCATTCGAGCAGAAGATACAAAGCCAGATCATCTTTCTATAAAAATATCGCTTCTCAGACACAAAGTTTGGAGCGGGACGTTTGGTTCAAATCACATTAATAGGTACCGCTCAGCAAGAGCAACCTAGTTCATGATAATTGAATGAATAATATGTGAAGGTTATTCACATATTAAACAAATTTTAACGCGGGATTCAATCCCGGTTCATGACTGTCGGGAATCGAGCGTGTTACCCCTCTCATCCACCGACTACTGTTAGCGGGACGTTTCACAAGAGTGACATCCACGGCGCCAATTTATAATTGTAACGAATAGTATTTGAATAAAAACATTTAATCGGGTAAAACATGGGCGTTGCCCGGGTCATTCGGCTAGTTAATAAATAAAATACACTTTTAAAAAGCTTTTATTAAAATGCATTAAATTATATGAGTGCAAATTAAAGCGACAGGAGACGATCATCATCAATTTTGAACTGAATGTGATTTATTACTTCTTTTATTTATTACTTATTTCTTACTCGTATAAATATATTTATTCAATTGTGCAGAAGCTTACATATTTATTTTTAGCGCCTTTTAATAAAATGTTTTTAAAGTTATTTTTTATTCATTAGTTATTTAATTTTTAGTCATGATTCTTAAATTTACAAAACTCACAGAGAATCAAAAGTTTAAATATATATACAAATCTAAACAAAATATTTAAATCTACACATCAAATTAAATCTAGTATTATTAGGTGTGTAAAACATTCACAAACTAGAATATATTTTTTCGAATATATATATATATATATATATATAGTATATTTTAAACTGTATAAAAATGACACTTTTAGTATATGTCACATATCTTCCAATTAGTTAGAGCCGATACCTTATAAGATCCTGCCCTTCTATTAAAATGTACACCGTTTCTATTTGCTACCACCCCCATATTTTGTATATATGCTATATCTTTATTAATAATACCTGCAAACCCCTATTTGTATTTAAACTAAAATTGGTGACGTCAAAATAAAAATTCAAAGAGCGGTCTGCTGGGAACATCTGGGGAGAGAGGAGGAAAATGCCAAAGCCCAGATGGGGGGGGGGGGGGGCCTCCCTCCAGGGATTTATATAGACGACCCCTGTAAACAGGACAGGTTTTGGCAGAGGGTCAGCAGATGTTCTAGGGTGTGGCCTTCGGCAGACGGCTTCTGTCTCGCGCAGTGTCGCTCTCTCCAGGTCTCGGTGATAGCATCCAAGTTGTGTCATGGCCTCTACCTCTGTCCCGTGGGCTGTCCCCGATCACTCTCGGTGCTAACATATAGCCCTGCCTCTGCTTCTTTTTGTCCGCGTGTGGGAAGAACATCAACACTCGCCTCACGTACACGACTGACAGCTTATCCATACGTCGGCAGGACCACATTTGCAACAATATTACATATATGTGTACCAATATCGAGGCGGTACGTGCGCGCACGCCAAGGTCATTCTAATTTATTTAAAGGTTACACCTAGCGCTGCGGCGATTTTACGATGGAACAAAATTTGAAGCAGAGGATTTGCATAGAATTTTGTGTGAAACTTCAAATATCAGCAACAGAAACTTTTGAAATGCTTAATAAAGCATTCCCCAATGACGCCCCAAAGAGAACAACTGTTTTTGAATGACATTCTAGATTTAAAGCTGGCAGAATTTCCATTGAAGATGATCCTCGTCAAGGACGCCCAAAATTTCAAAAGACTGATGAAAATGTGCAAAAAATTCACCGATTTGATAAAAGAAAATACTCGAACCACTTTGCTGGAGCTAGAGCAAGACACAGGCATCTCTAAAACAACGATTGGAAGGATCGTAACCGAAGATTTGAAGCTCAAAAAGACTCCTGAAAAATTAATCCCAAGATTCCTCACTAATGAGCAAAAACTGTGTCGGCTTGCAACCTGTGAGGACATATTGGAAATCACAAGAAAGGATCTGGAATGGAAAGACAAGATAATCACAGGCGACGAGACATGGGTCTATGGCTATGACCCTGAAACCAAGCGTCAATCTGCCGAGTGGAGAGGTCAGGGTGAGCCTAGACCCAAAAAATCCAGGACATTGAAATCACACACACACACACACAAAAGCCTTTATTAAGACACACAGGTCTTACAGAGGATTCTCCTTGGGGTTACAAAACGGAGAAAGTGGGAAATAAAAATGGTGAAAGAATATATACATATGGTAAATATATACAGATTATAAGAAATAATAAAGAAATAAGAAGAATTTTAAAAAATAAATAAATAAAATAAAAATTTTTGGAAATATGGATGGTATATACAGGAAACATTATATAAAACAATCAAGCTAATAGATTAGTCTGAGTAAATTGGAGGAAAAGAAATTTATTATACAACAACAACAACAACAAAAATTTTATTAAGACCTTTTAGTCTTATACAGATTCTCCAAGCAGAAATGTAGGATACATACAGGAAAAAAAAAAAAAATAATAATAGTACCTTAATGGTACATTATAGTGGAAACATTTTATAAAACAATCAAGCTAATAGATTAGTCTGGGTAAATTGGAGGAAAAGAAATTTATTATACATGGATTTGCCACGGATTCACCGCAAATGAAGATAAAAAAGCAAAAGCTAATCACAATCAACAACAACAACAACAACAACAAAAAAGCCTTTATTTAGGGTCACTGACCCTATACAGGATTCACCAGAGGTATGCATAAGAACAAAGCAGTGAGACAACGGAAATAGCGATATATACAGAGTAAAAAGAGAAAGAAAAAAAAAAAAAAAAAAAAAACAAGAAAAGGAAAAAAAAATAATAATAATAAGAAAGAGGGAAGCAAGAAATCAACACAAAAAGAGTAGCAGTAAGAAAGTGAGGAGTGAGTATCACTTGGCCTTCTTCTGAGATATGGACTTGTGGAAACCATAAAACGCCGTAGCAATATACTTATTCTGGGTCATATTGTCAATTATTGATGGAAGTGAAGCACAGAGTTGCCCAGTTTTGAGCATAAGGGTTCTTCTTTCTTCTTTCAGAGCAGAGCAATCAAAAATATAGTGAGTGATTTCATTTTGTAGTTTTGAATTACAGAAGGTACAAGTCGGGTCCTCACCGCAGAGCATCTTGGTGTGGTTTTCTCTAAAAAAACTTGAAAGTATTCTAACTTGTGCGAGTAGTCTTACAACCGGGAAAGGAAAATCCCCTAAAAGGTATCCCTCCGTCATGAAAGATATGTGAATGTCTTTGCTAATCACAATCAATATTGAGATAATGAAATTTATACATTATAATTAAGACAATTGAGCTCATTAACATATTTAAAAGGGTAAATCCGAGAGGAAAAAAAAGATACAAAATAAAAAAATGAAAAAAAAAAAAAAAAAACACTGGAATTTACATATGGTACATACACCAAGATTTTTCGTCTCAATAAAATAATTTCTCAGCTGATGAATGAAGGTTATAAAAATTTGAAGCGTAGATTTTTTAAACAATATTTCCATTCATAGAAAGCGAAATATATAAGAAATTAAAGCAAGGAAGGAATAAACATTATATCATGTCAGGTCTTGTTGAATTATTCGGTAGCAGCTTTGAGACAATCGAACAATCTTTTTGCACCAGGGGGTTCGCTCTTATCTCGCCGATAACGACTAGTGTCAGATAACAGTTGTAAGATTTTCCAAGAGAATTTTCCTTTTCCCCTGTAAAAGATTGACAGTCGAGATAATGACAACTCCCTTAGGGCGGTTGTTTATACACAGATAACATTCCTGACCTTCTTTACTGAAAGACAAATAAAAATCCTGGGAAGATTCGTGTTGAACCACCTAGAGAAGAGAAATTTAATTAAAGAAAACGTATCAAAGAGACGTAGAAAGTGAGAAAGGCAAAAGGAGAAGGTAATAAACAACAACAACAACAAAAACCTTTATTAAGACACTATTATTTGTAGGGTAATTTGAGTGGCGATGATCAACTGAGCATGTATTTCGGGTTTTCCTATTTGGCGGAAAGATTGGATGATCTATTGATAGTCTCTGCCAGCAGGTCAGTGAAAAGGTATCGTTGGATTGACTATTTACAAGTGATTGTTTCCTAACTGCTTGCTACAATGAATGTCCATTGGCATCTACAATTTGTCCATCACAGACCTTATATGCTATGCCATTAATTAATAATTTATCGTCCCTTAGCTTAGCTAGAGTACCTTTTTCGACGAGTTCTCTTCTTTTGACATTCAAAACGCGCCGTTGTTCTCTCATCTTCATGCTATAGTCTTTCGATAGTGATATCTTAGTTCCTCTTAAATTGAGAGCAGCTTTGAATAGAGTTAATCTATCGTTTTGTTCTGGGACTTCAATCAGGATCGGTGCACCAGGTTTTCTGGATAATCGGTGGCATCGCGTGATGTTTATCTTCTCCGTTGTTTGCATATTTTCTTCGATAACCTTCCGTATCCGTTCTCGGCAGTCCTCGTTATTATCTTGTTCTATTCCGTAAAAAATGAGGTTCCTTTCTCTGCTCTTTGCATCCAAGTGTTCAAGCTGGTCTTCTAAGTCTTTTATTTTTTTGGAGTTTTGAGAGAGTGCTGCCTTTGTAACGGCAGAAGATTCCTCTAGTTGTTGCAGTCTTTGGTTTATATTTTCTACTCTATCGTCGATTGCCGAAAGACGGGATTCCAGCCTCTCACCCCAGCTATCCAGCCTTTTGGTGAGTGCATTTATCAGATCTTTGATATCTTTATCCCTATCTAAGCTTGTTTCCAACGTCGTTTGTTTGGACATCTTAGGGCCTGGGTTTTGTTCAATGCCAGCTAATATTAAGAGCATTAAAACTACACACATAAGGTGAAAGTTTCGGAAATATTTTGAGAGTGAAAGATTCACACGTGATAAGCAAATCTTTTTGCCGCCATATGTATCCGGTTTGAAAGTATGTAAATTTGGCTCAGAATTCTTGTCTAATAGACATAAAATTATGATGGTAAGATATATTGGATATGTAGGTTTCATTTCAGATAGATTGAATTTGCTCTTTAGTAAAAATAGAGAAAATATTTTAGTCAGACAGTTCACTTACCGAGAGCGACGTTGCTTGCTGCCTATACGTGCCGCCTCCTAGCGGAGAATCTCAGGACATTGAAATCCAGAAACAAGGTGTTGCTGGTCGCTTTTTTGGACAAAAAGGGCATTGTTCATCACGAGTATCTTCCTGCAGGCCAAACAGTTTTTAAGAAAATGTATTTGGGCATTCTTCGCCGTCTAAGGGAAGCGATTCGAAAAAAAGGCCAGAAAAATGGACTAATGGTGACTGGATCCTACACCATAATAATGCCCGCCCTAACACAGCGCACTTGGTGACGAGTTTTTTGGCGAAAAACGGAACACAAATCCTACCTCAACCACCCTATTCCCCAGACATCGCACCAAATGACTTTTTCCTGTTCCCCAAACTTAAAGCAGTTCTAAAAGGAAGACATTTTGACACCAGGGATGACATAATAGAAAAATCGTTGTTGGCATTGAAGAGCATTCCAAAAGAGGCCTATAAAAACTGTTTCGACAATTGGGAGAAACGATGGTGCTGGTGCGTTGAAGCAAGGGGGGATTACTTTGAAAAGTTTTAATAATTTTTTAAAAAAATATCTTACCTTTTTTTTATGGACCCAGTCCGGGAACTTATGGGACACTAGCCGAATGACCCGGGCAACGCTCGTGTTTTACCCCCGATTGAATGTTTTGTTTCAAATACAATTTGTTACAATTATAAATTGGCGCCTTATATAAATGCATATGTTAGTTAATAACTATAGCCTATGTGTTTTATCTGTCTATGTACTGTTGGCTTCCGCAGGCGTCTCTTACTGGGAAAAAGAAAGAGAGGATTCCATTTGGTTATTAACTAAGAAAAAGCGAGTGGGGGGGGCATGATGGGGGCAAAGGTGGCGTGATCGTAGCCGACCAATAGGAGGGCGCCATTCCAAAAAAAAAGCAAACGGTGACAGAGATGACTGATGAAGAATGACGCTCGTAACTGTATATAGAATACCTTGTATATACATGATATTATTGGAACCAGATGAATCATAACATTAATATATATTTGTTGGGAAAAATTATAGATTCGTAGAAGAAGAGAAAGATCCTTTATTACTTAAAGGTATAAACAATAAATGAGGACAAGAGATCAAATTATATTGTCGCGTATATGGGCCTGAAAAACACCTACAACCTCCGCCAATAGATGGCGCTTTCGCTTGTTTCCGGTCTGGAACTAGTGTAGGAATCGCCGACTGCTGTGGTCCTGTTTCTTGGGGCAAATGAGTGTAAATATCGGTTGATATTAGCCCTGGGATGTAAAATAGTGTAAATACCCGTTAATTGTTATTCGAGTTATTTTTAATATGGTTTAAAGATGACAATAAAGGAGGAGTGTTAGAAATCTTGGTGTCGGTTGCTGTTGTCGCACTCTCGCCACAGTCGCTACTCTTCTGGTAAGTCTCTCATGTCCCCCACCAGTGGTAAGGCCGAGAGATATTGCCAGAGGAAAGGAGATCCACTTGAGTGGTGGTTCTCGGAGGTCTTTGGGTGGTCTGCAGAGGAGAAGCAACGGGAGCCCGGGGCAGGTGCTCCACGAAGGAGGAAGCGGCGTAGTCGCGAAGAACCGGAGGGGACGCGCGCGACAATATGTATATCAGCAGCTCACGCCTATCAGCCGCCTGCCCCATCCAATTACCCGCTATCCAACTTCACAATCCAACAAGGCCACGCTATATAAGCAGAGATGTCATAGACAATACTAAAATGCTATCCAACTCACGAGTATTCTATGGTAGAAACATCCGGAATTGCCACTTTAAAAACTTTCTTTCAATTCAGAATATTTTTACAATCTTCTTGGAAATTCTTTGCGGTCCTCTGGAAGCTTCTCTCTTCTTTTGAAAACATCCAGTGACACCCTGGAATCCTTTTATGCCAGAGGGTTTCCTTAAAATATTTAGGATACGGCAAGCACTCTTCTTCTGGAAAGTCTTCTGTGGACAAATTAGCTGTGATATTCCTTCCTTGGCCAGCCAGGTTTTCCCGTTCTTATGAACCTCGGTCTTCCTCTGCCTCTTTTTGAGATAACTTCCGGTTCTGAACTTATATCACTCGATTCTTCGAATTCTTCAATTTTTGGATTAACTTCATCCTCCTTTTCTGTCCTGGTTTCATCTCGTGACATGTCTTTGCCGGTAAATTTTTCTCCAGATGTCTGCGGTGCAATCTCAATTAAATCATTCGAAGTTATTGACATCTTTGTTTCAATAAAGCGCACATCACGGATTTTGCTTGTTTTCCCAGGTTTCCACAGTCTGTACGCTTTTGATTCAGAGGAATAGCCACTCACATTCCTCACTCCGGGGCGCAAATTTTCCCTTGTTGTTCATTGCGAATGTCCGGCTTGCTATCACTCTTAAGTGAGAAACGCTTGGCTTCCTCTTGGTGAACAATTCATAAGGCGTTTTACAATTCTTATTTTTCGGGTACCTATTTCTTATGTAAGCCGATGTATTAGCTCAGCCCATAGGGATTCAGGGAAATTTCTTTCAATCATGAAGCACCTGGTCATTTCGACGAGAGTTCTGTTTGCCCTTTCTGCAACTCCATTCTGTTGTGGCGCATATTCAACAGAAAATTGGTGACTTATACCTTTCTTGGCCAAATAATCATTAAATTCTTTGCTTCTCTATTCTATAGCATTATCACTTCGTATGGCCTTTATCTTTTTTTCTGGTTTGATTTTCAGCAAATCGCTTAAATAATTTAAATGCTCCAAGAACATCACTTTTCTTTTTAATCGTAAAGATGTAAATTAGTCTTGAAAAGTCGTCAAATAAGGTTAAAAAATACAGGGCACCACCCAATGATTTATTTCTCATTGATCCACAGATATCAGTATGGATTAAATCTAAAACTCCCCTTGATCTTGACTGAGATTCCTTTGAAAACGGCAGCCTCGTCTGTTTAGCTTTTATGCAAAGTTCGCAATTATCAACTTGCGGAAATTTTTCTATTGGTAAGCCAAACACTAAATTATCCACCTGTAGTTTCCGGAGGTCTTGAAAGTTGAGATGACCAAAACGACTAAGCCATATTTCACAGGCATTACTTTCAACTAAATCTGTGGCCAACGCTTTTGAACTTCTAAGTCGGGCCAGTATGTATAGTCCATCTCTTTCATAGGTTCTTATGCAAATTTTCCTTTTCTTATCCACAATCTCAGCCTTACCATCCTTAAAAATCACAGTAATGACATTAGTGCCTCTACTAACCGAGATAATGTTGCCTTTAGACTTGGAACAAATAAAACATCTTCCAAAGTCAAAGCTATTGGCCCATTATAAGGATTCAATTTCTACTTTTCCTTCTCCTAGGGTTTCTATGTACTGGTCATTGGCTAGCTTGACCCATTTTGGTGGAATTTCTCTAAAGCTTGTAAAAGCTTCTCTCGAGCTACACATGTGGGCTGTGGTCCCACTATCTAGGCACCACTCATTCGACTCAAGAATTTCTTGAATTCCCAGCGATACTGTCATTTTATTTGCGGAATTCACTTCGCCTTTTTTCTTTTCCCAGCAATTTGAGGCCTTATGTCTTTTACGCCCACAATTATAACAAGTGATTGGGAATACCTTCTTTGCAATTGGTTTCGAAGGGCATGAGCTCACCTTCCTCCTGGTATTTCCCACAAATGCTCCTTTGCTGCATGATGGTCCTTCCGTGTATCTTTGCATTCTTTCTTACTCTATCAATTTAATTATAAGTATTTCTAGGCCTGGCAACTCGTCTCTTGTTTCTATGGCCGTTCTGAAGCCATCGTAGGTCTCTGGAAGGCTACAAAGCAACAATTACAGATAAGAAGTCCTCTGGCACTTGAGCGTCGATCTCAGCAAGCCTATTTGACATAGATTCGAAGACATTTTACAAAATTGACAAAATTCAATAAGGATAAAATATTCGCGCAGATCCTGGGCCCATAACCTGTTGGGAAAAATTATAGATTCGTAGAAGAAAAAGATCCTTTATTACTTAAAGGTATAAACAATAAAGGACAAGAGATCAAATTATGTGTACATCAGCAGTTCACGCCGGCCTGCCCTTATCTAATTAACCGCTATAGCCTACTAACATTCCAACAAAGCTGCGCTATATAGGAAGAGATGTCAATTAGCATAGACAATACTAAAGTGCTATGAAAATCACATCTTATATTATGTCGTGCAGGCCAAAGTGTTATAACTTCTCGAATAACACTGGTATACACAATTTTACCCCTTATGTTTAGTTTATCGCTTTTCGCTCATTAGAAGAAATAGCATAAGGAATATTCTCTTTATCCCTCCCCCCCACCAACTTTAGAAATTTTGCGCAAAAAATAATGCAAAATGATTTTACTACCACGTTTTTCAACGGAAAAGGTCGATTTAAAAATGATTTTTTTTGAGGGGATACATTTTCAAAATTATGTACAGTATAATAAACAATGATAACATTTGATAAACCCATAGGGTATTTGGAATAAAGTACGACAAATATATTTTGTCACTCCCCTCTAGATTTCATTTTTGGATCATGACAAATATCCAGCTAAATAGTCAAGTGTCGCCAATTAGTCAAGAAACTACACATTCCTTATAGCACGAAATTCTATTAGTAGTGCCATCATAATTTTTGGTACTATATTAACATTTCAAAAAATCGTGTATTGATATCAGCAGTGTTTTTCAAACATTCAATCTATTTCATAAAACCCCATCTAAAATATAGATATTTTTTGCTATATATATATACATGTTTTAATTTGCATTTACCTATTTTACATATCTCAGATTGTATTTAAAAATCGTTAACCATTTCTTCTAACTTTTGGCGAAATGGTGTTTTATTAATTTATCATTTGATATTATTAGGGTTCTTTCCTGGTATTCAAAAAGGAAAAATACGTGTGGTTCAGTTATATTTTTCAATTTATCAAACAATTTGGCCGCTGAATCGCTGATTCTGGTAGAGCGCCATCTAGCGAATAAAGTTGTAACTAAAATCGATTTCGAATTTTTCATTATTTGCCATAAAAAATCCCATTGCATCCTGAACCCAATGGTGTTTACCGCATTTCTCTAGCCCAAATATTCGCGGAGTTATTAATTTTTAAAGTTGTGCGGGACTTTTGGATCACCCTGTACTTCTGCCAGTAATCTTTTTATTATCTCGACTATGTTCGCTCCTGACGAGGACAAAATATTTTTGTCGAAACGTCGAGATAATAAAAAGATTTACTGGCCGAAGTATCTTTAATTTTAAGAACTTTAAATAGCAGGTCCACGCTCTTAAGACTTCATTATATTTCATAATGATACCTTTTTCAAAGAAAAAACTTATTTTATTTTCTTCTAACACATTATATTGCTAAATTTGAGAAAATCTATTTTTTTTTTTCATATTCCTTAACAATTAACAAAAGTTACCAAGCCACTCTCTATTTAATATAATTATTTTTGCTTATAGATATTAAAATCATTTTAAAACGTGACCTTATATTGAGAGGTTAAAATATTGCCAATTTTTTATATTCCCAAAAAAAAAAAAAAAAAAAATTTAATTATATCGCGAAACAATATTTGTTCATGAATATTGATTTGATGAAGATAAATTATCATTGGTATAATACTATTCAAAGGCCAAGAATTGCAATTCTTACAACCAAGAAAATATCCACGTTTCATATTCAAGATCTATTTCGAAATAATGATAAAACATTGAAAGATTTGGACGAATTCCGTTTTTTTTTTTTATCGTTGGAGATTCGAAATTGGTCAAAGATGGTGGTTTTGACAGCAACTGTCGCAAGTAAAAAGGTATTTCTCATACAATATTCTGCAAGCCCCTGCTTATTTGTCAACTCACTTCGCAATAATTAAGATTTAAGAAAAATATTGTCAATTTTTTTTTAATATTATAGAATCAATTTACACAGAGAAAAATGTATATTTTTGGTAACGCTCTCTCGATGAAAATGTCTTAAAATATGTGACAATTCCTAAACCAAAGTAAATATAACATATGTAAATATATTTAAAGTGTAAGGATGCATAGAGATGAATATAAGTTAGTTTAAAAAACATACACACATTAATATTATCTAAATTAATACTATGATTAAAGAAATATTACGTCTCTACATTAATATGTATCCGGGTTATCTTATGGTATTACACTCTGTTTTTCATTTTACCCATAGTTAAATACAAAATTACATAAATATATTTTAATATAAAGCAATATAGCTCCATCTATATATATAGCAAATGAAAAAATTAAAACACGAATGTTTCTTTCACACATAAATCAATTTTATACTGTCCTTACACTGCGATCAAAAAAATATTGGGAGGGCTCGGCTCATCAGTGGTGAACCCTCCCAGCGGTTTCGCCTATTTAATCTGCCAGACCGCTTCTTTAGAGCTCTAATACTTTATTGGATCATTCTGCTTATATATGCTACACTGAAGAGCAGAATCTCATAAATGGTATTTAAGAAATCTATGGACATAAGCTTTTAGGACAGTAGAATTATATATAATACTAGCCGACTGGACCCGGCTTCGCCCGGGTATTGTTCGAGTGGGGTTTACTCATGAATGAATAGAGCCCCCAACTGTTTTAAAATTTATAGTAATGTATTTTTTTTCTTTCATCACAATGGAGATAAACTGCAAATATAAAAATTGAAAATGCTGGTAAAAAAATCTGAAATATAAGATCAATTTCACAAACACATCTAATGAATAGAGTGCTGTTTTGGAGGAGTGGTCTAAACTGTTGATTTTTAAAAACCACGACCCGGGATCATCGAATTCAGCTTTGGGCACTTTGTTCTGAAAAATAAAAAACAATGGTTGCCTGTAAAGTCGGTTTTACGGGCGAAGATTTTACGTGACAACGGTAGAATATTTATTGATATGAATATAATTAAATTGCACAATAGGAACAAGGAATTGAATGAAAATAAGAATTGCACAAATTTTAACTATAGAAATATATTTTGTTTACTAAAACATTGTACATGTAAACTTAAACTTAACTAATTCCTATTTGAGTGTTTAAGGAAGTGTTTCTGCTGTAATGTGTCTTGCGAAAGTCAAGTCGATAGTTGTTCCTTTTAACGTAGTTGACTTAGAAACGTTTGATACGCAATCAAGATTATACGTATTTTTCATGAAATTAAGAAACGAGTTGTCAGGCTTTACGTTTTTGTTAAAATCACCACACAGAAGAATCGGTATACTAGAATCAACTTGCACGAACGGTGGCACGTACTGGCTGTTGTGAATGTACGGACCGAGTCCTTGCCATAGTAACATTCCAATATCCTGCATACTAGCTCCTGGATGAATATATACAGCACCGAGTATAAACTTGAAGCTAGTATTAGCGGCGAAGCAAGTAACTTCAGTCATGCACATGTCACCCTTGGTTTTAATGACACGAGTTACGTCTGTAATCGCAACTTGGAACACTTCCGCCGTAGATGTCGATGATAATTTACGATAGATCGCCACTCCACCAGCCGCGTTGGTATTTGAAAATCAAAACACTTATTCAGATCGAAGGTTCAAATTTTTGCTAAATAAATTTGAAATTAAATAAAATTTGTAATTGTAAATGATGAAGTTGAAAATTAAAACATTTACTTAAATTAGATGTTAAAATTCTTGCTCAACACAGTTTAAATAAATTTTCTTATATCTGCCACTTTTTCTTAATATTTGTAATTTAAAAGAATCAATTCGAAAATCAAAACATTTATTCAGATCGAAGGTTCAAATTTTTGCTAAATAAATTTGAAACTATTTAAAATTTGTAAAATAATAATTAATTAATTAATTAATTTTAAACTAATAATTTACACCACACGTGTGAACTTGTATTATGACGCTTTCTTGTTTTTCCAACGCCAAGAACGTTCGAGAAAGACAAAGACAGAGACAAGCATGCGCCGATTCAATGCGCCTAATTCTCTAGCGCTGCGCGCGCAGCACTCTCGTTCGGTGACTCATCGTAACGTTACCGGGCGTTACACTTTTTCATAAGTGACTCCCAGCCGCAACCTAATTTAAGACGTTGTCACGTCAAAAAAAAATCCCCAATGGCCCTGATTCTTGAAAAAGTCCAACCCCTCCAGTGAGTGCAAGTAACCAAACTGGGCTTTGGTATCTAAAAAATGAAAAAAAAAAAAAATCCAATGATTAGTGTGAATTAAGGAAAATGGTCCTCGCAACCTGAAAATTTCACTTTCTCCACTTCACTCTCGGCTGTTCAAGAAGAAACAGCCAGATTAAACATTTTAAGGACACCTAATCCGGCACTTACATCTCTAAATAGTTAAGCAACTTTTATAAATGTAATATATCTGCAATACTGAAATACCCGAACTTGGATGAATTTTTATTAGGTTATTGTTCGCAGTTTTAGAAAAGTGTGGGAAATTGGATATTTTAACAAAAGAATGTACTTTTTAAAATGGTAAATTAAAAAATAGGAAATTTGCATCATTTTCTAATAGGCAAGGACAATTTTAAAAATACCAAAATTGCAAGACCAAATAAAAATAAACGAATTATGTGTGATGTTTCAGTAACAGCATTGTTACCTTATTAAGACAAAATTACTGAATGTATTCAGTACTTTTGTCTGAAGATGGTAACAATGCTGTTACTGAAACACACATAATTTATTTATTTGGATTTGATCTTGCTTCCTTGTGATTCTTATCTATATTTCAAAATATACCTCAATTTTTTTTACCTAAAAATATATATTTCCAAGACCTTAAATAAAAGTAAAATGTCAAATGAATTATTAATTAACCCTATATGTAGCAGCGTTATGGGTCAGTAACATGTGAAAATAAGGCCAACAATTGAAATATATTTTAAAAAATTAAATTTTGAACGCTAGCTTCACACAGGGCACAAATTTTGCTACCAGCTACATGCGTTCTTTTTTACTATGGTGTGATTTCCACATGATGGATCTGTAGATACATTATAATCTCTCCAGAGCTTAAGGTAGCAAACAGTACTTTCACAATACATAAATATCAATGCCAAAAGCCAAAGCCTGCATGTTGCAGTGTAATGTTGACCTGCAGGATGGGAAAAAAAGCAATATTATTTCCAAAGACTTTAATTCGAAAAGTATTCTGAAACATTAAAAATATAATCTTAACTTTCAAAAGTATGAAAAAAAAGCTATCTTGATTTGAATAAATTTAGTCTAAAAACAAACATCATGTAAAAGTATGCACCAATCGGAATCATTTATTAGCTCTAGCAGTGCTGCCCCCAGCGGTAAAAGACTGAAGCTAACGCTTCACGGGTTGGTAATTTTTTTAATAGTACATTAACTTAACAACATTCCATGTCTTGCTAACATAAATTTTAAAAATAATATGCCTAAAAATAATGCAATTCTAAAAATCATACATGAAGCGTTTATTAAATTAAATGGGAGCGAAATGGTGTTACAATTTTTTTTTTGACTGACTAAAAAAAAGTATAATTTGCTGAAAAAAAATCTGCACAATAAATATGAGTAGAACATATTCTGGCTCCCTCATTGGTCAGATTGCTGATTGTATATTTCTTTATTTAAATATGAGTATATTTTTTCATCTAAATACATATATTCAAAATATGGTTGTACTATATAGATATATAAGAGCAGTCATATATTGTGAAGCATATAAATATAAACCCTACCTAAACAAATGACAGCAAAAAAAATTTGAGCCTACCCTTAAAAAAAAGCAGTTACTGAAAATGCATAGCTGCTGCTTACAATATAAACGCTATTAGAGCAATTATATTACATAGTACAAACATATAGTAAAATATACGTAGCAAGTTATATAGAAAAAACATACCTTTTTTTTCAATAAATATACGTTTTACAACTTCAATAAAATTTATACTTACTCTTGTTGTGTGTCGATTTATTAGTTCAGCGATGGCCCAGAAAGTATTTCAAAGTTAGTGTTTTTATTGGAGTTACTTATTAGCTACGTTTTTAGAGGAAGACAAAAAAGACAACACCCTAGAATGCATATTCTGGTCCTCTCTGGTTTCCGCCGCTGTGCCGCGCCGCGCAGCGGTCGTCATCTCCTATATCATGGCGCCGCTTGTATGTTTGTTGACGGCGTGGTGCGTCATCTCAGCAGGCTGGAAGGAAGTCTCTCAGCCCCCCACACTCTAAATATAAGAAAGAAAATAAAAAAGAATACTGTTCTAAATCTCAATTTGTCTTAAAATAGGAATATTTCTTATGAGAATCAAATAGTAAACCTTATCTTAAAAAATGTAGATAGTTATATTTACACTAATTAAAATTAAACAAAGCAAAAATTGCATCGTCACAAAATAATATGAATAAGCTGCGAAATAAATAATATTTCCAATTAATTTAATTTGAAAAATATTACTAAATAACTAATATTACTAAATAACTAAATAAAATCTTACCTTCTAAAAAGGAAAAAAAAAAAAAAAAAAGGTTATTCGAAATGCAATTTTTGCACTTTTAGCCTAAATGCTAAACCAAAACCTCAGCTACCTACGCGCGAAATTTCACAATACAGTTTTAATTAACCCAGGTTCCGGGGGCGTATAAATTTGATAACAATCGATTAATATTATTCACAAAGAGTTTAAATATATATATATGTGATATCTTGGGACCTCTGGGACCAGTGTTACCTGATGCTAGACGAACCTCGATGTCAACTCTACCGTGCGGTCGTGGTGGAAGGCGACACAGCTGGGCCAAAGGTGAAATAAGCAAACAGAGATTCCACTAAGAAGCGTCTGACATCAAGAAGGAATGGGATGAGGGGAGAGAGAGATCTTTAGAGCAAGTGTTACCGTTGGGATCCAAGCGCAGACTGCCTAACCTAGGTTCTCGATTTAACACCAAGACCTTTCTTCTTTCTAATTGGTAGGAAGCTGTCACATGACCGTTTTCTATTGGTTGACCTATTTAGGTGATTCTTTCCTAATTGGTAGGAATATGTCACATGGCCGTTGGCTATTGGTTGACCTACTTAGGTATTACCTTCTAATTGGTCTTTGCTGCTGCCTTTGACGGAAGATATAACCGGCCTTGCCCAGGAAATACTGGCCGTTAAACTTAGCTTTTATGATTTCCGCGATCGTAAAATTGACTGTAGATTTATTAATAGTGTGTTCTCTTCTAAGCCTACTTCCTAGGTCTTACTTCTACTCTCACCTAAGCCTGATTAGTTTTAACCTTAATTTTCTCCTGTTAGTCTCCATTCCTTCTATCTGTACAGTTGCTATACTTTATTAGATTCTTACGCGGTACAGATTGATGTTAGTTGAGGCTTTCTATTTGCAGTACATAAGAAGTTATATACAGTCATGGGGTGGAACATGTGGTAGTAGATATCTAGACTATTTACAACAATTCCATGGTCTTAAATCATCACATATATAATCTTACCTTTCAAAAATATTCATCGTGTAAACAAACTAAAATTCATCGTTTAAACAAACAACGTGTAAAATTATTAACCAATCAAATTCATTTATCGTCGCGACCAGTGCGGCGCCAAGCGGTAAAAGGCTGGAACTAAAGCCTTTCGGCTTTACAATTTAAAAAAAAAAAGCACATTAACCTTTTTAGTTTTTTGAATAGCCTATATGTTAAACGAAATCTTCAGCCACCTACATGCGAAATTTCATAATGATTTATTCTGTAGATTTTGCGCAGCGCGATAACAAACATCGATTTTGTATTTCGTTTTTATAGATATAAGGATTTGCATCGAGCAATGCTCTTCCGCAAACAATAAGGACAAGTTAGACATAAATTAATATAAAGTAATAACGCGGCATCTCTATATAGCAAATGAAAACATTAAAACGTGAATGTTTCTTCCATACATAAATCTAATTTTTACTGTCCTTACTGCGATGAAATTTGATTTATGTGTGAAAGAAACATTCGCGTTTTAATGTTTTTCATCTGCTATAGCTTTAGCGATTTTGATGATTATTAAAAAGTTTCACCAAAATTTTTGTCGGTTGAGAAAAGAGATTCCTGAAAGTTCATATGTTGTGGGATTATCTTAAAAAGTAAAAAAAGATTTAAAAAAATATATAAATTGCCTTTTACTCTATGAGACGTCCACAGTACTCTTTTAATTTTTTTTTTTTTTATCTTAACAAACACATATACATAACCTTATAACCAAGACTTTGAAAAGTATCAAAGGCCATCCATGTGAGGTAAATTCTGTTCTTTGCTGATGTTAGATTCAACAGAACGAAAGGTTGTTGTGCAAATTCCGAGAGAAAAATTAAGATATTGAACCACTATTAAAACATTGTAGTTAAAAAACATTGGATCCTCTCAATGAGATCTATCAAAGGATGAGTGACCGCCTCCTTTAGCGGCTACTTGAAAAAATCGAAAAATGACTAATTCAGATTTGATCCTGTTGCATATATATTAATTAATTGTTACCACAGAGTGTGTGTAAGCTCACAGGTAAATAGGCGCTAACCGAAACAGAAAAAAAAGTTCCTTTGTTTAATATTAGTTTCCCTTTTATATTTTGTTCTCTCTCTTGTAAATCAATAAATATAATGTTTAATTAATAATTATTGGAATCAGTTTCATTAATAATTCTAAGCAAAGTCAACAGATCCAACCTCCAAAGAGAGACCACCTCCAATCTTTATACCATTATTACTCTATTTTAGACTTCTTCCTTTAAGGAATATTTTAAAGTAATAATATATATATATTTTTGAAGATAGAGAGGTTGCCTTGTCGGCGTTCATATTTATTAAAAATAATAAAATATTATAATTTTCTTTGATCTTTTTTAATGTCGAACTAAACTATTACTTATATATAATAAAATGTTTGTGAAGAAGGCAAAGCTGTTAACCATGTTCAAGTCTACGCACCATTTTTAGAATAGGAACTTTAAACAATTTAAAACCATCTGTTTTTCCCGATAGGCCGAATACTAGTTTAATATAAGTTTTGTTTTCAACTAACAACAAAAATAGAGCTTCTTCCAACTTTTGATATAATAACAACACCCCAGCGTTAAGGGGAGGTATTTCCTGGTCCATCTATAGTGTCAGCTAGTTGAGCAGTTCCTGATCATACAATTATTGTAAGTCAGCAACTTTATCAATATAATTTGTATATTGAGAATTGCATGCACGGATATATTTTTGTACTTGACAAAACTATACACAAATGCATCTTCACTTGAAAGTTGATTATCTATATTGTAATCATAGAATTTGTAATGCCGTATTTCGGTGTCATGTTCTTGACCGCTGTATTCTGGTCTCTCTGTACTCCTGCATATATAAGTCAAACGGTTTTATTTCTTATAGAGTTTTACTTACGATCTTATACTGTTTTACTTACGCCTAGCTGGTCTTGTATAAATTGTGTGTGGAAGAGCATTGACAATGAGAATTTTTATATGAAATTAAACTATCCTCTAAGTTCATATGCCCATAATTTGTTTAAGTACCAAGATTCTACATTACAGCGCTGGATAGAATCGTTAATTACGACATTAGAACTCTAAAAAAGCGGGACGGCGGATTAAAGAAGCAAACCGCTTGGAGGTTTCGCCAATGATAAGCCTCCCAATATATTTACGGCCGTGGTAAGGACAGTGGAAAGTTTGTTTTATTTGGAAATAAATATGGCGGATGTTTAATTTCTGGGTATCTAGATTGTTCTATACGCAATTGGATCTCTACTTTTATAACAGTTAAAAAAGTATATCGCACTTTTTCTTAGTTTTTGATCTCTAGTGATTGTAATGTAGGATTTATCCGTCTATTGTTATTTCTTGCACGTCATTTTGCTCTTCATTCTGATATCCACTGCTATTAATGAAAGATTTTGGGCCTATAATATTTGTTTTCATACGCAATTCTTAAAATATCCGTTTTTATATATACTGGTTGCAATGTATTGTTTGTTCTTGCATATTATTTAGCCCACCATTATATGATCTCTAGTACCTGTGATGTAGGATATCTGTGTCTATTGTTTGTTATAACACACCGTTCTATGTTTCTCTTCTGATCTCTAATACTTGTGAGGTTGAATATCTGGGCCTATTGTTTGTTATCATGCACCATTCAATGCCTCTCTTCTGATCTCTAGTACTTGTGAGGTAGGATTTCTGTGTCTATTGTTTGTTCTCATCCACCATTCTAGGCTTCAATTCTAATCTCTAGTACTTGTGATGTAAGATTTCGGTGTCTATTCTTTGTCCTCAAATACCATTTTAAGCTTCTATTCTGATCTCTAGTACTTGTGATGTAGAATTTCTGAGTTTATTTTTTTTGTTCTCATACACCATTCTAAGCTTCCATTATGATTTCTAGTACTTGTTAGGTAGAATTTCTGTGTCTATTCTTTGTTATCACATACCATTCTCTGATTTCATTCTGATCTCTGATACTTGAAATAAAGGATTTTTTTGTGCGTCTATTTTTTAATTTCCCCCCATACACAGACTGATTTTTACTTAATGCTTACCTGATATTGATTTTCTATGCACATCTTTCTTATTCTCAAATAATACTGTTCATATCTTCACTGGCCTCAAAAACTCCTAATTATCAAATTCTGTGTATCTAATGTTTTTTTTCTCATATTCAATTATTAGAATTCCCCCCTTTTGAACACCTCCTTCCAGTACTAATAATGATGATATATTTATTATTTGTTCTAATATACCATTAATGACTTCCATTCTTCCATACGTTCTTTCACTTTACATTTAACCTTATTCCTGTTCTCTATTGTTGAGTAGTACTTGTATTGTGATGGCTATTTGCTACTTATTTTTGCCAAATTTGCTACTACTTCTTGTTCCAAACATTTATATAGATGGGTATGTCGTAAATGGTATGTTTGGATGGTCCATCGATGCTCCAAGACTGGTCGTGTGTAGATCCCGACAAACATCTATCTAATATTCTCTTGCTTTTATTTTATTTTTTTGGTCATTAGGATCTCTGAAGTTGTATAGGTTTATCTCTTATTTCAGACACATTATTCGTTCAACGATTAAGACGAGAGAGTGCCGATTATTGAAATAAATTTGCATAGATCCAAGTACGACGCTCTCTTTGCACGTAGGATTGTATCATTGTTTTTATACAGCGTACTTTAGTCAACAGCCATTGCGATTCGTGTTGCAACAGCAAGCAATTATAAAATTTTTCTTTCTCTCTTCTGATCTCTAGAATAGAAAATTCCCCTTTGATGTGAAATTATTGCAATTACAGTACATTATGAAGATATAAAAACACTTTTCTCTGTGCGTGACAAAGCACTTTTACACGACGAGAGATGGTTTTTGGGAAGTAATTTTTGATCGCCTTGGCTGGCTCGATTATAACTCAGCATTTAGGCCTCTCTCCACCTGCAGACTGTTGAAGCTAACGCAAGATTGGTGCGGTATGTTTACTGGCAGCTCTGTGATTGGGAGTTCTTTGGGGAAAAAACTATCATTCCCAACAGTAATTTTACTTACAAATTTGAGAATTATAAAATACTCCTAATATATCACAAATTGACATTAAAAACATGATTTTTACTTCAAATGATAAACACTATAGAAAATGCTACAAAAGCTCAAAATTCACAAATTACCAACAAATTCGAGCAAAGGGCTTTTTCGATGGGCCCAACTCGAAGCTTGACCACTCGTCTTTTATAAGGTTAAATAAAAATACTTATTGTTGGATATTTGAGAAGTCCAAACTTTCTAGCTTTGTTTTAATTGGAACTAATACACATAATTGGGACTATTGCAATTTTGTTTTCCTATCAAGTCACAATTGATGATAGTTGACAATTATTTTGGACAATTAAAATAAGTTTATTAACACCTAGAGAACAGCAAAATGAGAGTTTAAAAATATAATTAAAAAAAAAGAAAAGAAAAATATTTACACCAGACGAAGCCTCCTCCGAAGAGACGTCTGGATCTTATCAGGAGCTACAAGCCGCCTTGAGTTTGGACAAGCCATTGCCAACTACGGAGTTCTTGTCCTCAACATGCTCAATGACAATGTCGAAGAATTTGGATAGAATTATCTTGTGTTCAGGCGAGAGTTGCTCGAGGAGTTCCCTCCTATCAGGGCGGTATAGAATCCCGTAAACGATGTCAAACCTGTCTAACATTGCCTTATATAGGGGGCTCAGGAAAGATTCAACGTTCAGTTGGTCGAATATCTTGTTTAGCGGATCCTCGTTTTCCTTCTCCATGGGGGTAGAAACTCAAAGTGGTCAGGATCGGTCTGGAGCTCATGGGTCTTCGGGGCAGGTAGTGGAAGCGGAGGGGCTACTACGGCTGGAGCTGGCTCCTCCTCATGGGGGAGTGGGCGGCGCTGGTTCAGCAGGCTGAGACGCGGTGGAGCGACGGGGCGAAGTGTGGGCCGCGGGACCATTACTTGGTACCTTCACAGATGGAGTAGGGGGTGGTGGTGCAGAAGGCGCGGGTGCTAGCTGGCTGGGCAGCTGAGGCGCGGTCGGTGATGGAACATCAGTGGGGGAGGGTGATGATGCTTGCTTGGGGCCAATGGCCTGTCTTGCAAACATGGGGCAGTTGGCTCTGCGGTGACTCTGGTTGTTGAATTTGGAGCACCTTATTCCGAAGGTCAGGAACGTCGGCAAGGTGTTACCTTTAGTTTTAGTTTTAATGTCGAGGCGGGTGGGCAGCCTCTCGATTTTTATGCCGTCGTGGAGGAGGATGTAGGCTTCACGGCGGCCGTCTTTGTAGCCATACTCCCCAGCTTTGAGTTGTTTGGGGGCGATGGAGGTAACACGCCCATATATCCTCCACGTAGAAAGGGAAATTTCCGATTGTCAGTTTCACCGACCTTTTACAGAAGGGGAAAGTCCCGAGAATCACGCCCTCAATTTCAAGGCCCTCGTCGATGAGGCGTTCCGCAAGGATATTGCTGGTCAGACCCATCAGGACGTGACCATTCATCCTGGTGAGCTGGATGATGTGCCTGGCCCCTCCGTCCACTTTATCTATCGCCTGAAGGTATTGGTAAGGCGCGAATTAAGAACAGTGCTCTATGTAGACGCACTGCTCCTGGGTGGAGGACGCCTGCCGCGCCCTGGCTTCCGCGATGTGTGCCCTCGTGGCCTTCACTTCCTGCACCCGCGGTGTCCATCCTCCTGACGATTGCCCTCGCCGAGTAGCTCCGGTGGTTCCGGCGCTGTTGGACTGTGCCGCCGTAATGCCTGGTGCTCCCGAGTCGCGGCGCCTTTTCTTACTTTGCATCACGGTGTAGCCGTCCCCAATTTCCGGATCTTCATCCTCCAATAAGTCCGCCCAGATCTTTTGGACTTGTACAGCGCCGATTAAAGGCGTCTTGGTCACGATGCCGTTCGACGCGG
Organism: Cordylochernes scorpioides; assembly: GCA_030710605.1. Taxonomy (NCBI): domain Eukaryota; kingdom Metazoa; phylum Arthropoda; class Arachnida; order Pseudoscorpiones; family Chernetidae; genus Cordylochernes; species Cordylochernes scorpioides. The sequence continues at coordinate 78,741,529 of CP092867.1, forward strand.
TAACATTTGCATATCTCTCGCCAGCGGGCGAATTAACATAATTTTCAATTTCCTTCATTTCAGAAGAGAATTTATTTTGAAATGCAATTTTCGCAGATATTGCACTCTCTTGAGGTTCGAAGCTGTGCCTTTCAGGCACACATGCAGCTTCTAAAGGGCTTTCAGCCAATACCATTTTCGGCATACCTGCCAACAATTTTACATCGCCAAAGGCGGAAAAACGGCGGAGCTAAAAATAGCGTGGCCACTCGCCCGTGTGTGTGTGTGATAGATGACTGTGTGGCGCACATTCTCTGTATGGAAAAAGAAATGACAAACATTTAAAATTTTGAAAATATTTATTATCTTCTACATGCGTGAGAGAATATTCACAGAATCTCGTAATAGTTAATAAGGCCTCCAAACCTGAAGCTTCTTTTCTGAATGTTTCTTCTCTACGTCGGTAGATGGAGCTAGGGGGACTGCTGCTGCATGGACAGGGCTTGGGATGAGAGGCAGGTCTTCTGTAACAGGACAGTTTTATAGCACGTGAACTATGACACTCTATAGCTGGGAATTTTACACATAAGACATCAAAAGGGGAACCTAATCCCTTTAAAAAATCCATTATAACGATGTATTAGTGATATAGTCCGAAATCATGGTATACAAGTTGAATTTTGTCTGAATTTGCCAAAGCTGGTGTTGTTGTACAATATTTCATCACTCCATGTGCGTTCTGCACAGAGTGTTAAACCAAATACTTTGTTTTGATGCATTTTAAAAAGGAGAGGGTCCCATTTTGGTACATAAATTCCACCCCCCCGCAACATATTGCATATTATATACCAGAAGTGAGATCTCTCCCATTAAAAATGCATTATAATAATGAATTTTAGTTATTACCCCAATACAATCCCTGCACTCCATATATCCCGAACTATCAGGGGCCCAAAAATTCCAGAGCCGTTTCGCCTTTCATTCCTCGAGCCTACTCCAATTTATAAGTGGTAATTGTGCTGGGATAGAATTCAACATTTCTAAGAATCGAAGTATAGATTGTAGAGATACGATATAGGTGCGCGTTATTCCTTTGGTCAAAATATTCACCGAATAGCTCTGAATGTCCGATCCAACTTTGTTATCAAATTGTCCCCCCTCTTGATCGGTTATATTTGGACGTGAGTGACTTCTCGACCTAACAGGGGATCTTGTCAAAAATCACCATGAATATTAGCTGGTCGAATCTGAATAGAATGTCTAGCCTGGCTTCTCTCTGTCGGTCGTATCAATCGTTTGGAGTTTTATTCGATACTCAACCAAATATATAATTGAGAGAATGTATTGTTAGAATATAAGGTGGTAATATAGTGTTTGAAGATTATATTTATATGTTTATTTAAAAAAGGCATATTCTGACCGCGTTCACATGAGCATTTTTTAGATGGCAGAGCGCCATCTAGTGGAACAAAAATAAGCTAAACGTTTATTTTACTTGTTCCGTGATATTTGGCCAAAATAATTTCCTGATAAATCAAGAAAAGCCAACCACGTACATGTTTCGGGCTGTTGATCCTCGTCAGCGTGGTGCAGGTTGTACCTCTACGACCAAAATTTGGTCCCAGAACTTACTGAGAAATCAAGAAATGGGTATTTATACGTGTCTTGTATCAAGAAACTGGGTTGGGCAAATATCACGTACCAAAAATGCTCATGTAAGCGCAGTCAGGATATGCTTTTTATTGTTTTAAATATCTACAGCTGACCTTTTTATATTTAATTTTTTTTTTCCCATGAGAAGCGTATTTACGCAAACTTGGTCTTAAATGCCTTAAATACCCCTTTCTTGATTTCTCAGGGAGCCTTTGGGACCAAATTTTGGTCGTAGAGGAACATCCTGAACCATGCTGACGAGGGCCAACAGTCCGAAAGGCGTACGTTGTCGGCTTTTCTTGATTCATAAAGAAATTGGGTTGGGCAAATATCACGCAAAAAGTTAAATAAACGTTTAGTTTTTTTTCCACTAGATGGCGCTCTGCCATCTAAAAAATGCTCATGTGAGTGCGGTCAAGATATGACTTTTTTTTTGTGTTAACTATCAACACCTGATCTTTTTTTTCTAATTATATTTTTTCTATTTTTACAATTTTTTTCACACACACATATATATAGCATACCAGTAATGAGCGGTGAACTTACCAGGTTGGAGATGTGGCCTCAAGCCTGGTAGAAACCTTGCTACCAGTTCAGGGTGTTGTAGGAGGCCTGGACATAGAGAGCTGGGCTACACATGGCTTCTGTGCAATAGACATTTGTATTCTTTACATCCTGTATAGCAATTAAATACATAGTTCAACCTCTCATCAGAGGTCAACTGACGGGCGCGCAACCAACTTTCTAAATAACTATGGATTTCTACCGAAAGACCACACCAGCACGGGTATCTCTTTTTTTTTTGGCAGTCTCTCATTCATCCGTTGTGAATAATTATATGAACAGGTAGAACATTGCTCTCCGGGATACCTCTGGCTAGTGGCCGTTAATCGGTTTAAATTGTGTTTTGTATAATGAATACAGATTTAAAATTATTTTTTATTTATTTAGGTTGGGTGTTCACACAGGTTAAGTTAGATTCAGGTTATATTCAGTCGCTAAAGTAATGGACTTTAGAGCTATAAACAAGTCCCGGAATCAAACATACGAATATGTTAGAAAATGATTTTCAGGGTGTGAGAAGTTTCCTGTGGAGGGAATACTGACTCAACTAATTTAAACTCTTGTACCCGACGTTTTAGCGGCTCCTGTCACTCTCTCCAAGGGAATTGTTGTCTAGAATCCTAGACCCTATTTATGTAAATGATTTTTTTAAAGGTATTTGTAAAGGTAATTGTAAAGTTGGAACAAAAGATGGCAAAGATGCATTGATGCAGGGAGGGAGGGTCTTATTTCAAAACTATAAAAAATATATATTTTTTGTATTTTGTATGAATAAAGTTATAGCCTTATATATATAGTGCAAGAACCTTTCGATCGCATATCTTGCAATAACAATACAATTAAACCTCAAATGAGCTCTTGGGAGTCAAAATTTATGAAAGGTTTGGAACATGAGCGATGTCTGTAGTTTAAGAGAAAATAAATGATAAATAATAATAATAAAAAAATAATTATAGTTTAGGATATTTATTTTTAAAATATCATGGAATTTAGGTGTTTTAGACTATGTTTATTTTAAAAAAGTCCTTTAAAAAAGGTGCTTCCCATTTAGATGGATCCTAATGGAGCTCCCACTCCCGGTCATTTCTATTTACATATTACGTATGTTTGAAAGCCTGAAACATCGTACGTGTTCTGTTTTACCTAGACCTCTTGTTTATTTGTTGTATTGGGGGCTATTTATATCCCCTTGTCTACCTTTAGCGGCTCTTTTCCCATTCGTTACATCAAAACATATTCTAAACTTCTGTATAGCTGTGGTAGCGAGGCGATTAACTCGTCGGATTATGGATCAGAACCTAACAGGTTCGAATCTTCGAAGAGTTTTTTAAAAACAGTTTTAGGGATATTTTATGTCTAGGTAACACATTTTCATGATAAAATTTCGTCACATAATGCCTGTTAGCCATTGTAGAGCATGAACTAAAAACATAGATTTGGGTATTTGGGGAATATGAATTGAATGCGAAGAGGACGCTTGGCTCATTTTTTTTTTGGCAAAAGTGGCATAGGAACTGTTGGAAGACGGCTTCAAGTGAAATCTAGCCGGTGTTTCAAGATAGGCTTGTCTAAAATACGGAAGGTTGTTAGAAAAAAGGTGGAGAAAATTCTCAACTGTAAAAAAAGATTTGTATGTTAGGTGTGATGTAGGTTAGAAGGCCAGAAGTAATGGAGGGTTTGACCTCGGCCGTTGGAGAACTAATGTTCCGGTTAGGTTTGTGTGTTAGAATTCAACGCAGATGTTACGGGACAATGATAATAACAGCTTGTGCTACCAGCCGAGGACCAAATGGTATGCGGATATTCTTGTATTGTCATAATCCCCATGTTTTAACACATCTGCTTCTTGGAGACGAGCGCTTGATATGACCGATCTTTTTAGAATTGGTGAAAGAAAAGTTCGGAGAGAGATTCATAGAACCAAGGGAACAGTACCCAGAGAATAAATATAATTTTATACCTGTTCCATTCTGACTTACTGCATGCGTAAAACTTCATACTGCTTTTGTGCTGTGCCTTACTGCGTATGTACAACTTCATACTATTTTTGTGCTGTGCCTGATTGTATGTACAACTCCATATTGATTTTGTGATGCGCCTTACTGCATGCATACAACTTCATACTGATTTTTTTTGCTGTGCCTTATTGAATATTTACAACTTCATACTGATTTTTCCCTTACTTATCCGTTCTGTGTTGTTAATTATTAACTCTGTATAACGTAAATTATACGATATGTTCCCTTACACTTACAAAATGAACGTAAAAATGGAACAACGTGTTTGTTTGAAATTTTCTTCCGAATCTGTAAATCAGCCAGTGAGAGCTTTAATTTGTTACAAAAAGCATTTGTAGAAGATACTCAAGAAAATAATTTTTGTGTGGAGATAGAGAAAGAGTGGTTCAAAAGGTTCAAAGATGGCCGAACTTCTGTGGAAGACGACACGAAGTATAGACGACCAAAAACTGTGAGTATTCCTGAAAACTTTGAAAAATTTAAAGCCCTGGTGTTTCAAAATCGGAGAAAAACAATTAGAGAAGGGTCAAAGAGTGTCAGTTGGTATATGCCATTTCGTTATCCATGATGATCTGTGCTTAAAAAGACGATCTTGCAAGTTTGTCCCTCGCATACTAACTCTAATGCAGAAAGGGACACGTAAATATGTCTGCGAAAACTTATTTAAATTGGCCGTACAAGACCAAATGCGGATACATAAAGTGATGACAAGGAACGAGACATGGGTATACGGTTACGATCCCGAAAACAAGCGCCAATCAAATCAATGATTCGCAGATGACGAGCCGAGACCCAAAAAGGCCAGGATAGAAAAGTCAAAAATGAAAGTTTTGCCCTTTAATTTCTTCGAAAACAAAGACTCTTATATCATAAATTCATACCAAGTGGGACAAAAATTAATCAAGAATCTTATCTTGCTATTTTGAAAAGATTACGAGAAGCTGTTCGAAAGAAACGCCCAGAAAGATGGCAGAATAAAGTTTGGAGGCTTCATCATGTTAACATACGGCCACATGACTCATTCGGTGCTCACTTATTTGACAAAAATCAACAACCCTTTGCTTCCACTCCCTTCCTATTCTCCTGATTTAACACCAAATGACTTTTTCATTTATACAAAATTAAAAATTGTCACGGTACAAGCCATTAAAGAGAAATTACTGAACGTTTTGCGAGGCATTCAGAAAGACGAATTTTCTAAGCGTTGCCAAAGTTGGAATAAAAGATGCAAAGGTACAATGATGCAAGAGAGGGTCTTATTTTGAAAACTATTAAAACTTTTTTCCTTTTCAGATTTGAATAAATAAAGTTATAGTCTCATACTTTGCATAAAAGAGGCTGAGATGGACATAAACAGTACTACGCATCGACCTATTCATGCTGTACATTAAATACGATTTTCGGCCTAGACGGATCTGTCCAGGTGTTGTATGGAGCGGGTTCTATAGAACTTTTGGGATGGACGATACAAACACGTGACACCGCCGTTAAATAAATGTTGGAGGATTGTTTTAAAACAACCGCTGGGCAAACACGGTCGCCCGAACAAATAACGCGGGGATTTTTCTCTCTTGATCCTCTTTTTTTTTTTTAGAATGGTCAGGAGCATCGGGATTTTTATACCTATTTTAAAAATAATTTTTATAGATGAAATGTTTTAAAAAATACATTTTTATTTATTTAATTCCTCTATGGTTTCGTTTTCTAAGTTGGAGATACCATGGATGTACCATGTGCCACAAATATAGTGGCTGAAATATAGGAAGATGGTACTTTCAAACGGATGAACGGGCTATTGGCCTCTGAATATCCACGCAGAGAGAAGGGCCACTGGTCTCTGAATACCCTGGGGGATGAAAGGGCCACTGGTCTCTGAATATTCCGGGGGGTGGAAGGGCCACTGGTCTCTGAATACCCTGGGGGATGAAAGGGCCACTGGTCTCTGAATATTCCGGGGGATGGAAGGGCCACTGGTCTCTGAATACCCTAGGGGATGAAAGGGCCACTGGTCTCTGAATATTCCGGGGGGTGGAAGGGCCACTGGTCTCTGAATACCCTGGGGGATGGAAGGGCCACTTGTCTCTGAATATTCCGGGGGATGGAAGGGCCACTGGTCTCTGAATATTCCGGAGGATGGAAGGGCCACTGGTATCTGAATTTTCCGGGGGATGGAAGGGACACTGGTCTCTGAATATCCCGGGGGATGGAAGGGACACTGGTCTCTGAAAATCCTGAGGTATGGAAGGGCCACTGGTCTCTGAATACCCTGGGGGGATGAAAGGGCCACTGGTCTCTGAATATTCCGGGGGATGGAAGGGCCACTGGTCTCTGAATACCCTGGGGGATGGAAGGGCCACTGGTCTCTGAATATTCCGGGGGATGGAAGGGCCACTGGTCTCTGAATACCCTGGGGGATGGAAGGGCCACTGGTCTCTGAATATTCCGGGGGATGGAAGGGACACTGGTCTCTGAATATTCCGGGGGATGGAAGGGACACTGGTCTCTGAATATTCCGGGGGATGGAAGGGACACTGGTCTCTGAATATTCCGGGGGATGGAAGGGACACTGGTCTCTGAATATTCCGGGGGATGGAAGGGCCACTAGTATCTGAATATTCCGGGGGATGGAAGGGACACTGGCCTCTGAATATCCTGGGGATGGAAGGGCCACTAGTCTCTGAAAATCCTGGGGTATGGAAGAGCCACTGGTCTATTAATATCCCGGGGGATGGAAGGGCCACTGGTCTCTGAATATCCACGGAGATGGAAGGGCCACTGGTCTCTGAATATTCATGAAGATGGACAGGCTACTGTTCTGTGAAATTCACTATCACCCCGGCTCGAAGGACCACTGATTGCTCAATGTCCACAAGGAAAATCGTCGATCCTCCGCACGGACAATTTGGCATAGAATAAAATGAAATCGTTTGAGACATCCTAGCAAACCAAAAATTCAATTTATTAAATAAAGAGTACTTTTCGGTAAACACATCTCTGGTTTAACAGTCTCAAGATATTATTCATCGTTTGTGTGTGATAATACTATAAATTTATACGATACTAATATACCTCAAATTCATCGTATCGGAATCCAATAATAGCGTGCTATCGAAGCGTGGATTTAGGACAATAGCAAGCACCACTTGAACACCGATTTCTTCTTGGAACGGACGGTCACATTACTTTGGGTAGAATTTTGAAGTAAGATGCCGAGTTAATCCAATTACGCCTGCTGGCCTACCAAATAGCCGCGCTCGGTAATTACACCCCCCTCTCCCCCATTACAACCCTCGCTGCCACATGCTGTCGCCATGGTAACACTTCCTTCCTACCGCTTTCTTAGCAGGCTCGCACTACGTCATGTTCTCTCACAGGTCCTCTATACTTCACACTCAATGTACCAGGCCCGTTCTAACCTCGGTGTGTAATTTTGTCCCGTGTTTACAGGGCAACTAAATTGTCCTAGTAGGATCGCTCTAACATTAGGGACGTAGAATATCTCAGGTGTTCTCTCACAGGTCCTCTATATTTCACACTCATGTAACAGGCCCGTTCAAACCTTGGTGTGTGATTTTGTCCCGTGTTTACAGGTCATCGGCAACTAAATTGTCCTAGTAGGATCGCTCTAAAATTAGTGAGGTAGAATATTTCAGGTGTTCTCTCCAAGGTCCTTTATACTTTACACTCAAATCCCGTTCTAACCTCCGAGTGTGATTTTGTTCCGTGTTCACAGGTCCTCGGTACAACTCAGTTATCACATTAGTGGCGTGCTATATCCCATGTATTCACAGGTCTCAGATACCCCTTCCTCAACGTAACAAGCACGTTCTAACCTCGGGGTGTGTTTTCTCCCGTGTTCACATGTCCTCGACACAGCACACTTGTCTTACCAAGTCCGATATATAATTACTTCACGTTCTCACAAATTATTGAATTGCCTCTCCCTCGCTTCATAGTGTGTGTGTGTGTCTTAAAATATTTTCACCTCTACAAACATTTACTAATTTATATTTCGGAGGGTTTGTGTGTAGAGAGAGAAAAACATTGGGGCATATTCTTGAGCTTTTATCTGTTACAACTTTTATGATAGAACAGAAGATAACTTCGGATAATTCAGCAAACAAAAACATTGTCCCCTACATTCTTCTCTCATCAGTTGGCCGCTAACTGAAATAAACAATTGAGAAAAAACGTATCCTTGGCTGCATCTGCCAGACTCTCGGAAGGCTTCTATGCACATGTGTGTGAAACAAGGAAATATATATTTCAAATATCATAATCGCGATGTGAGAATGCCATTATCTATCTCCAGAATCCAAACAGATCGTTGACAATACAACTTTAGATATTTTTTTCATTTAAACTCAAGTGAGTTGCTCATGGAACCATACCAAGGAGTCTGCGGCGCTCGATGCTTCAGGAATCACCCCTTGCTGCAGATATAGCTCGTCCACATCGTCCTAAGGCTCTGTCCTTCTCCTCAAGACGAGGGTACACTCCTCTATCTACTGAGTAGTTCATAGAAATACCGGAGTGTGCTGCAACACGATTCTTGTTTATTCACTCATGGACAAAACTTGAGGAAGATGTACCTTTTAGCATGAATATCGGGATTCAGTCAATAACTCTAAAAGTCATTTGATACACAGTGACATTTATTTAAGACACACAATATAACTAAGTGTGAGCAAAATTGCTTACGTTGCCTAAAAAAAAAAAAAACACGCGACCGGCGACATTAAAAATGAAACTTCCTTAAGTTTTGTCCATTAGTGTGAAGTAAATATTGAGTAGAGAGAGATGACGAAAATATAATAAATCAAATCTCGTATATAGATAAAAACGGGAAAGATTTAGATAGTTTCATGGGAAAATACGGTATTTTCTATTGTCCCTAGGCCAATAAGATTTGGGAGGGCTCAACATTAAAAGGTGTGACAGCGGGTCTCTGATTTAGTCTACCAAACTATTGTATTGAACTTGTAATTAAAGAGGAACACTGGGCAAATAAAATAAATTGAATAAAACGATATATAATATACAGGGTACGGCAGCTATTTGAGAACACACAATATAGGTGCCACACTTTCCTGTGTGTATAGCAACATAGTTTTTTTTTTTGCATATAGACAGGCAGAACCTACTATTACACAAGAAATGAAGAGACATGCACTTATTGTCTCCTTGGCTGCAGGACACACACGATTCAGAAACTGTTGCATTCTTGAAAGTCTCCCGATCATTTTTTTTTTCAAAGTTCGGAGAGAATTGGAGGCTGAAAAGGGTGATGTGGTGGAAGTTCCCTAAAGGAAATGACATTGTCGACGTTCTGACAGTATTAGGACGCCAGAATTTATATGCCATGCCCAAGCTGCTATCGAAGAGGACCCCGGGAAGTCGATGAGGGCACTCGCCAGAGAGCTGCAGGTTGATGAGGCTACCACTTGATAAGTGGTTCATGAGGACCTCCATTATAAATCATATGTGATGCGGGGAGAACAGTTCATGTCCGAAAGAACCACGGCCAGTCGCTTGACCAGAGCCAAGCGCCTTCTGAACAAGATCAAACGTCTTGAACCAAGATAGATCTGTTTTTACTGGGCCGAGAAGATCATAATCCACATTTGGCCCCCCAGCTCACCATATGTCAATACACTGGACTATTATATGGGCGTAGTTGAGAGGGACTCCAATAGTCATTCCCACAACACTATTGCAGCTCTCAGAGCTGATATAGTGGATGCAACGGCAAACATTCCCAAGACCCATCTCATTACTGCCTGCAGTCGGTTTCGACAGCGTATAGAAGCTGTTATTGCCACTGATGGTGGGTTCATTGAATGATGTCGTCCTTTAGGTGTATATGCATTCATCTTTATAAAACTTCAATATGTAATAAATACTCTTTTTCCTTTTTCCCCATGGACATAATTTTTTTCTCAAATAGTTACCGCACACACACCCTGTATATAGAATGATTTTAGAATAATATAAAAGTGTAAAATATATTTTATATTATTAATATATTTATTAGTGCATGTTCACATTCTTTTTTAAATGGCAATTTTCTGATAAATTTAGATGCCAAAGATGAATTTAAGAAAAAGAAATACGGTAAACTCATGTTTTTATTATATATAAATACGATGCTTTTATGGTGTGTGATGCATGACTCAACTCTGAAACCGCTGGAAGTTGATTTTTTTGGAGCGACTATTTATGACATCAAATGAAGGAAAAAAAAACCCCCTAAATTCTGTGTTTTAAAAAATTTAAACCTCCTTCGAATTACAAGACAGAAATCTGCCGATATTTAACATAAAGAATTTTTCTGTTATTATTCATTAATCTGTTTTGAAATATCTCTTCATATATATGCATATATTTTCTTTATATTTTCAACAATAAGTATATGAATAGATAATTTACAATACTTAAAAGTTATTATCCACACATCAATTAAATAAATACATTTTCAATCATGCTTTATTATTCAACCCAATTAAAAAAGCTTTCAAATAATTGCATCGTCATCGTAACTGTGCAAATGAAAAAACTAGCTCATACAATTGATAAAAAAAACCCTTTAAATAAAACTCTTTTAAAGGCTTTATTTAACTTGTTTTAATGTCTGTCTATTCACAAATCTTTCAATCAAGTTTTAATATACTTACAGATCCCCCCACATAGAAATCTGAAAATTGGTCCACTTGTTCAAAACTGATTACATTGTAATTTGACAAAATTTCTTACTTCTGGGTGGTCGATAATAGGAAATTTTTCGATATTTCCTTTCAAAGTTTATAATCCATTTTATAGAAGTCAGTTATTGTAAATATTGTTTCCATCCTCTCTCTCTACTAACATTGCAAGTGTGCGGCCGTGGTGGTCGGGAATAGACTAGAGAAGATAATTTGTGTATTTCTTTTCAAACGAAGGAAAACAGGGGCAGACCTTTCTCTAACGTAATCAGCGGTTGGAGTTCTATAAAATCGTGGTCGGTGCTGAACTAATTTCTATATTTTCTTTTAATTTTTATGATCAATTTTTAATATCCTTCCAGACCATGTCGAAGTCTAAAATTTTGTACACTCTCTCAATAAAGCTAACATTGCAATCGTATAAAATATCAGACTTCTAAATGACTGTGATGTGTGTGTTCTGGAATAGACTTTAGAATATATTTTTTACACTCATGGACAAAACTCGAGTAAGCTTCAACTTTGAGCTAGAATCTCGGGAACACGATACATCTTTGCGCACTCATTGAAAACGGCTTTGACGAGCTCCTGGGACGAGATAACGGTGGAATAGTGTGTGCGAATATGGTCTGAAATCTTCGTAAACGTCTGCATAAATGTATTGAAGCCGAAAGAGGCAATTTGAACGTTTTATGTAAATTTTGAAATTTAATTTATTTTTATTGAGAAATAGAGAGAGAATTAATAAAATTTGTTATTCGTTTAGTTGATCGAATTTAATATTACGAGGTATTTTTAAACCGTTAAAATACTTTTTAAAATTGCGGAACACTTTTATTTTATCATATATATAGAGCAGGCTGTTTAAGCAGCACCACTACATAAGAAGGCTTGTGGCCCCAACTTGTGGCGATCTTAATTGCCTTCAGTCTTCAGCAAGTAACCGCGCGCCACAATGGCGGCTTCCAAAAAAGCTGGGCAACAGTAGAATTAATCTTGGTGGACGTGAAGAATGGGGCGGCGGGAATTATCGTTAGGCCTAGATTTGTCTAATTCATCACCCGCCGGTCTTAATTACCCGGCCCAAAATGAGGAGGAATAATGAGTCGGGAATGCGTCGTTAACAAATAATTAACGGAGTGTCTCTCCCGGCCATCCATAAAGAGGAGTCGCTCGCTAAATGACTCGGATCCATTTGTCCACACCGAGATAGCGGATTTGTTAACCTCCTCCTCCAAACTTTGCTTCTTTCCAAGTATCAGGGACATATCTATTCCAGACCTTGATGGGTGTTGTTAGCTCATCTGGAGACACTCCATCTATGGCAAATTGCCTCTTTAATTACTAAATCATTTATTTATTGATACCATATCAGATATCGATACACGCTTATATAATGACCGTGGCCTCGATGGGTAATCAAGGCGGGTAGTTTGCTATTGGAGGAATAGCGAGATTAAACGTAAGTCCAAAGTATGGACTTGTAAATGTTTCTACAATGTACCATTTCCACAATAGCCAGTCCAGGCTGGTAGTTTGCTATTGGAAGAACAGCGAGATTGAACACAGGTCCAAAGTATGGACTTGGACATGTTTATACAATGTACCATTTCTACAATAGCCAGTCCAGGCGGGTAGTTTGCTATTGGAAGAACAGCGAGATTGAACACAGGTCCAAAGTATGGACTTGGACATGTTTCTACAATGTACCATTTCCACAATAGCCAGTCCAGGCGGGTAGTTTGCTATTGGAAGAACAGGGAGATTGAACACAGGTCCAAAGTATGGACTTGGACATGTTTATACAATGTACCATTTCCACAATAGCCAGTCCAGGCGGGTAGTTTGCTATTGGAAGAACAGCGAGATTGAACACAGGTCCAAAGTATGGACTTGGACATGTTTCTACAAAGTACCATTTCCCCAATAGCCAGTCCAGGCGGGTAGTTTGCTATTGGAGGAACAGCGAGGTTGAACACAGGTCCAAAGTATGGACTTGGACATGTTTCTACAATGTACCATTTCCACAATAGCCAGTCCAGGCGGGTAGTTTGCTATTGGAAGAACAGCGAGATTGAACACAGGTCCAAAGTATGGACTTGAACATGTTTCTACAATGTACCATTTCCCCAATAGCCAGTCCAGGCGGGTAGTTTGCTATTGGAGGAACAGCGAGGTTGAACACAGGTACAAAGTATGGACTTGGACATGTTTCTACAATGTACCATTTCCACAATGGCCAGTCAATTGCTAGTGAAGTGAGTGTACAGAGTAGATTTGAAGTGTGAACTCACCTGGAGTGTATCCCCACAATGGCCAGTCCAAACGAGGATTTTGCCAATGCATCAACAATTCTTGACCTGCGCAAACAAATATGGAGGTGAATACAAAACAAATATGTTTTGGATTGCATTCAAAAAAGCGGTTAATATTTATTTTAAAACGCCGTTCCATATGCACGTGCTTTTATAATTGCTTAGGACCAATTTTTCAAAATTCAAACTAATTTTGACCACTTGAACTTGTTTTTACCTGGTACATACACTAAGTTTATAGACATAAAAAAAAACTAAAAATAAGGAGAAATCCCTTTAAATATTTAGCATTTAAATTGAACATTAGATTAGTGTTACCAAGTTAAATGAGAAAAGACAATTGTAAGGACGACAAAACTATTTTGATAAAAAAAAATCTTTAAAAAATTAATAAATATTCTGTTACAAAGCCCTTTTCTTATGGGAGTTGTGACCTACAGCTTTCAAATGTTGTTGCTACTGACATAGATCTTTGGTAGTTTGGTCAAGGTTTCCCATAGCGTCTTGTAAAGAGTCTCTAGTACTTTTGCCGCCGTGGCGTCTTAGGAAAATCGTCTTCTTGGAGGGAAGTCTTGGCTTAGACACGGCGGTGGAATCCTGAAGTCAATTGCAGAAAATGCAATACATAGCACCCATGACCTCAAGGTCTTCTCGGTGATCTTTAGTTTGTCTTCCCTAACCTACCCAGCATCGCTATCAAAATGCTACATTGAACTGAAGAAATACTTATGTAAGGATGACAATGTAATTTATTTTGATCAAAACAATTATTAATATTCTGGCGATAAAATAAATATTCTGTAAAAAATACCTAAATTAACACGGAATTATTGGGTTTTGATAAATATTTTTCCAAACACACATATAAAATTTTATATTGTGGTTATCTCGAGGAATTCTCGCGATACAGCCCTTGTAAGGAGACGTAGCTCAATAGAGTCAACATGATTGATTTATTGATAACATTAGGGCTCTTGGTCACTTTGTATAGATTTCCTGGTTTCTCCTATCCATTGATTACGGAATAGAAAAAAAGGCCATGGTTTCCCGCTCGAACGGTGGCAGCGGACGGATGGAGTGAGCCAGGACAGTTTTTCAAATATTCCGCCCACTCTGACAGCGTGAAAAATCCAAGCGCCAGGTGGCAGAGGGGATAAATCACGGCATCTGTTGATTTATTTCCAGGCTCCTCGGCTCGTGACTTTAAAACGTCCGACCTTAGATCTGCCCTTGTTTTTTTATGAAGTCGGTTTTATTTGCCTAACTCCGTATTTTATATGGTGAGTTCTTTTGATTAACATATTTTTATTTTTAAAACTAGTTTTAAATTTGTATATGATGAAAAATTAAAACACATGGAGTGTATGGTGTATGCCATCCTAAACCTCCTATTATATCCTACCAGATCATAAAGGAGAGAGATGCAAGGATAATAACCCTGGCAGGTGGCTAGCGTATTGACATTTACAGTTTCAAGGATTCCACTGCTGATTCTACTAAGGTAGCACAATTCTTCATCGGTTCTATAAGTAATCTAATGATTTAAAACTCAGATTCACGAAGGTACCGAGTTTTCTTTTTACTCCACCTACGACGACCCTACTTTAGATTCCGTATTTCTGCAGAAGTTTAATATGTAACATATTTTTCTTTAGAATCCACATTCACCACTGTCCTACCCTAACATCCGTATTTCTGCAAAATCCACATCCACACACTAACACACACTAGAGCGAGCGGCGGCGCTTTTTGAGATCCGCCGTTTTTTGCTTTTGGTGTGTGAGAAAATGCTGGAAGGTGTGGAAAATGTGATATTGGCGGAAAGCCCTGGAGGAGCTGCACGTATGCCTAAAAGGCCCAGCTCGTAAACCCAAGGCAGTGCAGAGATATCTGAAAATCAATTTTCAGAACGAATTTCTAATAAGATTCAAGAAACTGCAAATTATGCAAATTCGTCTGCTGGCAAAGGTAATGCAAATTTTGCTGCGTCGGATCAAACACGACAAAGACGCCTCCAAACGGCACTAAAAAAGCCCAAAAGAACTGGGCTGAAACAATGGAGAAGGAGGATGGCAATGAGGACGGCTACACCGTGGTGAAACACAAGAAGAGGCGCCGTGACTCAGTCACAGCAAATAACTCAACGGCGCAGCCCAACAGCGCCAGAACCAGTGGAACCCCCAGCGCAACTCCGCGAAGGCGAGCACCAGGAAAGTGGTCATCGCAAGTCCAGGAGATAAAGGCCACTCGTGCCTATATCGCGGACGCCAGGGCGCGGCAGGCGTCTTCCACCCAAGAACAGTGCATGTACGTCGAGCACTGCCCAGACTTCACGCCATACCAGTACCTCCAGGCAGTGGATAAAGTGGTCGGAGGGGCCGAACACATCCTCCAGCTAACCAGGATATACGGTCACATCCTGGTAGGCTTGGCCACTAAGGCCCTTGCAGAACGCCTCATCGATGGGGGCCTTGAGATAGAGGGCACGACCCTCAGAACCCCTTTCCGCAAGAGGTCGGAGAGGATCATAATCGAAAACCCCTCCCCCCCCCCCCCTTTTTTTTTTTTTTTTTCGTGGAGGACGTGGTCATCATTGATGCCCTGCGACCTTACGGGCGAGTCACCTCCGTCGCCCCAATGCAATGCAAAACTGGAGAATACTCCTACACAGACGGCCGCCGCGAAGCATACATCCTCCTCCACGACGGCGTAAAACTGGAGAGGCTGCCCACTAGCCTGGACATACAGACCAAAGGCGACACCCTACCGGCGTTTTTGTCCTTCGGCATTAGATGCCCGAAGTGAAACAAGCAGGGTCACCGCAGGCCCAACTGCCCTATGCTTGCAAGGCAGATCACCGGCCCCAGGCAAGCATCACCTTCCTCCCCCACCGATGTCAAGTCACCCGCCGCCCCTCAGCAGCCCAGGCAGCCAGCACCTGAGACCGCTGCACCAGTACCCCCTACTCTGTGGAGGTGCCAAGTAATGCTCCTGCGGCCAACACTTCAGCCCCTCGCTCCACGGCGCCTCAGCCTGCTGAACCAACGACTCCCACTCAACCTGAGGATGTACCCAGTCCAGGGAAGGTACTCAGTCCAGAAGTCATAGTCCCTCCTCATTCTCTACCTGCCCCGAAGACCCATGAGCTCCAGACCGCCCCTACACCCATTGAGCTGATGGAAGTGGAGACAAGCGTAGAGGAAACCACCGGCTCGACGTCACCAGCCAAGAAGGGCAGGATAAGGGCCCAACTCGACGCTATCCTCGAGAAAACTCCAGTTCCCCGTTTGACGAGAGTGACCAGCTTGGCCTTCACAGAGAAGAGGTTCTACATGCCCTCATCTCGACTGCCAAGCTCAAGACCCTGATGAACAACCTCACATTCGCTCAGAGGACCGCATTGCTCCGGCTGGTCCGCGCCCTAATGCAGAGGCGTCTTGACTCTGCCTCTTCCATTTACTGAACGGATATGCCCATGAGTTTCCAGGTCGCCACCATCAATGCGCGCGGACTCGCCACTCGGGGTAGGGGGGGGGGGGGGGGTCTGGTACTTTGTCATCTCCTCAGGCAACACCAAGTGGACATCGCGTTTGTCCAGGGGACAAACAGCTCCTATCTGGACCACGCCCAAGACCTATGCTTCGGCTACAGTGCCGTTGTCATGCCACCCGCAGCGATCTCGGAATCTGGACTCGTCTGTGTCTTCGAGCCAGACGTTGCCGTTTTGCGACAGCGTGTCCTGTGGCCGGGTCACACGGCCTTGGCTGTCATTATGTCAAAAGTTAACTAATTTTTGTGGGTTAAAGCACAAAAAATAGAATAAGCTAGGGCCTAACTTAAATATACCTTAATACACAGAAAAGCGTACACTCAAGAGTACAACACCAACATCAAAAAGGAAATAAATAAGAACTAGCGATTTGTAAAATCAAATAAAAAAATACTTAGCTTTATTGTAGCGTTGGTATGGATCGGACTCGGGTCACAGGGATGCGAAGAGAACAGTCAGACACGGAAAAATCCAGTAGAAAAACCACTTTAAGTGGCTCCACACAAATTATCCACGCTCTCTCTGTTCTCGCCGCATTCCCCTCGTCCCCTTTATATACAAACATAGCCACATTCGTACAATGAGAAGGCGTGAGAGATTGGTTCACTAACAACCGAAAACAACATTCTTACCGCTAGAAAACTGATCAGAAAAAAAATGCAAATGTTTGTCAAGATAATTTGACAACGTTACTATCCAGCTTCAGCTGATAATACCCACTGGCTAGATCTAAGGTACTAAAATATTTAGCACCTCCCACAGCTGCCTTGGCGGTATCTATCCGGATCATGGGATAATCCTGATTCCTTAATTTATCGTTGACCTGTCTAAGGTCCAGCACGAATCTCAAGGAACCGTCAGGCTTCTTGACAAGATGTACTGGACTGTTCCAATCAGATCTGGATCTTTTTATGATACCACTCTCTAAGAAATTGTCTAAAAGTACCTTGTACGGCTCTAACAAACTATAGGGAATAGGATACTGCTGCCTAAAAGTAACGTCATTTATGTCAACGTCGATTTTTATTGGCGGCACCTTAGCTGCTTTTAACGCTGCGACATTTTCCATGAACATATCTGATCTTTGTTTCAGTATGTCGCGGACCAGCTGCTGATGTTTGCCATTAACTTGGCCAATATACAGGCCAATATACAGTTTTCAGTCGCCGCGGACATTACATTGCATTCCTCCCACACAGGAGGCAAAGGCATGTTTAATCTCCTTATCTCCTTTATCTCAAGAATACCGTCGTAGCCCTTATCTTCAAGTGACATCAACCAGGAATTTATGTCTCCTAGTTCGACACCCTTATCTGTATTTACCCTACAGGTTTTTACCTTCGTCAACGTCTGGACGTTGCCTGTAACTGACACAATTTTAAGATTGTTAATAGCTTCGTCCCAGTCCTCATTCAGAACTTTACACATTTCTGAATCTATTATGCTAACTTGACTTCCTGTATCGTATAACAGGTGTCAAGTATTACCGTTTATTGATACACTAACAATAGGCAGAGTTCCAACCGGATCCCGGTTAGAACGAACATTAAC
Organism: Cordylochernes scorpioides; assembly: GCA_030710605.1. Classification (NCBI taxonomy): domain Eukaryota; kingdom Metazoa; phylum Arthropoda; class Arachnida; order Pseudoscorpiones; family Chernetidae; genus Cordylochernes; species Cordylochernes scorpioides. The sequence goes on from CP092867.1 coordinate 78,759,860, forward strand.
GATCTTAGCAATTGGTCGAATACCAGTGGCTGACTTCTGCCAACTCGAGCAAGCACTGGCCGTTTTGCCCGAGTTTAGTAGTTTAAAGCTCTTTTATCATTGCAAAACCTGGCAATATGCCCCATCTTCCCACAGCAAAAACATTTTAATTTATGCCTACCGCTATTTTTAGAAGTACCCAGCTTACTCTCGTTAAGCAGTTTAGTCAGCCTCCCTATTTATTCCTTAAGGTCGTTAATGCACTTCTCTGATTCGTGCTTTGTCTTGCCTACTACAGCATTGAGCGTATCTAACCTTCCCTTCAGACTGCTAACCGCCTCTATGTCCGCCGCACATGCCCGTTGCTTAAAGTGGCAGCGGTTCTCTACACCATCCTCCATGGACATAATTCTAACTGCCTCGTCAATACAGCTGACCCCACTACGGACAACAGGTTCCTTATACTTATCAAGAATATTGTCTACGAAGATATCGAACACTAAACTGCTGTCCAGATCGAAATCAATATCTCTCCTAGTGGCCATGAATCTTTCTTTAAACACATAAGGAGTTTCTCTTACACGTTGCTTAAGACCCTCTATTTCTTTTAAAAAATCCCCCAAAACCGCGAGTTTTTTCAGGAAATAAAATGCCTAATTTCTCTATAATGCTCTCTACACTACTGTCATTTTTTATGCCCATCTCTTCTTTGCTAGCCCGAACTCTAGGCGACAAAGCCTCGAACATAAGCAGTGCCTTAACTTCCTTATTCCATTTACCTATGCTAGCTTTCAGCTCTACTTCCCTGATGAAAGCTTTAAGCCCCACTCCATTGAACGTAGAAAGTTTGATAGAATAGTTACTATCCATAATAACAGCAAAAAGGACTAAAAGTACAAACAATAATTAATTATATAATATATATATATATGAAAAAAGAAAAAGGCATCTCCTTATCGTGCAACTGAAAGTTGCTGATGGCTGAGCGCCATCTATCGGAATAAATATCAACTATTTTCGTTGATTTTTTATTCCATAATTGGCCAAATACCCATTCTTATGGAATAAAAAATCAACGAAAATAGTTGATATTTATTCCGATAGATGGCGCTCAGCCATCAGCAACTTTCAGTTGCACGATAAGGAGATGCCTTTTTCTTTTTCATGATTTATGCACCTTATCCCAGTACAATGTTACATTTGTACTATTTTTTCACATATATATATATATATATATAAAAACTCAAGGCCAAAATTACGGAATATAAGCCAAGAAACTATCCTGGCAAGGCTCGCCAATGACAAAAGTTAACTAATTTTTGCGGGTTAAAACACACACACAAAAAAAGAATAAGCTAGGACCTAAATTAAATGTACCTTAATACACAGAAAATCGTACACTCAAGAGTACAACACCAACATCAAAAAGGAAATAAATAAGAACTAGCGATTTGTAAAATCAAATAAAAAAAGCTTTATTGTAGCGTTGGTAGGGATCGGACTCGGGTCACAGGGATGCGAAGAGAACAGCCAGACAGGGAAAACCTCGTAGAAAAACCACTTTAAGTGGCTCCACATAAATTATCCACGCTCTCTCTTCCAACTCGCTTTTCGACATCTTTTTATTCCAATTATTTTTGCGATATCTTTTTGTCAATGTTAATGTCGATAAGCTTGTTTTAATTGTCAAAAAAAAAAAATTGTCACACACACACCAAAGCCTTACCATATAACATCCTTTTTTCTGCACAAGACTCATCCGCCACAGCCCAACTATATAACATCTGTCTTTCTGAAGAAATCACATCTACAACAGTCCTATCGTATAACATCAGTCTTTCTTCAGAAGTCTCATTCCCCACGGTCCTTTTATAAAGCATCTGTCTTTCTGAAGAAGTCATATCTACCACGGTCCTTCCATATAACATCCGTCTTTATAAGGAAATTGCTCTTAAATAGGCAGATAAAAGCTGTCTCTTCTAAAAAAAAAAACGTTTTAAATTGATATAATATACTTTTTAAAAACACCAAATATTTTATGGCGTGTGGCAGCAATTTCGGCAGTTTTCTTCCTTCATAATATAGAAAATCAAAAACTTAATAATAATAAAAGATTAAAATACAAACAAAAGATCTTTGAAAACGCCTACCTAACTTTAATACACGAAAAATTCAAGTTTCATTTTATTACGTAAATTGAGTTCTTGAATAAAAAAAAAAAGCTTGGCGCAATAAAAAATTAATTAGACGCATATCTTGCAGCCAGCTTCTTAGTGGAGAAGTGGAGAAGTCAATGCTGAGGTTAAATCCGCCGACCGCCTGTTTTGCTCAACTGATCCATACAATTAACTAAGGACGCCGCGTTAAATTCAATTTCTCCCAACACTTCCAATGCAATTAGGAAGAGAAAAATTTAGGATGGATAGAAAACTTACTTTTAATTAATTTTTGGAAAATGTTTTTTGACGCGCGCTGGCGATAATCTTGTGCGGATTAGCTGCGTCTGAGCAGCGGATTTTTAATTAGGATCTATCTGATGGAGAAACAGAGAGAGAGAGAGATGTAAAATCTCTCCTCGCTATTTTTTATATATCTATCTCCATGCGTTTTTTTCTTGGAGGAGAATTTTGGATTAATGAAATGTTGAAGAAAGAATTTATATATATAATTCTGTGTAAATACAACGGTATATTTTATGGCGTGGATTTACTTCCCGGGTATATAATAGACTGATTCCTCTTTTTTTTTTGCGAGGCAGTATAAATTCATTCCTAGAACGTCCGTTCACATTTAATATGGCGTACAGACTTCTTCGGTCTATGCAGCCCATCGGTGACACTTCTGATGTCGTATTCTCTTGAAATTCATTCTGTTTTTAGCTTCCCTATATATTGTTACACCTTGAGATGTAGATGGGTTTTGCTCAGCCGTTTCCATTGTGCTGTAGAATAAACCAGATCGAGTTCTCATTAAAAAGCTGACGATTTATTTTTATAAGCTTACAAAGAAGAGCCGACGCGAGCGCGCATGGCTGCACGATGTTAACAAAGAATAAACAAAACAGCCTTGATTTGTTTAATAAGTGAAATTATTAATGAGAAATATTTACTGCCTGTGGGGTACAGGAGCTCCATCTATGATTCCTTTCTTCCTGTGGGGAATCTGTATGAGACCGATGGTCTTAATAAAGCTTTGTGTGTGTGAAAATACTTACATGAGTCTATGTCGGCTGTGATAATATAGACCTTCTAATACAGTACATAGGCGCCTTATATACTTACTCTTAGTTCCTCTTCTTTATTTTTCACTAGTTTTCCTCTCGATGGATTGCAATTTTATAGGACGTAAGGACATTTGCCTAGATGGTTCCAGTCCACGCCCGAAGGACATGCCCAAATATATTCTTGTTTGCCCCATCTGATGTTGATATGGAATATTCAGTGAATCTGTTTGTATATATTTATGGTCATTTTATATCAATGAAAAGCTATTATTTGATGGTTATATATACACTGTGAATGTAGACGGCCACAATAATTTATTTTCACTGCATATATTTTTGGTAAAAAATAACAGTTAACTTTAAAATATATATATATATATCTATATGTGAAAACTTTTTTTCAAAGATTTGCAATATAGGGTAGAACGTTCTATTAGAGTGGTCACAAAATTCGACACTGGAGGATAGTCGTTAATAGGAGGTTGTGTGAATTACACTCATGGATAAAACTTAAGGAAGTTGTACATTTTAGCATGTATATCGGGATTCCGACAATAACTCTGAAAGATATTTATTGAAGACACACACTAGAACCCCAAGTTAGAACAAAATTGTTCCTGTCTTCTTAAAAAAAAAAAAAAAAAAAAACGATGACTGGTGGCATCAAAGACTTTCTAATTCCTTAAGTTTTTTCGGTGAGTGTAGATCTGAACAAATTATTTTATATTTTACGAAAGTGGTTGCTCAGAAATGTGATCGCTCATCGCAGGGTGGTTCACGGGAGGCTTTATTCTATAACACTGTATTTTTGCGCCCAAGTACAAGTGGTGCAAGCTATGAAATCATAGTGAGTAGTTAGCAACTGTGTTTTACTCCAATTTTACCACATGACCTATATCTGCACGCCAGCCGGGATCAAATCAGCATCAAGCATTTTTTCTGCTTCAATGGCCTCTAATTAGTGCGCGAATCCAAGCTGTTTGGTTGTCAAATTATATTGACAAACATTTTCAGTTTTTTTTTCTGATCAGGTTTTAGAGGGAAAAATGTTGTCTTCGTTTGTTGGTGAACCAATCTCTCACGCCTTCTCATTGGACGAATGTGGCCATGTCTGTATATAAGAGGGGACTAAGGGAATGCGAAGGGGGCCTAGAGCGTGGAAAATTGGTGTGGAGACGCTTAAAGTGTTTTTCTACGAGGTTTTCCCTGTCTGGATGTTCTCTTGGCATCCCCGTGTCACCACAGTCAGATCCCTACCAACGCTACAATAAAGCTAAGTACTTTTTTATTTTATTTTACAAATCGCTAGTTCTTATTTATTTCCTTTTTGTTGTTGGTGTTGTACTCTTGAGTGTACGCTTTTCTGTGTATTAAGGTACATTTAATTTAGGCCCTAGCTTACTCCTTTTTTGTGCGTTAACCCGCAAAAGTATTAACTTTTGTCATTGGCGAGCCCTGCCAGGATTACTGGTGTTAGCACGTGTAAATTCCTGTAATTTTTAGGTGCGGTTTTATCTTTATTAATTGAGTGGTTTATTATTATTTTTATTGTACTCCATCATGTGTGTGAACTCAATGCTCAACTTGTCAGTGTTTAATGGGGTTGGTCTCGAGTCTTTCATTCGGGAAGTCGAGCTTAAAGCTCGAGTAGGCAAATGGGATCCTGAGGTCAAGGCACTGCTTATGTTCGAGGCTCTATCCCCTGAAGTTAGGTTGAGCTTAGAGGAGATGGGTATCCGTAACGATAGCAGTTTCGAAAGTATTGTTAGTAAACTGAACATATTGTACCCTAAAAAGCGCGTGGTATTAGGGAATGCCTTAAATTAATAGAAGGTCTTAAGCAGAGAGTTGAGGAAAGTCCTAAGGTTTTTAAAGAAAGATTCCTGGCCATTAGAGGTTAAGTAGAGTACAGATTTGACGATAGTTTAGTTTTCGAAATTTTCCTCGAAAATGTGCTCGATAAGTATAGAGAAGCTATTGTTCGCAGTGAGGCTAAATCAATAGACAAAGCAGTCAGTGTCATGGCCACGGAGGATAGTGTAGAACACCGTTGCAGCTTTATGAAAGGGGTATGTTCAGTAGAAGGGGGTGAAGAAATATATAGCATTAAGGGTGAAATGAAGATACTTGGTGCCAGTGTAAACAGGACGAAGACGAAAATGAGCAGTGTATTGAAGACCTTAGGGGTGAGATAGAAAAACTGACTAAATTGTTGAGCGAAATCAAGCTGAGTCCACCTGAGTGTAGATTAGGACATATAGCTAGTGATTGCTCAAAACAGTCTTCTATGTTTGCCAACCGCAATACTCTTCACAATGCTGAGATAGTGAACATACCTTCTTATGGCGGTGATCAGACTGGAAATCTGCCAATAGTTAAGGTGAATATTAACGGCAATATTTGGCACCTGTTATATGATACAGGAAGCCAAGTCAGTATCATTTATTCGGAAAAGTGAAAGGTCTTGAAGGAGAATTGGGACGATGCACTCAAAACTTTACGTATAGTGTCAGTGACAGGTCACGAGCAGACACTTACACGTGTTAAAACCTGTAGAGTTGGTAACGAAAACGGCAGCGAGCTAGGAGAGATAAGGCTCTGGTTAATGTCACTCGGAGATAAGGGCTACGACGGGATTCTGGGAATCGATGATATAAGGAGATTGAATATCCAGTTGCCTCCCGTACAGAAACGTTGCAACATGATTTCCTTGAAACCAGAGGACCATGATTATGTAGACTTTAGCTGCATTGCCAGTGCACATAGACCAATGGTTTCAAGCTCCATAGATGAGAAATCAGTGAGACTCATTGAAAACGAGGCTGTAAAGTTGCCACCTACTGAGTTTAACAGAAACTGTGAGTGTAGCGCTTGGTCTGTTAATAGTTTTAGAAAGCCTACTTGGGCTGAGAGGTTAAGGGCGATGCGGAAAGCAAAGGAGACTGTCAGACAGTTTATGTCAGGTATTTCTGCTAAAAAGCTTATGAATCCTAGGCCACCTTGTACCAAAGGTTTCGACAGGGGAGATCTGGTAATGCTAGCTGTTCCTAAGACTGAAGGTTACCCCAACGTCTATGGGCCTTCCCGTGTGGAAGCTAGGGTCTCCGATGTTAACTTTAGAGTAAGAGGGGTCACCATGAACGATGTGAAAGTTGTACATGTCGATAGGATGAAAGCGTTTAGAAACTGACGTTAAGAAGTGTTTTTAGCTCGTGGACTTGAGAGAACTGAATGCAATTGGATCTTTCGGTTTCTCATCAAGCGAGCGTCTGTCAGTTCCCAGAGTCTCTACCTATCATGCTCGGCCGATCCCAGATGAGAGCTTATTGGTCCCCCCATTAAACTCTGTCTATTAAAGCATATTATATATGTGTGTGCTTGGTAATCACTCATGGTAACTCACGTAGTTTGCGTGTCAAATTATATTGACAAACATTTTCAGTTTTTTTTAATCAGGTTTTAGAGGGAAGAATGTTGTCTTCGTTTGTTAGTGAACCAATCTCTAACGCCTTTTCATTGGACGAATGTGGCCATTCTATATACAGTTATCAGCGTCATGCGTTCTGTCACCGTTTGCTTTTGGTGGCGTGATCGTAGCGAGCCAATAGGAGAGCGCCATTCAGGTGTCGGTCGTTTGCTGCGCCACCATGTGGCGCGACGGTGACCTTGAGTGACGTAATGACAGGGAAGGAACAAGAAATCACTTGCTATCATTATCATAACATTTTATGTATATATCAGATTTAAAATATATTCATACAAAAAATCTAAATAATACAATTTTCAAATATCGTTGTGAAAATTTACATTTTTATTTTTGTATTTTAAAAACACACAAAGATTGAAGCGGAACGTTTCAAAAGAGTGCCATCCACGACGCCAATTTATAATTGTAAAGAATAGTATTTTAATAAAACATTTAATCGGGTAAAACCCGGGCGTTTCTGGGTCATTCGGCTAGTGTTTGTATATAAGAGAGGACTAAGGGAATGCGAGGGGGGCCAGAGTGTGGAGAATCGGTGTAGAGACACTAAAGTGTTTTTCTACGAAGGTTTCCCTGTCTGGCTGTTCTCTTCGCATCCCTGTGTCACCCCAGTCCGATCCCTACCAACGCTACAATAAAGCTAAGTACTTTTTTTATTTTATTTTACAAATCGCTAGTTCTTATTTATTTCCTTTTTGTTGTTGGTGTTGTACTCTTGAGTGTACGCTTTTCTGTGTATTTAGGTACATTTAATTTAGGCCTTAGCTTATTCCATTTTTGTGTGTTAACCCGAGAAAGTAATAACTTTTGTCATTGCCGAGCCCTGCCAGGATTACTGGTGTTTGCACGTGTAAATTCCTGTAATTTTTACGTGCGATTTTATTTTCTTTGATTGAGTGGTTTATTATTATATTATTGTACTCCATCATGTTTGTGAACTCAAAGCTCAACTTGTCAGTGTTTAATGGGGTTGGTCTCGAGTCCTTCATTCGGGAAGTCGAGCTTTAAGCTCGAGTAGGCAAATGGGATCCTGAGGTCAAGGCACTGCTTATGTTCGAGGCTCTATCCCCTTAAGTTAGGTTGAGCTTAGAGGAGATGGGTATCCGAAACGATAGCAGTTTCGAAAGTATTGTTAATAAACTGAACATACTGTACCCTAAAAAAGCGTGTGGTATTAGGGAATGCCTTAAATTAATAGAAGGTCTTAAGCAGAGAGTTGGGGAAAGTCCTATGGTTTGTAAAGAAAGATTCTTGGCCATTAGAGATAAAGTAGAGTACAGATTTGACGATAGTTTAGTTTTCGAAATTTTCCTCGAAAATGTACTCGAAAAGTATAGAGAGGCTATTGTTCGCAGTGAGACTAAATCAATAGACAAAGCAGTCAGTGTCATGGCCACGGAGGATAATGTAGAACACCGTTGCAGCTTTATGAAAGGGGTATGTTCAGTAGAAGGGGTTGAAGAAATAAATAGCATTAAGAGTGAGATGAAGATTCTTGGTGCCAGTGTAAACAGGATGAAGCACAAAAATAAGCAGTGTATTGAAGACCTTAGGGGTGAGATAGAAAAACTGACTAAATTTTTGGGCAAAATCAAGCTGAGTCCACCTGAGTGTAGGTTAGGCCATATAGCTAGTGATTGCTCAAGACAGTCTTCTATGTTTGCCAACCGCAATACTCATGACAATGCTGAGATTGTGAACATACGTTCATATGGCGAAGATCAGTAAGGAAATCTGCCAAAAGTTAAGGTGAATATTAACGGAAATATGTGGCACCTGTTATATGATACAGGAAGCCAAGTCAGTATCATTGATTCTGAAAAGTGCAAGGTCTTGAAGGAGAATTGGGACGATGCACTTAAAACTTTACGTATAGTGTCAGTGACAGGCCACGAGCAGACACTTACACGTGTTAAAACCTGTAGAGTTGGTAACGAAAACGGCAGCGAGCTGGGAGAGATAAGGTTCTGGTTAATTGCACTCGGAGATAAAGGCTACGACGGGATCTGGGAATCAATGATATAAGGAGATTGAATATCCAGTTGCCTCCCGTACGGGAACGTTGCAACATGATTTCCTTGAAACCAGAAGACCGTGATTATGTAGACCTTAGATACGTTGCCAGTGCACATAGACCAATGGTTTCAAGCTCCATAGATGAGAAATCAATGAGACGCATTGAAGACGAGGCTGTAAAGTTGCCACCTACTGAGTTTAACAGAAACTGTGAGTGTAGCGCTGGGTCTGTTAATAGTTTTAGAAAGCCTACTTGGGCTGAGAGGTTAAGGGCGATGCGGAAAGCAAAGGAGACTGTCAGACATTCATGTCAGGTAATTCTGCTAAAAAGCTTATGAATCCTAGGCCACCCTATACCAAAGGTTTCGACAGGGGAGATCTGGTAATGTTAGCTGTTCATAAGACTGAAGGTTACTCCAACGTCTATGGGCCTTTCCGTGTGGAAGCTAGGGTCTCCGATGTTAACTTTAGAGTAAGAGGGGTCACCATGAACGATGTGAAAGTTGTACATGTCGATAGGATGAAAGCGTTTAGAAACTGACGTTAAGAAGAGTTTTTAGCTCTTGGACTTGAGAGAACTGAATGGAATTGGATCGTTCGGTTTCTCATCAAGCGAGCGTCTGTCAGTTCCCAAAGTCTCTACCTATGATGCTCGGCTGATCCCAGATGAGAGCTTATTGGTCCCCCATTAAACTCTGTCTATTAAGGCATATCATATATGTGTGTGCTTGGTAATCACTCATGGTAACTCACGTAGTTTGCGCAGATTTTTGGTTATTTTCTTTTTGGGAGGAACAAGATGTAAGGCACCTGTATGGAACGACCTGGATGCCTATTTCTCCTCTCTTTAGTTTTTTTTTGTTTCTTTATAACATGGCTCCCGTGAGAACAGCGGGAGGTCTTCCTTACGGGACAATGAGAATGTTTGGGAGATTGGTTAGTTCCTTTTTTTTCTTTGGAAGGATACCTTTTGTCAAATTATATTGACAAACATTTTCAGTTTTTTTTTTCTGATCAGGTTTTAGAGGGAAGAATGTTGTCTTCGTTTGTTAGTGAACCAATCTCTCACGCCTTCTCATTGGACGAAGGTGGCCATGTTTGTATATAAAAGGGGACTAAGGGAATGCGAGGGAGGCCAGAGCGTGGAGAATCGGTGTAGAGACACGAAAAGTGTTTTTCTACGAAGGTTTCCCTGTCTGGCTGTTCTCTTCGCATCCCTGTGTCACCCCAGTCCGATCCCTACCAACGCTACAATAAAGCAAAGTACTTTTTTTATTTTATTTTACAAATCGCTAGTTCTTATTTATTTCCTTTTTGTTGTTGGTGTTGTACTCTTGAGTGTACGCTTTTCTGTGTATTTAGGTACATTTAATTTAGGCCCTAGCTTATTCCATTTTTGTGTGTTAACCCGCGAACGTAATAACTTTTGCCATGCGCAGATCTTTGGTTATTTTCTTTTTGGAAGGAACAAGATGGAAGGCACCTGTATGGAACGACCTGGATGCCTACTTCTCCTCTCTTTAGTTTTTTTTTTTTGTAACTTTATAACATGGCTCCCGTGAGCTTTTTCCCACCCGACAGCGGGAGGTTTTCCTTACGGGACAATGAGAATGTTTGGGAGATTGGTTAGTTCCTTTTTTTTTTCTTTGGAAGGATACCTTTTGTCAAATTATATTGACAAACATTTTCATTTTTTTTTTCTGATCAGGTTTTAGAGGGAAGAATGTTGTCTTCGTTTGTTGGTGAACCAATATCTCACGCCTTCTCATTGGACGAATGTGGCCATGTCTGTATATAAGAGGGGACTAAGGGAATGTGAAGGGAGCCCAGAGCGTGGAGAAATGGTGTGGAGACGCTTAAAGTGTTTTTCTACGAGGTTTTCCCTGTCTGGCTGTTCGCTTGGCATCCCTGTATCACCCCAGTCCGATCCCTACCAACGCTACACTAAGCTAAGCACTTTTTTATTTTATTTTACAAATCGCTAGTTCTTAATTATTTCCTTTTTGTTGTTGGTGTTGTACTCTTGAGTGTACGCTTTTCTGTGTAATTAAGGTACTTTTAATTTAGGCCCTAGCTCCTTTTTTGTGTGTTAACCCGCAAAAGTATTAACTTTTTCATGGTTACTTGCACTCGCTGGTGGCGTTTGACCCAATGAGGGATTCAATACTCGGTTGTGATGGTCCACGGTGTGTGGGCACCATTTCTCCATCAAAAAACTCCCTTCGGATGCCAGGCTTTCTGATGAAAGTTAAATCGCAACCCCCGAAAATGTATATTGTGACAAGCTTGAAAATCAATAAAGGATCGCATTGGTATTTGCCTATACGGGAGATGGAATATTATTGCGAATATTGCGACAGTACATATTTATTATACATTCGAAATACATATTTAGATCTTCTTTAAAAAATAATATGTTTTATATTTGAAACAAATGATACAAACGAACCAAGGCACTAGCAACTGCCATAACGCGGTGACCCACGTCGACACAGAGATGGTACAGTACAAGACCGCGGTGACCCACGTCCACGCAGAGTTGGTACAGTACAAGACCGCGGTGACCCACGTCCATGCAGAGATGGTACAGTACAAGGCCGCGGTGACCCACGTCGACGCAGAGGTGGTACAGTACAAGACCGCGGTGACCCACGTCCACGCAGAGATGATACAGTACAAGACCGCGGTGACCCACGTCCACGCAGAGGTGGTACAGTACAAGACCGCGGTGACCCACGTCCACGCAGAGGTGGTACAGTACAAGACCGCGGGGACCCACTTCCACGCAGAGGTGGTACAGTACAAGACCTCGGGGACCCACGTCCACTCAGAGGTGGTACAGTACAAGGCCGCTGGGACCCACGTCCACGCAGAGGTGGTACAGTACAAGACCGCGGTGACCCACGTCCACGCAGAGGTGGTACAGTACAATTCCGCGGTGATCCACGCCCACGCAGAGGTGGTACAGTACAATTCCGCGGTGATCCACGTCCACGCAGAGGTGGTACAGTACAAGACCGCGGTGACCCACGTCCACCCAGAGGTGGTACAGTACAAGACCGCGGTGACCCACCTCCACGCAGAGGTGGTATAGTACAAGACCGCGGTGACCCACGTCCACGCAGAGGTGGTACAGTACAAGACCGCGGTGACCCACGTCCACGCAGAGGTGGTACAGTACAAGACCGCGGGGACCCACGTCCACGAAGAGGTGGTACAGTACAAGACCGCGGTGACCCACGTCCACGCAGAGGTGGTGCCATAAAGCAGGGGAAATTTGAGGGCGGTGGCAGTGGCCGGACGCAGTAAATCGTGGCTGCCCTAATGAATAATAAATTAGAGCCGTCCATCACGGCGGTGGGTATTTTTCTTGGCGACGGCTTCCTCGTGTCGCCGCGGGACACGCGCATTCGACTGGAAGCTCACATCGAGGACATAAAACATTACTTGCATTCGTGTAATTCTATGAAAAAGTCTCTCGATAATAATTCGGATTTATCATACACACCATTCTAGAAAAATAATCAATCATCGATAATTTTCAACATTACTTGGTATCGAAGACAAGTTTTGAAAATTAATATGATCAGTTAAATGATAGTTCAAGACGTTTTAGATCACTTCTCCCGGTTGACTAATGCCAAAAATAATACAATTTATTAGGAATAGCAACTTCTGCAGTACGTAGGAATGGGGATACTGCAAGGGTGGAGACAAGTAGTGAAAGCAGTTTTTTCTTCTCTTCTGTGGAGCCAGGTTGTTTTTGATTTTTAGCAGCACCAGCGAATCTTCCCAGGCGTCATAGCTGCTCCCATTCTGTGCGGTGTATCCATTATACATATCCTTAGTTACCTCACGTATTTGTCTTTACTAATTATTTGTATTCAATCCCATATATACATATATAATAAATCCTATATGAACATTGAAATACAGCAGTTTCAGACTCACGCTCTTTCCAAGATAGCGAGATTCTCACTCCAACTTCTCTGCGCGTCTTTCCTTTACCACTCCATTCCACGACTGCTCTGTCAAATTATTTGAAACATATAGGCAGTTTTAAGTTCTTTCAGTTATGTGGGAGAAAGTTGTTTATTTGTTAAGCGAACTGATCTCTCACGTCTTCTCATTGGATGAATGGGGCCATGTTTGTACATAAAGGATGGTCAAGGGTGATGCAGGGCTGTTCTAGAGGTGTTGTTTTGTGGAGACGTTTAAAATGTTCTTTGTGTGCTTGGTCCGTGTCTGGTGATCTCCTCGTATACCTGTGTAATTCGGTCCGCTCCTTCAACGCTCTCTGGAATAAAAGATAAGTACTGGTTTTGTTATAGCTAATCGTGTTTTTTTTTTATTCACACCCTCCCTTTTTTGTTGTACTTTTGAGTGTACGCGTTTTGTTTTCTGTGTGTTAAGTTACTTTTAATTTAGGGCCTAGTACTTTTGTGTTAAAACTTGTAAAAGTAACTATTGTCTCAATTCAACAAGGCTACTAACAAACATATTAAAAATTCACACGACAGAATCATCTACTCAACTTCCTCATATACATGTGTTCAACAGTATTACTCGAATATAACGGTGGTCCAATAGTGAACTATTCACGTATATATATTACGTATATATATATATTTCAGTAATGACACAGTATATAACATTGAAATATTAATCCACACAGCAACAGCAGCAGCAGACTATGCGACAGCGAGATTGCTCCTGGACGTCAGTTAAATATTCCAACATACTAAGTGGATCATCGAGCATTCCATTTGAAGTCCTCGCAGATGATCAAATTAGAGCGTCGCGCTGACCCTCGGACAATTTGAGGCAGATTAAAATTTTAATGAAGCTCGGACATCCCCTGGGGCGGGGTAGAGCTTGATTGCATGCGTACAGTACCTATGTAGCTGTAGTTTAGCTGGGAGGGATTAGATCTCCACTCCAGCGAGATATGTTTCTAGAGTTCCTCAGCTAGGTCGCCAACATTTAAAAGGTTATTGGAGGAGTGGTACACGATCTCGGTTTATGACAACCAAGAGCCGTGGTCGAATTCTTCATTGAATAATATCTTTGCTTCAATTGCTACCGATTCTTGGCCAAGTCCAATCCCACCAGTGCGTTTAAGTAATCAAACAAGGCACCTTGTAAGTACAAGTACAAAAGTCGAACTGCTCTCTACATGTGTAGACATGTGGGACTTTTACAATAAAAGGCAGTAGCTCAACTACTCAACATGATTATTATGGCCTGTAACAATCATGATTTGGGGGTTAGAAAAACAAAAACAGCAACAACAAAAAAAAGAAGAAGCATTTATGAAATACAAATTAAAAAAAAAATTGAAAATTCTGGAAAGGCACGACAACTCTTCCGAATAAAAAAAAAACCCTTAAATACACAAGACTAGGACAGTGGGTCACCGTTCTTACCTGCGTGCAATTCTTGTGATTTGCCCAAAATCGAGTTTCACGTATTTTTCCGAAAGGAAATTTTAATTTGAAAGAGGGGAAGGCTCTCTCTGTCCTGTAAAAATAGACACAGATTCTATGCACCATATATTGACTGTCCCTTTAATCTGGAAGACACAGTTGACTGACAAACATGAACTTTGGCAGTTCAGAACGCTACACTGAGCCCAGGGTTCCTAGCTATGGCTCTAATCAATCCAGGCCAGGCTTTGATTCCATGAAATTTACAAATGATTCAAGAATTTATCAGAATAGGTTAAAGAGGAATTTAGTCGGCAAAGTGGCTAGGTCTTTTTTTTTTGTACAAAACATAATGAAAGGTTTGTAGAAAAGAAATTAATATAAAAATCAAACCTATCTCTCGTGTTAAAATCGACTCAAAACCTATGTGCCACATTTCTACAATCTAGCTGGCTCTTGTCGATGGAAATTGCCGCAATAAAAGACTGGAGATCACTGTTCTACACCAATTGTTTCATAGCATTGCATGTGTAAACATGTTGCGTTCACATAGTACAGACACACTACCTACCATAGTTATAATGGCCTATACCACA